>JASWHV010000013.1:80562184-80986693 GCA_030760725.1 Neostapfia colusana
CTTGAGCCAGGATGCCCGGGTGTACCTCGAGCGACGTCGGGAAAGGCGTCGCAACCAAGAGGCTGACGACAGCATGACGTCGGCCTCGACCCAGCCTGAAGAGCAGATCTTCGCCACGCGATCTCTGCCCCAGGCATACGCCGCACAGCATATGCCACAACCATATGCCCTGCAAACGGCGCCCCCGGACTATGGAGCTGCCTTGCCCATACCGGGATACACCGTGCCGACGGCTAACCAAGCGTTCACGGCACCAACACCTGCGGCAACAGGGGCAGGATGTGCGGCCCTGGCACCCCATCTTCGCTTCGCGAGGTGGCCGCGCAAGTTCCGTCCGCACCTGCCCGAGAAGTACGACGGCAGCGTCAGTTCGGCGGAGTTCCTCCAGATCTACTCCACCGCCGTACTTGCCGCAAGAGGGGATGAGGCCGTCATGGCCAACTACTTCCCCATCGCCTTGACCGGCCCAGCCCGGTCTTGGCTCATGAACCTCCCCCAGGGTTCCATAACTTCCTGGGGAGAGCTCTGCCGGCAGTTCGTCGCCAACTTCGGCAGCTCCTACACCCGTCCCGGCACGGAGCTTGACCTCCACGCCGTCAAGTAACAACCTGGGGAATCACTGCGCTCCTTCATCCAGCGGTTCTCCCAGGTACGCAACACCATCCCGCATATTCAAAGTGCTTCTGTGGTGGTGGTGTTCCGGCAGGGTGTCCGGGACGAGAAAATGCTTGAGAAGCTCACGACCAGAGAGGTCCGCGACGTCTCTGAGCTCTTCAGCCTGGCGGACAAGTGCGCCAGAGCAGCCGAAGGGCGGAACTGGCACTCTCTACCAGCCTCCGAGTCAGGAGGGCAGCCCGGGTCCGGCGCTGCTTCCTATGGAGGTGGCAAGAAGGCCAAGAACCGGGGGAGTGGCAAGATGAAGCCATCGACCGCGGCTCCCGTCGCCGCAGCAGCGACACCCAGTGGAGCTCGGGGGCCACGCCCCGACAAAAGGCAGCGGCAGTCGCCAGCCCGAGATGGTGACCAGGGCGGGCTATGCCCCGTGCATGGCGCCGGCAATCATACCGCTGCCGAGTGCTGGGATATCCAGAGGCTCGCAGAACGCTTCCGCAAAGGGAGGCAGCAGAGAGCTGAGGACCCGCCCCTCCCTCAGAGGGAGGGCAAGCAGAAAGTCGATGCCTCAGTCAGCGCCGGCCACCAGGTGGGGTTTCGAGAGCCTTAGCGCGTCATGAAGACGGTGCACAACGGTGAGGACTCCAGCTCCGATGGTGACGGGCCGGGGCGGTAGCCAACTGTGGGTACCCCGAAAAGTCAGTGGAGGCTGCACTGCTGCAGCATCAACCTTAGAGAAGCTCCGAGTGGTCGCAGCAGCCCAAGCACCAATCCCAACGGTGCAGGATCGGGCCAGCCCCACCCGAGAGCACGCCTCTGTGCCTCGGCCGTACCTCCGGGGGGCTGCCCAGGGTCTGTCAACCCCTTGAAGGCCTTGCCAGAAGGGGAAGACGCCTTGGGCCTCCCAAGAAGAGTCCGGGTTCTCCTACCCCTTGAAGGCCTTAGCCAGAAGGGGAGGGTACCCCGAGGCGCCCAGGAGAAGCCGCGCAGGACATGATCCAGCGTGAAGATGACAACCTCAGTGGACACTGCACTGCTGCGACATCAACCTTGGAGGAGCTCCAAGTAGTCACAGCAGCCCAAGCACCAGCCCGATGGTGCAGAACCGGGCCGGCTCCACCCGGGTGCACGCCTCCGTGCCTCGGTCGTACCTCCTGGGGGCCGCCCAGGGTCCGTCAACCCCTTGAAGGCCTTGCCAGAAGGGGAAGACGCCTTGGGTCTCCAAAGAAGAGTCCGGGTACTCCTACCCCTTGAAGGCCTTAGCTAGAAGGGGAGAACTCCCCGGGGCGCCCGGGAGAAGCCGCGCAGGACCTGATCCAGCGTGAAGATGACAACCTCGTCGACGAGGCTCGGCTGCAGGTGACACCCCACAACGCACGGTCTCGGCTGCTGCTCTAGCACTACCGCCAAAGAACCAAACGCGTCAGGGACCTGCAGAAAGGCAACCTGGTGCCGCGGCACGCGCTTTCCCGAGAAGAACCTGTAAACTCTCCCCCAGCCGGGAAGGTCCCTTCCGAGTCACGAAAGCTGCCGTCCCAGGTACACATGCCTTTCAACCGACTGCGGGATCCGTTCCCAAAACCCTTGGCATGGAACAACGCTGTAAGTCCTACCCCCCGAGCATTAGTAGAACAGGGTCATTCCCTTCTGTAATAAATCCCATAGAGTCTAGGAACAGCGCTTGGGGCAGCTAAGTCTCAAGGGACGGTCCAGGACTACGTCCAGCTTAGCCTGGTTCCGACCCTAAGCACGTAGAGTCTTGCTTCCCTTCTTGACGAGGCGGGTCATTGCCTCCATGTACAGCCTGACTTCCACCTATGGGCATTAACACAGAAACCTGTTCTACTTCGCTCTCTCTTATGTGCTCATTTAAATTATGCATTAATTTTTATGATCGCGCTCTCTATGTATGTTCATCGTGCATCTAGCTCCGTCTCTCCCGCGCTCATCCATAGTCAGCATTTGCTATCCTACCGAAGGCGGCTGTGCTTGAGGCACCTGCCGATGGCCAAGTGGGTCTCTCGGGCCTCCCCCAGTCAGGTGTTGCGGTGCCAGTTGGTCACCTCCAGGAAAGGCTTGCGTCGTGCATGGGGGGTCCAGGGTGCGTATCCCGCTTAGCCGGCTCAGTATCCAAAGTGTGTGCATCCTGCCCTCCGGAGGTCCAGGGGAGTACAGCCGCTTTGCCTGGTTCCGTACCCAAAGCCTGTGCACTCTGCTTCCCCGGCGCACGGTCCGGTACTAGGGATCGGACAATCGTACCCGGACCTTGGAGGGAGCCGGAGCCCCGGCGCCTCACGCACAGAATTGCCCAAGCCCCGTATAACGGATCAGGATCTTAAGTCGAATAAGACTAAGAGACGGGAGGGGAGGACCCCCCGAGGAGAATTACGTTTCCTCTACCTGTGTGCAGGACCTCCAGGTTACAGCAACGGGGGCGGCATGGAGCGGGGGGGGGGGGGGGGGGGGGGGGCAAGGAGCTGCTAGCTACTCCCGCACAGGATCGGAAGGTCCGGGTCCCGCCCCTTCCACAGGGGCGAGGCCCGGCGGCCCCACGTGTCCAGCGGGCCCGAAGCTCCCGCCTCGTAGAGGGGGGCTCCAGACCCGCCACGTGGCTGGCGGAAACCGGACCTCCCCCTCTGAGGGGTGCTCCGAAAGCCCCATGTGTCCAGCGGGGCCGGAGCCCCTACCCCCTCAGGAGGGGCTCCGGACCCGCCACGTGGCCGGCAGATCCGGACCTCCCCATGGGGCGAGCTCCGGAGACCTCCGGGGTCCTTAATACAGCAGGGACCCGGAGAAGGTGCCTGTGCAGAGCTTCGAGATTGGTAAAGGCCTCTAAGTGCCTTGCGAAGCTAAGGACTCGGCCAGGCAAAACCATGAAGAAGACGAAAAGCATCACAGGCACAAACATTCAAGAGAGTCTATTTATTCATGGCTCCACGAGCTGGTCTACAGATTCGATAAAAAGAAAGAAGCGAGTCCTAAGGGCCTCCTGGTTCGCGTCGGAACCTAGAGGCTACAAGGGCAGCCACTTCCCCGACTTCGGCCCTGGCCATCTCCTCCCGCTCCGCGGCAGGACCGTCTTTCACTGGCTCCAGTGAGAAGGAAGGGTCCCGACTCTTGATGAAGGCCAGCACATGCGTGGCGACCTCCAAGGCCACGCTCCGTCCCTCTGCCTCAAGCTCGCTGGCAACCACTGAGTCCAGCTTGCTCAGCTTGGCGCCAAGTGACTCCAGTGCGGGAATCACTTCAGCCACCTTCAGTGCAGGAGCCACCGCCTTCACCGGGATGAAGCCAAGAGGGACCAAGGCGGACCCCGCCTGGTCAACGAAGTTCGAGACTGCACGGGCCTCGGAGGACCGCGAAGCCAAGAGCTCCTCTACCTCGTGGCGGGCTGCTCGCAGGGCGTCGCGGCTTCTCTCGGAGGACTCCTTCTCCCTGGCCGCCAGGCAGCTTTCCCGAAGGCGAAGAGACTGGGCAAGCCGCTCCAGCTCAGAAACCCGGAAGTCGGCAGCCAATTCCCCATCCAGGACCACGTGGCGTTCGCGAGAGACCTGTTCCTCCCTCATGGTCAGGTCTGCCTTCGGGGCCTCTAGCTCCCTAGTCCGAGCTCGCAGGTCAGCCTCGCCTGCCACTAGGCGCGCGGCAACCCTCTCCGCCTCGGGAGCCGTAGAACGCTCGTGGTTCTCGACGGTGAGCTTGCGGCGCTCCAGCCTCTGACGTATCTCCTCCACCTCGGAGAGACTCTCCTCGGCCTGGGCATGTACCTCGAGGGCCTCCCGGTGGAGCCGTCGCGTTTCGGCGTCCAGGCGGTCGACAGACCGTTTCAGCCGGTCGAGGAGCGCTTCCCTGAAGTCAAGCGACTCCTACCTGGAATCGAGTTCGCCCTTGACCTTCGCTGTCCGCTCCCGCAAAAGGTTCCCCCAGATGAGGAGGCGATCCCTTTCAACCGTATGCTCCTCCCGCTCACGACCAAGTGCGGCCAGGACCTGCCGGACGCTCGCTTGGGCGAGCGCGAAGGCATCCGCCAGAGGCAGCGGGGCAGCAGAGGCCGGAGCAGCACCCCCGACCTCCTCCATCACATCATCCTCAAGAGTAGGCGATGCACCAGCGACCGGGATGAGACGCCGATCAGGAGAAGCTGGCGCCGGGACTCCGACGGCCGGACCAGCCGAACTCTCACCCGACGCTGAAGTAGAAGCTGGGTCGCCTGGTACAGGGTTGACCTGCGCTGGCTTGGGGGCCGCGGCAGCTGTCTCGGCAGGAGGAGATGACGCCGCCGTGGAATACGAGCACGCTGGAGCAGGGGAAACTCGCGCTGGCTTGGGGGCCGCGGCAGCCGTCCCGGTTTCCGAGCACAACGGCACAGACTCCCCACCCGACGGGGACGGCCGGGAAGCGCGAACACTCCAGCGGCCCCTGACCTGACTTCCGAGCCGGGGTAGGATCCCCAGAGCACGCCGTCATCGCTGACGGCCGCTCCACAGTCGTCTGGACCGGCGGAGCAAGGGATGCTCCAGAAGCTCCCCTCAACGCATCAGCCCGGGGCCTCTTTGTGTTGCCACCGAAAGGAGTGCCATCTCCAGAAGAAGGAGGTGCAGGCACCCCAGATCCCCGACTTGGCACAGATGCCGCCACTGGAGGAGATCGAGCGCGTTTCTTCTCTGGTGGCAGGTTGGAAGCCATAACGAGGGAGGACTCAAAGGCAAGAAGACAAAGGCACAAGAGTCCAAGAAAAAGCGCTGGGAAGTGCGAAGGGAAGCCGCAATGCGGGTGAGATCCCCTCTTAAAACTTCCCAGGTGCAATTCCAAGCGATTCGAAACTCTTCGAATACGCCGCATCGGCAACCGCTTCGTCTCCAAGACCGAGCGCCGATGACAGGTGGATCCAAGCCACCCAGCTGAAGCGTTGGGTCAAGGAGTCAGTCTCCCAAGAAGACGAGCCGGCAAGGCACTCCGGCGGTTCCCGAAGAAAGCACCGCAACGTGCAGAAGTGGCAGTCTTGGGAACCGCCGCAGTAAAAGCAACCATCAAGTGGGCGCACGCTCCCACGATCCCACGACTGTTCGTGCTCCGGCAGCGGTCAATACGGGACTTAGAGAAAGTGTGCGGAACGAAAGAGACGGAGGTCCCACCTCGGGCTCGCTATCTCCCCCAAGATGGGCCCGGGGGCCACTGTCGGTACCCGCTATATGGGGTACCCCCGCGCACAGGCGAAAATGCCTAAGGATCTCGCCCTTCTCCGCAGGGAGAGATCCGAAGGCGCCACGCGTCCGGCGGGGCCGGACCTCCCTCTCCTCATAGAAGAGCTCCGGGCTTGCCACGTGGCTTGCAGAAGCCGGACCTCCCCCTCCACGGGAGACAGGTCCGAAGGCGCCACGTGTCCAGCGGGGCCGGACCTCCCTCTCCTCAGAGGAGAGCTCCGGGCCCGCCACGTGGCCGACAGAAGCCGGACCTCCCCCTCCACGGGGAGAGGTCCGAAGGCTCCACGTGTCCTGCGGGGCCGGACCTCCCTCTTCTCTAAGGAGGGCTCCGGGCCCGCCACGTGTCCAGCAGAAGAGCGCTGCCTGCCCCCGAGCGGTAGGCAGCGGGCGTAAAGACGCCCCATACCTTGCCCGTACAAGGTATTCAAGGACCGCGCCTTCCCAAGACGCGGAGACGCGGAGCACGCCTCTGTCAGGTGCCGTTGCGCCCAGTCGCATCACAGACTGGCGCGCGGTGTCAGAACCTGCCAGCCAATAAACACTACGACAAGACATCCCCTGCCGCCCCCGCCGTTATTAACCACTACGACTAGCAGGCGGCATGGGCAGGACGACAAGACGAAGACTCAGAAGCCTTCGCCAGAGACAACTACCGACGTAACTGCGGATACAATAGTCGGCAGACAATCTCCCCGAGACCACCTGTCGGGTCTCGGGCCCCCCTTGTAAGCCACGCGAGCCTTGGACTATAAAAGGCTCGGGTAGGCAACGTTAGCAAGGGTTCGCACTCTAGCCATTCGCACCCTCAGGACTCCAGTTTTGAGCAACAAGCAATACAGCGAGCACCCCAGCTTGCCGTGGACGTAGGGTTTTACGCTCCGGCGGCCAGAACCACATAAAACTCGCCGTGTCAAGCTCTTCCTAAACTCGTCCCTACGCTCAAGCTCTCCGCAAGTGACTAGCCCCTCCAAAAAAGAACCTCCGCGGGCTGCCCAATGCAGGTCCGAGGGAAGTGTCGACCACACATTTCGACAGCCCTCTTCTGAGCGTCGAGCAGCGCCCCCATGGCATCAAGCCTCGACTGCCTCGAGTCGAGCTCTGCCATAGCCTCCTGGGTCCGCTGCTTCAGGAGATGCTCCCACCTAAGGAGGCGCTCCCTCTCTCCAGCCAGCACCTCCCGCTCCCGCTCAAAGGCGGCCTGGACCTACCGGACGCCAGCCTGAGCATGCCCCAAGACATCCCATATGGGCAGCGGGGCGGCGGGGGCAGGAGTCGCGCCCGTGACCTCCCCCGTCACGTCCACGACCGGTGAAGGTGCCGGTGCATCGGCAGCTAAGGCGAGGCGCTGACCCGGGGGAGCCAGGGGGCCAGCAGCTGCGCCCGCAGCAGCCCCTCCAGCCTCAGCACCGGACTTCCGGGCTGGCGAAGGAGGACGAGCAGGTGCTGCCGCCGCCACCGTGGGGGGCGAACCGGCCGGCACAGAAGAAGCCCCCGCCGCGGGGGGCGAACCCGCCGGCACAGAAGAAGCCCCCGCCGACTTGGGGGCCACCGAAACAACCGCAGTTCCCGGATGCTGCGGCATAGAGCCTCCGCTGGCTGGAGATGGTCGGGGAATAGACTTGCCCCCGACAGCCGGTGAGTCCCTGCTGACAAAAGAAGCTCTCAGGCTAAGAAATGAGAAAGGAACACTACTTCTAAAAGCCAGAAAGAGCAACACTTACTGGGTGGCGTGAGCGCTCCAACGGGCTTGGAGCCCCGGCCTCTGGGTCGGGGTAGAACCGCCAGGACCTGCAGCCGGAACGCTCGCTGGCCGTGGCGTCAGAGCCCCCGGCACACTCCCGGGCGTCGCCCCACCGGCGTCCTTCCTGGAAGCCCCCCCCCCTGCCTGAGGAAGGGTGGCGGGACGCCCGGGGCTCCTCGGACCGCCGCTGTCCGAGAAGAGACCCGCCGGAGTGGGAGACCCGGGGTCTCTTTGGGTCGCCACCCGACGAACCAGCGCCTCCGGGAGATTGGCGCAAGGGTACCCCGGCCCCCTGGCTCAGCGCAAATGACGCCCTCGGAGGAGACGGGGCACGTTTCTTCTCTGGCTGCCTGGGGGCGGCTCCTTTCCCTTCCCCTTGTCGACGGTCTGAGCCCCGTCGACCCTCGGTGCGGGTTGGACAGCGACAGACGCCTCGCGCTCTGCCCCGAAGCGCTCGATCCCTGGAATCGAGATCCCCTGGAGGGCATCCCCAACCTGACGAACGACGATCCCAATGTCGTAAAGATTTGGCATCTTCCGCAGCAACTCCGCCCTCCTCTGTGGCTCCAAGAAGAGGGGAGTGCCAGAGGCCGGGAAGGTGAGGTCGCCGTCGTTGACGTAGTCGCTGCTCACCTTGGCCACCATCTCGTACAACTCTTCATCAGAAGGATCGGAGCCGAGACCCCTCTCCAGCCTGGTGCGGTCGAGCTCGCCGGTGTAGTACCACGCCGGGCGGTTGCGTTGCTGCAAGGGCGCAATACGGCGTGACAGGAAATCTACCAGCACCATCAGGGACGACAGCCCCTCGTTGGCCAGGAACTGGATCCGCTCCAAGACCGGCGCGTACTCCTGCTCCAGCTCCGGGATATCCTCCTAGAAGCGACGCTCGGTGATCGGGCCGGCAGTTGGGAGCTGCAGGCGGTCATGCTCGTCGGTCTGCATGATCACCCAGTTCTCCCTCCAGTTTTCCCACCTCGACGCACCGAAAGGTAGAAGGTACCTAGAGGCCTTCGGGTCCTTGTAGCGATGTTGGAAGTAGTACGCCCCCAGCTGGGTCTTCGAATTGCGCCCGATCGTCTGCAACACGAAGAAGTAGCGGAAGAGCGCCACTGAAGCGTGCACCCCTATGAACATCTCACAGAAATGGACGAAGACAGCGGCCATCGCGAAGGAGTTGGGGGAAAGGTGGTGAAGCTGGAGACCGTACGTCTCCAGCAGCGTGACGAAGAAGGAAGAAATTGGCGGGACAAACCCCGCCATGGCGTAGGCAGTGAAGAAGACTATTTCCCCCTTTTCCAGGAGCAGGGGCAGAGATCCCTGGTAGAGCCGGCACTTCTGCTCCTCCGCGTGCCAGCCCAGCAGCCTGCGCACTGACCTGAGCTCGGCCGACCGAGCGAGACGCGACGGAGGCAGGTTGGAAGCCATGGCAGCAGGAAGCTCAAGGACTGGGAACACAAGGGCGCAAGAACTCAAGGAAGATGCAAGCGCTGGGAAGTGCGAAGGGAAGCCGCGATGCGGGTAAGATCCCCTTTTAAACTTCCTAGGCGCGATTCAAAGCGATTCGAAACTCTTCGAATACGCTACTTGGACAACCTCTTCGACTCCAAGAGCAAGCGTCGGTGACAAGTGGACCCAAGCCGTCCAGCTGAAGCGGTGGGCCAAGAAGTCAGTCTCCCAAGGAGACGAGCCAGCAAGACGCTTTGGCGGTTCCCGAAAAGGCGCTGCGACGTGCAGAAGTGGCAGCCTTAGGAACCGCCGCAGTAAAAGCAGCCATCAAGTGGGGCACACGCTCCCACGATCCCTCAATTGTTCGTGCTCCGGCAACGGTCAATGCGGGTCTAAGAGAAAGTGCGTGGAATGGAAGAGACGGGGGCCCCACCTCGGGCTCGCTATCTCCCCCGAGATGGGCCCGGGGGCCATTGTTGGTACCCTCAATACGGGGTACCCCCGCGCAAAGGGGAAAATGCCTAAGGACCTCGCCCTTCTCCGCAGGGAGAGCTCCGAAGGCGCCATGTGTCCAACGGGGCCGGACCTCCCTCTCCTCAGAGGAGAGCTCCGGACCTGCCACGTGGCCAACTGAGCCGGACCTCCCCCCTCCGCGGGGAGAGCTCCGGAGGCTCCACGTGTCCTGCGGGGCCGGACCTCCCTCTCCTCAGAGGAGAGCTCCGGGCTCGCCACGTGGCCAGCAGGAGCCAGACCTCCCCCCTTCACAGGGAGAGCTCCGAAGGCTCCACATGTACCGCGGGGCCGGACCTCTCTCTCTCTCTCTCCTTAGAGGAGAGCTCCGAGCCCGCCACGTGGCCAGCAGAGCAGCGCTGCCTGCCCCCGTGCGGTAGGCAACAAGAGTAAAGACGCGCCATACCTTGCCCGTACAAGGTATTCAAGACTCGTGCCTTCCCAAGGTGCGGAGACGCGGAGCATGCCTCTGTCAGGTGCCGTTGCGCCCAATCACATCGCAGTGAAGTCTGGCACCCCGCGATAGAGCCTGCACGCCAATAAATGCAGCGACAAGACATCCCCTGCCGCCTCTGCCATCATCAACCACTACGACTAGCTTGCGGCATGGGCAGGGCGGCAAAACGAAGACTCGGAAGCCCTCGCCAGAGACAACTACCGGCGTAACTGTAGATACGGTAGATGGCAGGCAATCTCCCCGGGACCACCTGTCGGGTCCCGGGCCCACCTTGTAAGCCCCTCGGGCCTTGGACTATAAAAGACTTGGGTAGGCAACGTTAGCAAGGGTTCGCCTCTTACACACTCTTGCACCCTAAGGGTTCGCATGCCAGTCATTCGCATCCTTAGGTTCGACTCATCCTCAAGCTCAGGACTCCGGTTCTGAGCAACAGGCAATACAACGAGCACCTCTACTCACCGTGGACGTCGGGTATTACGCTCCAGCGGCCTAAACCACGTAAAAATCCCTGTGTCAAGCTTCTCCCTCAATCATCCCTAACGCGTAAGCTCTCCGTGAGTGACTAGCCCCTCCGAAAAAGAACCTCCGCGGGCTGCCCAGAGCAGGCCCGGGGGAAGTGTCGGCTACGCACTTCGACAACTGCAGACAAGTTCATATGATGAATTTTTATTCTTCGGCTTTTGGGGTTTGGAATTGGTTAGTAGATTGCCATCATATGACTAAAGGATTAGTTCCTGATCCTTCTCTGCTGTGTGCGCAACCTGTCCCTACCGGTTGGAATCACCATCGGGACTAATAGTGTACATAGCTAACAGATTGAGCCAACAGATCACGGTCATGTGTCGTGATCTTCTCGTGGATAACCATTCACAATGAAAATTAAGGCATTCTGAATGGCTCAGATTCGGTTTGATTTGATCAATTCGATGAAATTTTCATAGTGATTTCATAGATGCGATCTATGTAATTCCGTTTGGTGTTTAGGGCGCTGCTATAGTGACATCATTAAGTTGTTTCGCGATAGACATCGTTCTATACTTAACTTGTTTTTTGCAGGGAATGATGTGAATGGTATGGCCTAAATGTGATGTGATGATCTGTGTGTAAAATTCGTGCAGCCTGCGTGTTGCAAATTTAACACAACCGGGTTGAGGTTGTCACATAATTGTATAACGACATGCGTGTCGCCCTGTGATGTCTGATCTCTCATGTAATTTATTTAATAGCTATTATATGTATTAGCTTCTTTTATATTCATTGAGAAACCTCAAGCATGATGGCGATAGTGATCACCATAAGAAGGGAGACATGGCGGTGTAGATCATGATGTAACCATGGTGATGGAGACCACTATGATCCTAAAGGCCATACTATTCACAGATATGATATGATCGTATGTCTGTGATGTTTTACTATTCTTTTCATTCTTTTCATATGTGGATGTTTTGTCATGATAGAATAGCTTCCCTCGGAAAGGTTGAGTATTTGATGCCATTTACCTATAGCTGCACCTATTTTGTTTTGATCGTTGTATGGTAGGTTTGCCAAAGCAAATATCGTCATCTATCATAATAAAAAGGGTGAATGTTGGACATTCACATGCATAGTATTGGTTTACTCAACAAAGCTATCAAAACGGTTTTGGGCTTTATGGCATAGTGTTGGGAGCCGGGGCATTGGATGTCACCCAACAAACAAGAATCACAAAGAGATATAATTTACAATGGTTGTTTACCTATGTCACTAATTTTCTAGCAGTGAAGCCAAAGCTCACTAGAAATTAGTGAATATGGATATTGGACCACTATATGTCGTTAGAGGGAGGACGATGCTCATATAGTGGTGGTGTCTTTTATTAAATTGTTAATAAAATATTGATACATAACATAGTGCTAAAACGTTGCATATTTATTTTCTATTGTAGATCATGTCTGCTAGTAACAATTCCGGTTTCAATTTGCGATCTGTGCTTGAGAAAGAAAAGCTCAATGGAGCTAACTTTATTGATTGGTACCGCAACCTGAGAATTGTTCTCAGGCAAGAGAAAGTTGAGTATGTTCTTGAGCAACCATACCCCAATGACCTCCCCGATGATGCAAATGCCGCAACTCACAGGACTTATGAGAAGCACTGTGATGATGCGCTTAATGCAAGCTGCCTCATGCTTGCCATAATGTCCCCTGATCTACAGAAATAGTATGAGCATACAGATGCTTATTTTATGATTCAGGGACTACGTGGAATGTTTGAGAACCAAGCAAGGGCTGAGAGGTACAACATCTCAAAGTCCTTGTTCTCATGCAAGCTAGCATAAGGTAGCCCGGTCAATCCCCATGTAATCAAGATGATTGGTTATATTGAGACTTTGGACAAACTTGGTTCTGAACTCAAGGATGACCTGGCTATTAACGTTATTCTTCAGTCACTCCCACCGAGCTATGAGCCATTTATATTGAATTATCAAATGAATGGCATGGAGAAAACGTTGGCTGAATTGCATGGGATGCTTAAAACAGCCGAGGAAAGCATTAAGAAAAACACCACTCATGTGATGATGGTTCAAAAGGAGAATAAAAAGAGGAAGCATGTGATGCATCCTAAAGGCAAGGGAAAGGTTCCCAATGAGCCTTCAAGCTCAAAGCCATAGGGTAAATCAGACCCTTCTCTTAATGATGAATGCTTTCACTGTCATGCTAAGGGGCATTGGTCTAGGAACTGCAAGAAGTACTTGGAGGATAAAAATAAGAAAGGGAGTGAGACTTCCACTTCAGGTATAAATGTTACAGAAATCAATATTGCTACATCTTCTAGTGAATCATGGGTATTTGATACCGGATCAATGATTCACAATGGCAAATCGTTGCAGAGTCTAAGTGAGACTAGAAGATTTGCAAAAGGCGAGTTGGATGTTCGGGTTGGCAATAGAGCAAAGGTTGATGTCATAGCTGTCAGAACTTATCACTTGTCATTACCTTCAGGATTAGTTTTGGAATTAAATAATTGTTATTGCATTCCTTCTTTGAGCAAGAACATTATATCTTCATGTTTGGAAGAAGTTAATGGTTATGAGATTATAATAAAGAACAAATGTTGTTCTATTTATTATAATAATATTTTCTATGCTCAATGTCCATTAGTGAATGGATTATATGTTCTTGATCTTGAGGATAAAACGGTCTATAACATTAATACAAAAAGAGCTCGACGAAATGATCTAAATCTCACTTTTATTTGGCATTGTCGCTTAGCTCATATAAATGAGAAACGCATTGAGAAACTCCATAAATATGGTTTATTAAGTTCATTTAATTTTGAATCACTTGACACATGCGAGTCTTGTTTGCTTAGAAAGATGACCAAAGCACCCTTCACTGGTCAAAGTGAGAGGGCAAGTGACTTGTTGGGACTTATACATACTGATGTATGTGGACCAATGAGTTCGGTAGCTAGAGGTGGTTTTCAGTATTTCATTACTTTTACCGATGACTTTAGTAGATATGGATATGTCTATCTAATGAGGCACAAGTCTGAATCTTTTGAAAAGTTCAAAGAATTTCAGAATGAAGTACAAAATCAGTTGGGCAAGACAATTAAACTTCTACGATCTGATCGTGGGGTGAATATTTGAGCCATGAATTTTATGATCATTTAAAACAATATGGAATTATTCCACAGTTGACACCACCTAGAACGCCTCAATGGAATGGGGTGTCCGAGCGGAGGAACCGAACCTTGTTAGACATGGTTAGATCGATTATGAGCCAGACTGATCCCCCACTATCCTTTTGGGGTTATGCTCTTGAAACTGTTGCGTTTACACTAAACAGAGTCCCAACAAGTCTGTTGAGAAGACACCATATAAGATGTGGACCGGGAAACGTCCCGGATTGTCTTTCCTCAAAGTTTGGGGATGTGATGCTTATGTTAAACGTTTGAAGTCAGACAAACTTACTCCCAAATCAGACAAATGCTTCTTTGTGGGATATCCTAGGGAAACCAAAGGATATTATTTTTATAATAAAACGGAGGGTAAAGTGTTTACTGCTCGCAATGGTGTCTTCTTAGAGAAAGAGTTTCTCTCAAAAGGAGTTAGTGGGAGCAAGGTGCATCTTGAAGAAATTCAAGAAATACCTGAAAATGTTTCGGGACCCTCTAATCCTATAGAGGATGTACAAGATGTTGTACAACCACTTGATGAAACACCAGCCCCACGAAGGTCTACAAGGGTATGTCGTGCAACTGAAAAGTTGACACTCCTAACCACAGAACCACAGGACATGGTATTGTTGGATAATAATGAGCCTGTGACCTACACTGAAGCCATAATGGGACCCGACTCTGAGAAATGGCTTGGAGTCATAGAATCCGAAATAGAATCCATGCATGAGAATCAAGTTTGGAACTTGGTTGATCCCATCAATGGTGTGAGACCGATCGATTGCAAATGGATTTTCAAGAAAAAGACTGATATGGATGGAAAAGTTCACATCTATAAAGCACGATTGGTGGTGAAAGGTTTAAAACAAATTCAAGGTGTTGATTATGATGAAACATTTTTGTCCGTCGCTATGCTAAAGCCTGTTTGGATTCTACTAGCAATTGCTGCATATTTTGATTATGAAATATGGCAGATGGATGTCAAAACAACCTTTCTTAATGGGAGTCTAACTGAGGATGTGTACATGACATAACCTGAGGGTTTTGTCGATCCTAAAAATGCTAGAAAAATATGCAAACTTCAAAAGTCCATCTATGGATTGAAGCAAGCATCTCGGAGTTGGAATCTACGTTTTGATGAAGTAGTCAAAGGGTTTGGTTTCATCAAGATTGTAGAAGAACATTGCATTTACAAGAAGGTTAGTGGGAGCGCACTTATATTTCTGGTCCTATATGTAGATGACATATTGTTGATCGGAAATGACATTCCAGTACTAGATGTTGTTAAATCCTCATTAAGGAAAAGTTTCTCAATGAAGGATTTAGGAGAGGCAGCGTACATTTTGGGCATAAAGATCTATAGAGATAGATCTAAAAGGTTAATTGGATTAAGCCAAGACACATATATTGATAAGATATTGAATCGGTTCAATATGCAAGATTCTAAGAAAGGTTTCTTGCCAATGTCACATGGCATCACTCTAAGCAAAAGTCAGTGTCCTTCGACGCCTGATGAGCAAAAGAGGGTGAGAGCGATTCCTTATGCTTCGGCTATTGGATCTATCATGTATGCCATGTTGTGTACACGTCCAGATATATCCTATGCTCTAAGTGTTACGAGCAGGTATCAATCAGATTATGGTGAGGCTTATTGGACAGTTGTCAAAAACATTCTTAAGTACTTGAGAAGAACTAAGGATGTGTTCCTAGTGTTTGGAGGTGAAGAAGAGCTCGTTGTAATAGGTTACACCGATGCTAGCTTCCAAATAGACAAGGATGACTCTAGATCGCAATCTGGTTTTGTGTTCTGCCTCAATGGAGGGGTAGTGAGCTGGAAAAGTTCCAAGCAAGACACAGTAGCAGATTAAACAACGGAGGCAGAGTATATTGCAACTTCTGAAGCTGCAAAGGAAACTGTTTGGATCAGAAAATTTGTTTCTGAGTTGGGTGTTGTTCCTAGT
Source organism: Neostapfia colusana (assembly GCA_030760725.1). Classification (NCBI taxonomy): domain Eukaryota; kingdom Viridiplantae; phylum Streptophyta; class Magnoliopsida; order Poales; family Poaceae; genus Neostapfia; species Neostapfia colusana. The sequence goes on from JASWHV010000013.1 coordinate 80,577,770, forward strand.
GCGTCTGGACCTGTGGATCTCTATTGCGACAATAATGGAGCCATTGCACAGGCAAAGGAGCCTAGATCACACAAAAGATCCAAACATATACTACGACGCTATCATCTGATTCGAGAGATTATCGACCGAGGTGATGTGAATATATGCAAGGTGCATACGGATTTGAATATGGCAGATCCATTGACAAAGGCTCTTCCGCAATCAAAGCATGAGACGCACACGAGATCTATGGGTATTATATACTTACATCAGTGATACTAGTGTGTAGTGGGAGACTTGTACCATAGCTATGTTTATGTACTATTTGAGTAACTATTATTCACATTGATCATCAAGTATGTGACTTGTTCGTGAGACTCTTTGTTAATTATAATGTTACTCAAAATGATCCCTAGTCTACATCGTTATATGAGATAATGATAGTACGTAGACTAGCACATGTATTAATTGATGATCACGTTTCACGGATCATAGATATGGAGATATCAAATTAATAGTGTGAACACATGTTAGTGAACATAGTGTTGGATAGACTCATTACGAGACAAGTGTTAGGATTGTTATTTACATATGTGCCATCAGTTGGTCTTGAGTGATACACCTGCTAGATTCTTAGACCTGAGATCGCCATTGTTTCTCACTATGTGTAGTTGTGCACTTTGAAACTATCAAACGCTACTCCGTAACTGGGTGGTCATAAAATAGTCTTCAGATACATGATGAAGCATGGAATGAGATGTGTGCGGATCAAGATGGGATTTGCCCCTCCTAAATAACAGGAGAGATATCTCTGGGCCCCTCGAGATAGTTGGATTGAAAGTGCATGGCCATGCCAAAGTGATTAAGGAGTTAATCATTATGACCCAAAGTTAGTCATAGATTGAATCCACTATTTGATCGAGTGAATGGTCGAGCTATCACAAGGATGGCACGTATCTCGCCTTGAGCTTGACTGGTATCGTGTGGCAAAGGAATTAGCATGTGAATGTATCTAGGTTCAGCCGATATAATCTTTATGTACATTCGGGAGTCAGTATGTCCTGCTAGGTACCTCTACAGACTTGTGTTTGAAAACGGTTTTCATTCATAACCGACTGTACATGAACCTAAAGGGTCACACACTTAAGGGGATGGAATATTGAAAAACTTGGCTATATGATTGTCTCTAGTGCAAGTGGGAGATTGTTGGTGATATGCCCAAGAGGCAATCATAACAATTCGGATAAAGGCCTGATGGATATTTGATCCATAAGAAATTAGGGTACTAATGGGCTTGTGACCTAAAAGCCCATTAGCGCGCCTATAAATATGAGGGATAGGGTTAGGGGCAGATCAATCAACCACATAACAGCCCCAGCCGCCGCCCCTCACAGGCCAGTCGTCGAAATCCCTGTCGCGCGCGGTGCTAGCACACCGACGCACGGCGTTCCTCCCTGTACGTGTGGACTCCGTGGAGGCGCTGCTGTTACTGCTGCGCTGATCGGCTACGACGCGCATCTACGATCCGCTGCGCTGCGCGTCTAGTGGTAACGATCCATGACCTTCTTACTCGCATGTTTTCTGGGTGATACGGTCGAATTGCTAGAGTAGCGCATCGCCTATTTCCCTAGAGAGAGATAATAGCATTACTGCATTCAGTTAGGAGGAAGTGGTGTGGTCATTAGTGTTGTCCTCGGACAACTAACAGTTAGAGCACTTGAAGCTGTACATCGCCTAGGACTAAATGAGGTTAGGAACTAGTAACTCTATATCAGTTTGTTAACTTCCAACATATACTGAACCATTGTGTTGAAGTATCAATACTTTTTGTGGTAATGACAGTTTTATGCTACGAAGAAAGTTGAGTCAGTGAAACTTGGTATTGTAAAATGCAATACAGTTTACCTTAGCTCCGTGATGTTGTGGATCAATAGTCTGGTGTTCAATGTTCATGCCTTCAGAATGCACAGTTATTTTCCACCTGTACGTCGAAGTGCACAGTTATTTCCAACCTGTACTTGGAATACGAAGATAATTGACACAAAAAGAATTGGCTTCGGCACCACAGCAAATTGAAACTGATTGATGCATTCTGATAATCAAATTTGAGATGTCAAATAGTGCCTGCCATCCAAATTGAATTGTGCCTTTTGCATCCTGATAATTATTGGTTGTTCCAAGTTCCAGCAGCAGTGGTATCGGTTACATTAGCATTTGGATTCATCCTCAACTTGCTTCGTGCTCTTGGCTTGCTACTACTTGGAAACTTGAAAAGTGACTTTTTTTTCTTCAGGCTTGAAAACCCCTTGGACAAAACGATGGAACTAAAGGAATATACCCGCTCTCTTTGGGTTCATGATTTTTTTGACAAATTCTGGCACCTGTCAGTTATACACCACTTCCTTCCCCCTGAAGATTATGGCTGAATATATATATTTACTTAATTGTGCCATGTTACTTGATATGTTTCAATTTTGAAATCTGCTCAGTTTTGCATGGCACATAAGTTGGACAATCGGTAACAAAACTGCATAATACATATTTCTAGTTTGACTATAGCATTCAGTTCTTATTTCTTTTACAACTGCAAGAAGAATATCATGGGTTGTAGAAAGGCATTTTGTTGTACCTTCGCATTTTTAATCCACTGCTCTCGTGCTTTTCCGTCTAAAGACAACCTCGATCCTTAGCTATACCATTTGTAGGGTATAGATGTTACAGTGTGTTGCCACAACTTTCAGGGGAAAAAATCGTTGTCTTTAGATGTCATTGAACAACTTTTGATCCTTAGTGGGTACACAAGGTTCAGAAAGTTGGTACCTTCTGATGATTTTCCACTTGCTTTCCCTTCTCTTCTCTCCTCCTGTTGATCCATGGAGATCTAAACCTTTGCATCAGAATCTACTTAGACCACCTCAAAAGGGGAGGCATATCAAAAGAGGAGCTCACTCACTAGGAGAATCATCGCTCGAGACGTTCTTCTCTCACTTTTGTTGATTCACTGCATATGCACTTTATTTTGTGGGAAAGCTGCATACACACATCCCTATAGGCTTCCTTTTCAGCACGCCGTATAGATAGCCCATGTTGTTATGTTGCTAGTAAAAAAATTGTCCAATCTTCCACATTGTTCTTCAACATGTAAGTCTGCCATTCACGTGCTATCAGAAATGTTTGTCATAGTTTCTTCCTTCTAAGACAGGTTAGACCATGTTTGTCATATGCTAAGATGTAAAGAAGCTTGTCTTTGAATAAATATTGATCATAGGTCCTTCACAGCTCGTGAATAGTATGCTTATTATAGGCAAATTTATATGTAGCGCACTAAAAAATGTGGCTCTATCTAACACACTGCAAAACATGATTTTAACTGTAAGACAATGCAAATTCTTGGCTCTCGCTTGCAACATGCTATAATAGATTAAAAGGCTGATTTGAACTTTTTATCTCAATGTATCAAACATATTAAAACTTGAAACTTTGCACAAAGATGCGTTGTTGTATTTGTTTATTAATATATTTTTGATAGATTTTTTTGTTTGAATAGTGACGAAAAGGTTGTTTTGAACTTTGTTATCTCGATATATAAAACACATTGAAAATTGAAGCTTTACCCAAAGATACATTGTTGTATTTTTTTTAGTAATGTGTTTTTGATAGATTTTTTTCATTTGTTTGCGTAGTTTTCTCTATAAATTGAATATTAAGCAATGGGAAGTATTATGCAAACAAATGAAAGGAATTGTAAAACGATAGAAAATGTGATTATGTATGTTTGTGTAAAGTTTCATATTATAATTGTTTTATGTATTGGGATAAATAAGTTGAAAACAATATTTTTCGTCTGCTATAATGTGTTATAGACGAGAGCCAAAAATTTGCAATAATTACAGCTAAAATTACGTTTTGTTATAATTGTGTTTTGCAGTGTGTTATATATGAAAAGGCTACGTTTTTTTAGTGTGGTACAGTACAAGATAAATTTGCCCTTATTATACTGTACACCATGAAGTTGAAAGGGTTATTTTGCCCTCTGGAGACTGATAAACATATACGGATCTTATGACCCTCTATGTGCGTGATTGTGTAGCAGGGATCGATATTACATCGCATACAGTACCTGTTTCTGCTGCGTGTGTGTACGTGTGTGCTGTGGAGCTCATGAACCCTGGCGTCGACTCACGTGCGCCGTGCACGGGCTTGGACTCATGCCTGCTCGACTGTCCCCCAGCAGCATCCATATATGTGGCAGAAATAATTAGTAAGCCGGCAGTGTCGCATGCATGGGCTTGTTCTGTGGCTCAGCAGTCCGCGGTGCCGGTGCGCGCTCTGATGGCTCTCCATCCCTGTATATCTGAAGCTGGAAGTCAGATGGTTGACGTTATGGCCTATGATGAATATATTACCTTGTTACTTATTTTAATGCATGCTAACATAATATTGCCTTATTACTTATTTTGTCTCTGAATATATTGTTGTACGATCTCTAACTTGTACTGCTTGGCTTGAGGCAGGCATGGGTGCCTTTCATCAGTTCTGCTACAAATGCCTGGTGAGCAACTTACAGTTTTCCTTAGCTTACTATCTCTAAGCTGCTTGTACTTCTACTTGCTAGCTGTTGCTCTCCTAGCAGGCTGAGGCTCCTAGAATAATATTAAGTAAATATCGCTCGTCTCAACTTGTTTCCCTTACTTTGCTTAGAGATCTAGAAAACTGTTTTCGGGAGAGGGATAGAAGTGGTCTGGCCTGCTGCACAGGATAAGATGATGATGGCGCTCAGTGCATCTGTGCTAAGATGACTATTGGTTCATTTGCACGGCTCCTCAGACATGAGTTGATATCTTTTGTTTGTTAATGCAGAAACATCTAAATCTACACTCAGAGGCACTCCTCAGTCCTCTCTCTCTCCACTTCTCTCTCTCCTTCTGTCTCTCACCTTCTCTCCCCCTCTCTGCCCCATGGCAGCATGAGAGAGATAGAGACTAGAGAATTCATGCATGCACATGTGGGTTGCGTAAGAGTTTGGAAGAAGAGTGGTGGTGGGAAATTCACGTCTCGGCACCCCCTTTATGAGCACAGACTTTAATCTGGCCACCCTTATTAATGCTCTGAATCCTGACCCACGTCCCTCACTCGTAGGGAAGAAGGAAATGTTCTCTGGAAAGTTTCCTCTGGCTAGTGTCCCTTCTCTTTTTTGAAGCACCTTTGTTTTTTCATTGCTAAATATGCTTGTCATATTATTTATGAACATTTCTGTCTACTTGGAATTTTACTTAACAGAAGGGCATATGTGTAGGGAATCAAGGATCGGCTTTTGAGGTACAAGAGTGGCAATAGTGCTGAAATCCAGCGGTACTTGTAGCTCTTCTCTGTGCGGTAAGGAACATGTATCGACAATGGTCTATATTCTGTTTCAAAAAAAAGTAGTCTATATTCACATGAGCTCAGTTCTTGGCCTACCTAGCTATAGTTTCGTACAGTTTTGCATAGAGCCCTACGCTGTTCCTTGCATCTTCCTCGTTCTGATGATCATCAATGGTTGATGTGGCATTTCTATCCGACCATGATTCCAAAAAACGCCACTTAACCAGGTCCAGAGATCAAAACAAGATATTTGCTGTCTTTAACCCGGCAACCCCTCTGATTGAAACACGGGTTTTCGAAACTTTTTTTCCTCTGTTTGAAACACTGTCCACTATTTGCCTTTATAACATTCACATCTGGGAAAGAAACAATTCGGAAATTTAAATACAGAAAAAAGTAGCTTTTCCCTGTTTGATGCAAAAAATGCAGAGATAACCAGATAACAACCCCTCTTCCAACATAAATCTGATGTAGAAATTTATGAGTCCAAGGATCTCAATAGAACTGACATAGCTGTCAGATACTCCTATCCACATGTGCATCAAATTCTTGTTTTGGGTTGTTTATACGGTCTAGCCAGTCAAAGATAGATCTGGACCTGTCCACTGGCCACAAATGCAGTGGGCCACACATATGGGATGGGGAAATGTCATGTGATGCACTCATAAAATGTCTGCAATCACATCATGGAAGCAGCTTTGTCATATATGGAACAGAATCTTCCATGATATTCAAATGCAACGGCCAACTCACAACAAAACCCAAAGTTAAATGATTTTTAGTATCACGAACTGCTTATGGTTCGTTTTAGTCGTTTCTAAACAAAAGAGGCATTAGGCTATTCTTGCCTGCGGTGATGCTTAAGCATGTGTTACATTGCATGATGATGCCGCGTTTCATTCAGGGCTGCTGCATCCCCATAACCCCATTCATGGTCCAAAGCTGCTGCCCTGAATTGGATGTGTGCACGGGCACTGGCGTAGCATGTCACGGTTTGGAGCTAGTTTCACATCAGAGGCAGGTATAGGGAAAGAGGTGGAGGGTGATTCTTCAGTTACTTTTCACAGCAGAACCCTAGCTTTGGATCCCCTTTGTACCACTTATTATGAACAGCGCCCGGCTTTTATGTCCAACTATTAAATTTATTAGATGTTAACCCATTCTTTTGATGTATATATAATATCATGGCATTTCTTGTTATGATGATGTGCCTGGTCTTTGTTTTGTGAAACCAAGCCAATATCCTCACGATATAAATTTTACCCATTTGCCTAGATCCCAAGACAAAGAAAAGGATAATAGAACATATACTCCACTATGATAGAGCATTTAATCAAGGGAACATCTAGAATGCAAACAGACATTTGGTGCAATCGTGCAAAAATCCCTTCTAAACCACACGATCTACATCCTGCGGTGAGTGTATTTTTACACTTAAACCCTCCCACCTGCACACTTCAATTCTTTCAACTTATATTACCAGGTGGGAGGGTTTAAGTGAAAAAATACACTCACCGCAGGATGTAGATCGTGTGGTTTAGAAGGGATTTTTGCACGATTACACTAAATGCCTATTTGCATTCTAGTCGTTCCCTTTAACCCATCTTTGAGGCAAATAAAACGATGTGGTTGTCTGGTTGATGGAAGCAGCTACCTGAAGTTATGCATGCAGCATACCCATGCATGTACTCCTGCACTTCCCTCTCTCGCTTCTTCTTCTAGTTCCTAAGCATGCATATGGAAGTCAGGGGTATGCCTTGAAACTTGCAGGAAATTATGAACAACGTGCAGAGAGAGTTTACGATGTATCCTTTGTTTTGTTCTCTGCAAACAAAATTAGCTATCCTCCTTGAGAGAGCAACTTGCTGTGGCCGAGCGACGTGAAGAACAACAACCCGTCTAAGTATGGGAACTACGCAGAATTACGGCAGCAAGACGCCTACAGCCTGCCAAACACCATTGTTGAAGCTCATCTTTCATCTCTGCCATAAATGCATGTTTCAACTGTCCGCTCCTTGGCTTGGAATCTGGATCCTGTAATCAATCTGCTTGATACTCATACATCACGTATATACATCAAGAAAACTGCTTGGTATTGCATGTGTGCATAACTGCGTATGAATGCCTACTAGTTATCAAGTATGTTGCAGGAGGTATTATGCTATAGATGGACTTCTTTCCTTGTGAAAAAAACATAGCTAGTTTAGTGCTAGTACATGCCAAGCGGAAGTGCGTGCATGCAGGCAGCAGCAGGCTTGTGTGTGCACGCACAGATATCCATGCATGATGATGAGAGAGAGAGAACGGACACGAGTGCGATAAGACTAGCTTGAGCTAGAGGCCACACCAGTCCGGCCGGACAGTGTGACCGTCACGAGAATATTTCAAGAAAGGTGGTGGCGGTGTGCGTGCATGTGTGGAGATGTGTCCTAGCTCCGGCCAGTCTGAGACAGTGAGACTGGAGAGAGACAGCTCTAGAGAGAGGGAGAGGCTTTTCTTCTCCGGCCTGTCTCCTCCCTCTCTCTCTCTCTCTACCATACAGCACACGCCTCTTGCTGCTTCCGCGGAGTGCTCTCTAACTCCTCTCCTCGAACTGTGGTAGTAATAAGCAGCAAGCTTGGTTCCAGAAAGATGGCGCTCCCTGTGGAGAGCCGACGATGCAGCGGCGAGATGATGCTGGCGGTGTCGTCGTCCACGGGTACGGAGAAGGGCTCGCACGCCAGCAGCAACAGGCCGGTCGTCCCGGCCCCGTTCCTGACCAAGACCTACCAGCTCGTCGACGACCCGAGCACCGACCACGCCGTGTCGTGGGGGGACGACGGCGCCACCTTCGTGGTGTGGCGGCCGCCGGAGTTCGCCAGGGACCTCCTCCCCAGCTACTTCAAGCACAACAACTTCTCCAGCTTCGTCAGGCAGCTCAACACCTACGTAAGTAATCGGTGTTACCGATGTTGCTTTTGGTTTCATTTTGAGCTCTTCCGTCCTGTGCTTATTTTCTCCCTATCTTCTCTCCCCTCTCTCTCTCTCTCTCTCTCTCTCTCTCTCTCTCTCTCTCTCTCTCCCCCCCCCTCCTCTCTCTCGCCTTAAGTGTGGTTGCTGTGTTAACTTAGCAGCTGGGATATGCATCTACTTGTGTTTACTTCTAATTCAGTGGTGAAAAGAGATGGACGTATTTGGTGGTGACATCTCGTCCTATCCATATTCATGTTTCCTAGGAAGGCGACATGTTTGTTTTCTGAGTGGTTGTGGGATGCAGGCTCTGGCCATCCACCAACTTGTTGCTTATGCTAGGTGTGAAGGCACGCCGTCACTGCTTCCATAATCGTCTTGCGAATACTTTTGTTTCCTGGTCGTTGAATTAAGTCGCAACATTTGTAATAAAGCCAAGTTTTATGAACATGCATGGGAGCATTCTCCTCTAACCTTGACATATATTTGGTTTCTTTGAGTCATCAAGAAAGTTTGCGGTTTTGTTTCTTTTTCTCTTCAAGGAGAGTACACTGTGCTTTGTTTTCTCGCTCGCGTCCATTATTTTGGATTTGAATCCCACTTCAGTCTCAAGCGTGGTACCGTACCACCATCAGTTCATTCTTCTTTCTCCTTCCTGATGACCAACTTCATCTAGAGCTGGCAGTGGTATACTAGTATATTACTTTAGTGGTCTGCAATAAAAAATTTTGTTACAAGTTTACAACATTGAGAGTGGCTACATTACAACATATGCAATGCTCCTATCTCTACCTGGCACACCATGCATTCGTAGAGTGCTTCTCATGCAGCAACCAGTACATTATTCTTGCAGTGACACTCCTTCCCAATCATTGGCAGAAAAAAAGATTGACCCTACAGTCGCAAGCATGTGTAACTGTACAACAAAGTCACGAACTCCAACGGCATCGTGTCTATCGAGCATCAGTTTTCACACTGGGCTAGGCTAGCACACAGTTCCTGATTGATATGAATGCATGACTGAATCACTGCCCAGCACAGCCTGCATTCATGCATCTTGATGCATGTTGCATTCCCGCGTTTGACGATTGATACTTGTTCAAATATGCATTAGTTACCTCCTGATTCTTTTTCTCTTTGGTATGGTCGTTTCTGCAGGGTTTCAGGAAGATAGTGGCTGACAGGTGGGAGTTCGCCAACGACTTCTTCAGGAAGGGCGCCAAGCACCTCCTCTCAGAGATCCACCGGAGGAAGTTGTCGTGCGCGCACCAGCAGCCACCGCCGCCACCGCTCGCTCCGCACCAGCCTTATTACCTCAGCCTCTTCTCCTCGGAAGCACCGCCGCCGCCACCTGCTCCAGTCTACCGTGTCCGGGAAGACCACCTGGCCGCTCTGTCGGAGGACAACCGGCAGCTCCGGCAGCGCAACTCGCTGCTGCTGGCGGAGCTGGCGCGCATGAGGAGGCTCTACAACGGCATCATCTACTTCCTGCAGAACCACGTGGAGCCCGTGCCGCCGCCGCCGGCCGCCGGCTGCATCAGGGTGGCGGGGCTCGGCTCTGACGCCCCCATGCTGTCGCAGCGGCGGCCCCGCGAGGACGACGACGAGGTGCCGTTCGTGAAGCTGTTCGGTGTGCGGCTCAATGAGGGGAAGAGGAGGCCGCACGTCGTGCAGCTGGAAGAAGTTGGCAACGGCGATCGCCTGGAGGGCGACTGTGATGATGATAAGAGAAGCGAGGTGTAGTAGTTGGCTACTGTAGTATTTAGATGAGATAATTCTTTCAGTGCCATTACAATTTGTCCATATTTCTCATTTGATATCGTAAAAATATTTATATTACTATTATGTATCATGTCGACAAGTCAACCATAATTAACATATGAATTAACTAGAATACCTGTCTTCTTCTCTCTTCTCCCCTTTCCTCTCTACCGCCTATGACAGCGGGGCCGAGCGCTTGTCCGCCGTAACAAAAAAGTTGAAAGCAAAGATATTTTGGTCATTTTAGAAAAATATTAGCAGTAAAAAGAATAAAAAACTAATACAGATGGCATATAAGGATAAGAAATCGTAATAATTGTATAAAGGATAAACACGTGATGGCAAATAAAGGTTTTAAAAAAATTACAATGGCAAACAAAAAATTGACCCTTTACTTAGATTATAGCACGTAGATTAACTTTTGTACATAATACTGGCGCTACGAGCGACGGAGCGAGGAACGGAGAAGGACAGTAAAACGAATGGTTGCCCTCCGTTTGTTCTCACGCCGTCGGTTATAGTGTCGATGTCACGACATGGCTAGTCAACAGGAAAGCAAATACATATAGGGCTGTATGAAAAACTCACAACTCAGCAAGCTGAATCAATTCCTCTCTAGCTTGATTCCTATATGTTATATGTATCTAAGGGTGGATATCGAGCCTAGCCGACCTGGCTCGACATCCACTCTTAGTTCGAAATTAAACTATCAAAATATATGTCTAAGGTGTATGATAATTTTGAGAAGTGCAGCAAGAGGCTTGAGATATGATAGCCTATATGTGAACTGGGTCTTCTCTTGACGATCTGTTGTGCGGATACAGTTTTGAAATGTTCCCTCATGAAGTATGGTCATATGTTTACTTTATCCTCTTTTCAGTTTCCTATTCTGCAAATTTGTAATCTCATATGGGGAAGGCAAAGCGTGCATCAATCTTCATCAGGCTGGTTTCAGCAGCTGGTACTGGGTTCTTCTATGTGAGGCGAAAGAACCCTCAGCGGATCACTCAGAAGCTTGAGTTTAGGAAGTTCGATCCCCGTGTGAACAAGCATGTTCTGTTTACAGAAACGAGGATGAAGTGAGGTCTTCCATCGACGCAGTGCAGGGCCAGAATAGCTTGATCAGAACAATTGGTGACCAGCTATTATTGATCGTCCGTATACACTGGCTTCTGCCAAACTTTGGTGTTCTTCTTGGGATCATCACAAAGGGTGAGATCACTGTCGAATTCTCTCATTGTCTTCACAAATATCTTTGCACCTTGCATTATCAGCCTCTCCACCATGAATAGCTGATAATTATTCTCAATGATTGGATCCAATATGCTACTGAAGTTGTACGAGTATGCTAACTTATACCTGAATTGGTGCCAAGAGAATAACAAGCCCATATTAATAAGCCTGTCCAAGTAATTCTGGATGTAATGATACACCTGATGGTCGATGCATATATAACAAGATTTAACCATCATTCAAACTGAGGGATTCTCTCTATCTGTATGCACAAGTTGTAAATTAACATGTGTGCAGCAGCTAGACTATTACTTTTGTTAAGATGCTTAACCTCAGAACCATGGCAATTGAATGGAAAAAATAATACAACTACCTTAGCTAATCCTGAATATGAACAAGCACGAGGACAGCCTTTCAGCTTCACATTAAATTAAGATGCATGTGGAAGACAACTGCTAATGTATGACAGATCCTGGTTGAACAACAGCAGTATGCAAAACAGTACAAAGTATACCTGTCCGACAGAGGAGAAAAGAAACCTGGTGTTCTTTCATTCGAGGCAATGAATAAAGTTCGACCTGATGGAATCCACTTTGCAATTCTCTTTTTGATAAACTCAGGGCGTGTGTCTCTATCTAGATGCGGATGAAGACTACGTTCAACACCAAATCTGTCTTTCCTATTTTTCAGTAGATCGCCCCGTCGCACATGAATAGCATCATAATCGCCAAGAATTACTTTCATCTGAAACAGAGGGAATAGATTTAGGTAACCATCATAGCCCATGAAAAATATTATTGACATGAACTGACAAAATAGAATGATCAACTAATTGATGCTTCTGTACCCATACCCATACATTCAAATCTTATTTGCATGCTTGACAAGCTATAAATCTTTAGATGTTTAATTAAAAGTGTGTGGTTAGAGCGAGGTTCATTTTTCTTATCCCACATGGGAAGCATTCATACATGCTGCGGAGTTGGTGTTTGGAATATCACAGAAATTTATTTGCCAAGGGGAGAATAAAGGGGTGCTGATGTTCCAAGAAGCACCAGTGCGTAGCGGGATAGTGAGACGCGCTGATAATGAAAAGAGAGATAGAGGGAGACCAGACTTTTTTTTAAGGCAAGGGAGACCAGACTTGACATAGGAGCTTATGACGAGAGACATGAAGGATTGAAATATTGTCAAAGAGCTATCCATAGATAGGAGTGTGTGGAAATTACTAATCCACATACCAGAACTATGACTTTGGGTATGGAACTAACCTTTTCTACCACAACTTTTTTGCCTGTCACTTCAGTTCCTCTATCTCTTTTCTCATCTCTTCTGTCATCTTTTACTTGCTCATTGACTTATCTTACATGTTCTAGCTGGTACTTGTAGATTTCATTGCTAGCTTGGCATTAAAAGACTTTGTTGTTGTCTTTAAAACACGGTGCACACTTAACACACACGCACTGATTCCCCCACTTTAGGTACAGTATCATACGGTAGGTCTAGAGGAGCTGAAGTATTTGTGAAACAACTGGGTCAATTCCAAACAGAATATGCAGGAAAATGTCTGCAGTGGACTACCTGTCCATTTCTAAAGAATATGTTGGGTTGTACAACAGTTAGGCACTTAGGCCCATGGACTTACAGCCCAGATTACATGTCGGTTGTATCCTATATAATATATATATGTATCTAGCTCTACAGAAGAAAAGAAATAAACGCACTAGAAGCTTTCTTCCATTTCCGCAGAGTATCAGATTGCACATACACCCCAATGTGCTTGGGACAAAGGCTTTGTTGATGTTATTGTTGTATCAGATTGCACATACAGAAAGGACAAAATAATACCTTATTTGCGGCATCCCTCAGTTTCCTTGATGGCATACTTGGCAAAAAGGTGTAGGATAACATCACAGAGCTGCGGTTTTTGCGATCCTTGCACTCCATAAACCTGAATTTCAGCCATGTTGAGATACATGCTTAATTTTTTGTAATCATTGGTTAAGGTTAAGAGTAGGCGCACAAAAAACTATTAAGTAGGCCATACGAACGAAATCATTGGTCAAAGTTAAGGGCATTAAAGAAACATGCATCCATACCAAGCAAGAGGACTTGCAGTGCGGTTTATTATGAGAGTGTTAGAGTACAGTGAATTTGCTTTGAGTTCAGCTCTGCTAATTCCTTGCACATGTACCACACCACCATCTTTAAGTGTCCTGCTTCTTGATACTATATCACGCCATGTGTTGGAGTTGTCCAGAATAACAGGTGTTGTTCTTGAGATGAGATCTATATCATATAGAGATTCCATTGCACAAGAATTTTCTTCCCATCTACGGCATACTTGCATTAGATATTGAAATATTCAGACCTTATTGTAAGAAAGCAACAGAGAGATAGATATGTTTAAGAAGCAAATACCTTTCTTTTGAAGTTGCATTGCTTTGGAGCGCCCCCTTTGTGTTATGTACTGAGCTGAGGCACATTCTTGAAGGCATGACAAATATTCTGTAAAGAAATCAAAAGATTTGTGCCTTTACATGACTCACTATAAACATTTTTTTTCAAATATATGTGTATCTTAAGCACAAAACAAAATGACACAACAGAACATCACATTAGCTGGTTCAAGACAATGCATATGGATCTTCTCCCTTGTAGCATCAGTTTGTTTACCATTAATTTCAAGAATAAGATTTTGAAATTCACTATGATGGAATTGTGGAAGCTTGGGATGAAACAATTATATGACTAGTATAAGCCCTATATAATCCATATACCATCAATGTGTTTTCCAACAAGCATATGCATGGTGATTCGCACTACATAATTCAATCAGTTCAATCAATAATTCCAGCTGATAGTGTCCCTCTTAAGCGCCAGCAAGCACAGCACCGTGTGAATAGATTTTTCTAGTTACATAGTGCGCACCAGTTGCATGGAGAACTGGACTAGTGGAGACCATACTGCTGACCATTCAGCATAATCCCATAGGTTGACAGGTACCTATGGGATACAAGCATGTCAGTTTACCTGCAAATGGGATCGTTCCGCAAGCAGAACCCAGATGTATCAAATAAAAAAAAACTTCTAGCAAAACCTCTCTCCGCGGCTACTTCCGAACATGTAATTTCCAACCCTGGCATTAACCCGCCACTACTTGTCCTTCTAAAGCATCATTAGTAAGCAGTAAGCGACGGGGTCGTGGTTACCTGCCGAGGAAGAGCGCCTCCTCAAGGGCGCAGCGGAGGCTGGATTCCTGGTGCCCGAGACCTGCGCAGGAGTCGCAGTGCTTGCCGGGACAGTCAACGCGGCCGCCCCAGTACAGGTACTTATCGCCCGTCCCGACAACGGATCTCCGGTAACCTGGAAGCCAGGCGGCGGGGGATGAGGAAGAGAGGAGGCAGAGGACGGCTAGCGCCACCGCTGCGATGAGGGCGGTGAGAAGAGTCCTCGGCGGAGGGAGCTGCGGCACCCTCGGCTTGCGGCCGCCGCCCGCCGTGATCCGGGGAGGAGGGATCGCCATGGCAGGCAGGAGTGTCTCAGCCCGCTAGTGCAACCCGCACGCCAGACGCCACCGCAGTCCCCACTTCGGTCGGTGGACTCGACTTCGGCGGCAATTTGCTTGTAGGCTTGCGGGCAAAACTGATCTGCTTGGTTATTCGATAACTCGTGTGGTTACAGCCGAGTGAAGAAAATATTAGACAGGTTCATTTGTTAGTTAATCTAGTTGCAGCACTCATTTACCGTTCATTAGTTGCATCATGTCTGTGTTCATATACTTAGTCGTTGGCATGTTTGATCTTCCTGCATAATAGGAGTTAGTTGTCCGAGATGGCCGCAGAGTGGGTGTGTCCACGGCGAGCTGATCACATCGTTCACGTTCTGTTTCAGATGCATGAAAACCGGATTGTGAAGTAGTGTGTGAGTAACTTGTATGGTGCATGTACTCATATATATTGTAATAGAAAGAACGGTAACATTCACGCCGGTAAACACAAAGTGTTCACACACTCTTCCTCTGTTCCTCGTTCGTGGGCTGAGCGACGACGCATCCGTTCCGGCGTGAACTCGGTGAACCCTCGTGCCGAAGTTGATCGCAGGCGTGTCCCAGCTCCAACAAGTGGTACCAGAGCCTGCGTTGAAGCAGCTCAACGAAGGAAGATGACCGGCGGCTTCGAAACACCATCAACCGAGCAGAAGACCGTCTAGCGGCAGCGGCGCGAAATCAGAGCAGATCGTCGTCGAGCGGGTGGTGAGGGAATCCGGCAGCTCTCTAGTCTATCCGATGCTCTCACACACTAACTACAACCAGTGGACGTTGGTAATGCAAGTCAACTTAGAAGCACAAGATTTGTGGCATGCCGTAGAGTCTGACAACCTCACTCAATGTGAAGATCGTCTGGCTCTCGCCGCAAATCTGAGAGGTGTTTCTCAGGACATGTACATGTCCTTGGCGACAAAACCTACGGCGAAGAAGGCATGGGAAGCAGTACAGAGTATGCGAATTGGTGATGATCGAGTCAAGGAGGCCAATGCACAGCAACTGTGGAAGGAGTTCGAGAACGTTGGGTTCAAGGAGGCGGAGACGATCGATGAGTTTGCCATGAGAATCGGTGGCATGGGGAGCACATTACGTTCACTCGGTGAATCAATAGAGGATGTCCGAGTGATCAAGAAGTGTCTACGTGTGGTACCATCCCAGTACACGTAGATCGCACTCTCAATTGAAACCCTTCTTGATCTCAACAAGATGTCGGTGGAGGAATTGGTAGGCAGACTGCGGGCTGTTAAAGATCGTCTCGGGAGCTCCGGGGAGAACACTGACAAAGGAGGCAAGTTGCTGATAGCAGAGGAAGAATGGTTGGCTAAATACAAGCACAAACTCGGGCCTGAGACTCCCTCAAGTGTCAACCGAGCAGGGAGTTCATTACAGTAGAAGGGAAAGAGTAGTGGTCGACTAGAGACTCGTGACAATGCCAAGAAGACCACCTCTTAAGGTACTCCTAGGAGGAAAGGAAAGTGCCGGAATTGTGGGATCTAGGGTCATTGGGCAAAGGAGTGCAGGAGGCCACGCCATGAGCAGAAGAATGGACACATCTAACTCAAATTGTCTCAAGCAGAACCAGATCAAACGACTTTACTTCTGGCAACAAAATGTTCAGGTAAGACAGAGTCTGCAGGAGGGAACCTAGAGACAGAGAGCCTGCATGGAGATTCAAAATGGTACCTAGACTCAGGTGCTAGCAACCACATGACTGGGGTAAGATCTTTTTTGACTTCCTTAGATGAATCAGTAATTGGCAATGTGAGTTTTGGAGATGGGTACTCTGTTGAGATCAATGGCATAGGTTCAGTAGTGTTATAGGAAAACGATGAAGAACACAAGGTGCCTTCAGGTGTGTACTTCATACCCAAACTGAAGACTAATATCATAAGCTTAGGCCAGTTGACTGAAGGAGGATGCAGAATTGTAATGGAAAGTGATCAACTCACTGTGTATGGGTCAGACAACTCACTTGTGATCAAGACTAAGAGCACGGCAAGCAGGCTCTACATTACAAGACTGAAGGTGGTGCATCCCATCTGTCTCATGACCAAGGTGGAAGAAGATGCATGGTTATGGCACTCAAGGTATGGTCACCTAAAGTTCAGAGCTCTCAAGGATCTCAGCAGAAAGAATATGGCATATGGTGTTCCTCTCATTGATCATGTAGAACAGGTGTGTGATGGGTGCATGTTGGGAAAGCACCATAGAAAACCATTCCCTCATTCTTCAGAGTATAGAGCAGAAAAGACACTAGAGCTTTTTCATGGTGATCTCTGTGGATATATTGAGCCTCCAACCCCTAGTGGTAAGAGGTTTTTCTTACTCATTGTTGATGATTTCAGTAGATACATGTGGACAGAGTTATTGGTGAATAAGAGTGAAGCATTCAAATATTTTAAGCTCATCAAAGCTCAGGCCGAGACTGAAACGGGAAGGGTATTGAAAGGCTTCAGAACTGACAGAGGTGGGGAATTCAATTCAAGAACTTTCAGTGCTTACCTTGAAGAATATGGGATCAAACACTATGCTACTGCACCATACACACCCCAGCAGAATGGTGTAGTAGAGAGGAGAAATCAAACAATTGTGAAGATGGCTAGATGCTTACTGAAGGGGATGAGTGTTCCTGCAAGATTTTTGGGTGAGGCAGTTAAAACTGCTATTTACCTGTTGAACAGAGCACCCACAAAGATCTTAAGAGGAAAAACACCTTATGAAGCTTGGACAGGGAGAAAACCCTCGATTAAACATATGAGAACATTTGGGTGTGTGGTTTATGTCAGATGCAGGACCAGGAACATCAAAGCTCTCAGACATGTCAGTCCAAGGTGTTTTTCTTGTGTATGAGCCTTTCTCAAAATCATACATAATATATGATCCCATACAGAACAAGATGATGGTCTCAAGGGATGTGAGATTCGATGAGAAGAAGGTCTAGCCATGGAAGGAGATGAGACAAGGTGATGAGGACTCATTTTCAGTGTTTAGTGTACACTGGTCGACAACAGTTTAGACTTCAGTTACTGAAACTGACACTGAAGCTGAAACTGAAGGTGGAAGTGTTCTATCAGTTCCAGATACACTAAGAACCCCACAAAATCAGCGCGAAGCAGTGAACAAAAATGGTCTCCAGTGGGTCACTCCACCCACAGGTCAAGAGCTAGACTCTGAAGGTGTTCCTCAGATGTTCAGGAAGGTGTCTAATGTCTTGGAGAACTCAGAGAGGTGTCAAGATCTTGAGTCTTCATATCTCTATCTGGTGTGAGCAGAGGAGCCATATGACATCCAGGAAGCAATGGTGAGTAAAGACTGGATGAATGCTATGCAAGAAGAGTTGAAGGCAATCCATGATAATGAAACATGGACTATGGTGTCACTGCCATCAGACAAGAAGGCTATAGGATTGAAATGGATATTCAAGGTGAAGAAGGATCCATCAGGCAATGTTATTAGACATAAGGCACGTTTGGTTGCAAAAGGCTATGCACAAAGACATGGAGTGGACTTTGATGAAGTATATGCATCAGTGGCACGACTAGAGACAGTCGGAATACTTCTTGCATTAGCTGCTAATGAAAAATGCAAGTACATCATATGGATGTAAAATCGACTTTTTTGAATGGTGATCTGACTGAAGAGGTGTATGTTGTCGAACCTCCAGGCTTTGAAGATAGACACAGTCCAGAAAAAGTACTGAAACTTAAGAAGGCTCTATATGGACTCAGGCAGGCCCCAAGGGCATGGAATGCTCGGCTAGACGGAGAGCTGAACTCACTTGGTTTTCAGAGAACAGAAGTTGAACATGCACTCTACAGAAAAGGATCAGGCTGTGATCTGTTGTTGGTAGGGGTGTATGTGGATGACTTAGTAATCTGTGGGCCATCTGAAACTAAGATTTCAGAGTTCAAAGCAGAAATCAAAGGCAGCTTCATGATGAGTGATCTTGGAAAACTAAGTTACTACTTGGGGATAGAAGTATGTTAGACTAAAGAAGGAACATATCTCTGTCAGAAAACATATGCACAGAGAATTTTTGAAATAGCAGGTATGAAGAACTGCAACTCAAGTGATATACCCATGGAGCCAAGACTGCAGCTCTGCAATTCTGACAAAAGCAATCCAATTGATGCAAAGAGGTATAGAAGTATTATTGGATGCCTGAGATACTTAGTAAACATTAGGCCTGATCTAGCATTTTCAGTTGGGATGGTGAGTAGGTTCATAGAATCACCTTCAGAAACTCACTGGTCCGCAGTAAAACGTATAGGACAATTGAGTATGGGTGCAAATATACATCAGGTTATTCGGAGGTTGCAGGTTTCAGTGATAGCGACCTTGCTGGTGATGTCAACGACAGAAAGAGTACATCAGGTGTTGTTTTTCTCTTGGGAAAGAACTTAATCACCTGGAATTCACAGAAGCAAAGAGTGGTGGCTCTGTCCTCATGCGAGGCAGAGTACATTGTTGCAGCCACAACAGTGTGCCAGGGTGTTTGGATTAGTAGAGTAATGTCAGAGATGCTGACTGAACAACCCAGGGAGTCCAGTCTTTGGTGGATAACAAGGCAGCGCTAGAACTGAGTAAAACCCAAAGTATCATGAGAGGGTTAAGCATATTGATACAAGGTTCCACTATATAAGAGACTGCATTGAGAAGAAAGTGGTTCGTGTGAACCACTGAGCACGTAGCTGACATACTCACTAAAGCACTTCTGAGCGTCAAGTTTCTGAAGAACCGACTGAAACTTGGAGTGGTCAGAGTGCAACCAGATTAAAGGGGATGAGATGTTAGTTAATCTAGTTGCAGCACTCATTTATCGTTCATTAGTTGCATCGTGTCTGTGTCCATGTACTTAATCGTTGGCATGTTTGATCTTCCTGCATGCTAGGAGTTAGTTGTCCAAGATGGCCGCAGAGTGGGTGTGTCCACGACGAGCTGATCGCGTCGTTCAGGTTCTGTTTCAGATGCATGAAAACCAGATCGTGAAGTAGTGTGCGTGTAACTTGTATCGTGCATGTACTCATATATATTGCAATACAAGAACGGCAACATTCACGTATCGTGCATGTACTCATATATATTGCAATACAAGAATGGCAACATTCACGCATCGTGCATGTACTCATATATATTGCAATACAAGAATGGCAACATTCACGCTGGTAAATACAAAGTGTTCGCACTCTTCCTCTGTTCCTCGTTCGTGAGCTGAGCAACGACGCATCCATTCCAGCGTGAACTTGATGAAGCCTCGTGCCGAAGTTGATCGCAGACGTGTCCACCTCCAACATCATTAGCGCTCAAGACAGATTGCTTAATTGTATTACTGATTTCACATCAGATGCACACAACAGTGCTCTGAACTAATTCCTTCTACCAGAGATCAAAGGGGCGAATATATAAGGATGTTAGTAATCATGACTGCTACTGAAAATTCTCCTTGATATTGAAGATCAAGACATCATGAAAAACTTAGCACATCTAGCCGTGTTACATCCACTAATTTAGCAAGCCTAGCTGAAAATCCATGAATAGTAATAATAATAATAATAATAATAATAATAATAATAATAATAAACTGAACCACCATCACCAAGTTTCTCGCTGCGAGTAGTCGATGGCTTCAGAAAGTTCAGGACCAGCCATGTAACTCAAGTCTGCAAACACCGCGTAACTGGAGAACCCATAACAAGTAGAAAATTGAACCTCCACCGACAATGATAAGGTTGTTAGGGTCTCCTGTGATGATGGGGGGCAAGATCTCCGGCACTGCCGTCACACCCTGTGCAGAGAGGCTCTCCATCCAGATCACCGACACCACCATTATCTTAATATCTTTGGTTCAAGAAACAAGAACTCCTTCAAATAAGCTACAGCAGGGAGACGGGATGACATAGAAGCTACAGCAAAACTTGCTAGTTAACCTCAACAGCTCGGTTTCTACAAAAATCCTTGAGAAACACAAACCATGCGACGATCCAACATAGAAGCACTGTCTGATTTCTGTTTTCCTTTACTAGATTTAAAGAACTGCTAACACTGACATATTTCTGGCAAAGCACCAGCCGCATTTCATGTATTCAAGAAAAAGAAAATAGGGAAATGCATATTCCTGCAGTAACTGAAAATTCAACAAGAGCTGATGGGTAATGGAAATAGTGCCGTAAAGCGATGAGAAGTGTAGCAACGAATCCACAATAAACCATATTAGCTTGGCTCCGTTGTGAGAAAGAGAAACAGAGTCAAGCATTACTGCTAACTCTTCTGTATAGTTCTACAAAGAATTGAATTGACAACAATTCCTTTACACAGAACACTTATTACTTTATAAGGGAAACATGAATATAGAATGTCATGAAAATGAACTGTGAACTGTAATGCATCAATCAGATTGGAAGTGTAGAATGCCTGGAAAGCTGGAACAGACAAGTAGTGACATCAGTTTCTGAAGCACCAAAAATTCCATCAATATGAGTATGAAATTTGCCTAAAGTTGCTCAGAACCATGTAAAATTTGAAGTTAAGGGAGAACATATGAAAGAATGGAACAAAATTGTTGCTAGCATTTCTGCCTGGTAGGAGTGTCAGATTATGCATGAACGCAGAGTTGCCAAAAGGAGGCAAAAACTGTGTCAAGAACCACAAGGACTGAAACACAGACAGTTCGAACGGCACAAGAGTGATCACGAATGATTGTATCAAAACTTCAAACCACATAAGAGAGCATATCAATAAGATAACAGGATAATTTTTGCTAGCAAGCATGATTTTTAAACTACCATATATCATTTTAGTGGTAAACCTCCGTGAAAGCTAAGGAAAAAGTCCATTGTAGAAAACCACATGTTCATCTACTGGCAAGTGCAAGCATAGGTGAAATCATCCCTTGAATCCCCTGCAGTGTGTGTTGTATCTTGATCTCTTCTGCGATCATTCTTTTATGGTTCCTTATGTACCCCCTCAGCTTCCCATCAGATCGAATATCTTCTGCACGCATCTCCACTACCTTGTTTGTGACCGCCAGCAAGAACCTTGCATATCTTGGCAAAGTTGCATTGCGGAACAAGAACTCCAACAGACGACCAAGTTCATCTGTTCCCAAATTCCCAATGCATCTCATGAGCTTTCTCCTTGTGACTAGCTCCTCCATAACAGCGATAATGCTCCTCGTGTTGTTTTTTACCAATGCTGAAACTAGAGCATCCTTGTGCCTGAACTTCCTCAATAGCTTATCATGCTCCGCCAATTTCACCTTCTTTGGTTTTGCGATCACAAAGTCGCCATCTTTAGCTTTCTCATTCTGTCCACGGAGGAAGTACCTAAAGTAATTTGGCTTCAACGCTGGCTTCTCTGGAGCAGGCAATACCCAACCAATGTCATCGCTAACACCCTTGCTCCCTTCCTCTTCCTCATCCACCGTCTTCTTTTTCTTCTTGCGCATATAAATCTTCCCTTTAGCAGACCCGGCCACAAGGACCGTGCCACAGGGTGAGCATGCCACAGACAAAAGTGGCTGAGGGTGCCGGATTGAGTGCGTGACCTTAAGCTTTCCAAAATCAAAGCACTTCACATACCCATCAATTCCAGCACTAAGAAGCCTAGTCTCAGAAGTGTTGGTCATCTTCCCCAGCGCAACATCCATCACCGTCTTAACATGGCTCTCCACCGAGTGCACAAGCCGGCCACCACCAATGACGTCCCAAATCTTGACCACGTTCCCTCCAGCCGTAGCCAGCAGCCCACCGGACGGCAGGAACAGCACGCTCTCCACCGATTCCCCGTGCGAGAAGGATAGAGACGGGCCAGTGTTTCCCGTGCGAGCATCCCATAGCTTGACGGTTCGGTCGTAGGAGCCGGTGGCGAAGAGGTTGTGGTCGACGGGAGATGCCGCGCCGCCGCGGATGTAGTCTCGGTGTGCGGCCGGGACGGTGAATACGGGCGTCTCCGAGGGGACGTCCCAGTATGCGAGAAGAGCGTCGTCGCCGGCCGTGAGGAGGTGGAGCTTGTCGCCGCCGGCGACCGGGTACCGGACCACGCGCGTCTCGGCGGCGTGGGCGCGGAGCGTGCGGAGGGGCCCCGCCGCGGCCTTGTCGGCCCGGAAGACGCGGACGACCCCCTTCTTGTCCCCGGCGGCGAGGAGGGCGCCGTCGGAGCGGAAGGAGGGTGAGAAGGCGAGGTCGCCGGCGACGGAGATCTTGCGCAGCGGCTCGAGGGGGTCGCCGGAGAAGAGGCGCATGGAGGTAGACCAGGCGGCGGCGAGCGTAGGGGCGGCGCGAACGGACGCGGGGGCGAAGGCGAGGCCGGTGACGGGGAACTCGCTGCCTGAGACGAGCTCGGAGGAGCGGAAGGATCGCCAGTAGGAGGCCTCTGGGGAGGCCCGGGAGCGGGAGGGGAGGAGCGCGGGATGCGGCGTCGTGGGGAAGAATGGCTTTGAGGTGTCCATGGCGGGCGGCGGCGCGAGGCGAGGGAGAAACCCTAGCAGGGGAAGAGGAGGGTTTACGGGTTCAATTCAATGATGGGGCGGGAAGTGGAATGGTTCTCTTCGTGGAACCACAGCCACTGGATGAATACGTATCAAAGTGACGATGCGCTGTGCAGGTTCTAAAATACACTTCTGACTTTTTTGTTGGCACTCTATGTTATTTTCCAGAAATAAACTATACCTTCGACCATTAGTCTGGTTTGCTGCAAGCTGATAGCATGTGCACACTGCAGTTTGAGAAATCAGGTGAAATTTCTTAAACATAGAGTGCAACACAGATTATCTAAATTTCTAGTTACAGAAAAATTCATCATTCGGGATAGTTAATTTCTTTTACCACTGTTAAGAATGACCACTCCTCAAATATCATCGTTGTCTATATGCATTTGCCATGACAGAGGGAAATGGTGGCAGGGGCCAGCCAACATCTTCTTCACGGTCTGGGACGGCAGCTAGGTCGATATTCTCCACTTTCCATCCCCACAACCACAGCCTTGAGCTTCTCAGTATCTTTCTTTGCAGCCTTAAGATTATCTCACTATAATCTGTAAGAACAACTATAACAATGGCATTTGAAGGGTGACCATTCTTAACAGTGGCAAAAAATTAAATATCCCATCTCCTTGTGGTATGATGACCATCTGTAACCAAATATTCAGTTTCAAAATTGGTTGTTCAACCACAAGATTGGCACATGCCAAAGCTCAGAGAACATTTTATGTTTCATTTTTTGGAGCCACAAGACTGCAATTCACCTGATGCTTTCAAACAACTCAGATCCATATGTGATCTTGGCAACCACAGATGTATAAATATGTTACCCTAATTTGGTTTGTATCCAAGCTCTCCACCTTCCCGGAACGAAAAAAAAAAGGAAATGGAAGGTGTCCACCTCCTTTTCAATCATTCCCACGGTCAAAGGGGAAGAACTCCAAAATGGCTACACATTACCTCGTTAGAACCACAAAACAACAGTACAATATTTAAGTCAGCATTATGCTGGCCAAACAAGGTCTTCGAGCCCTTCCATTCTTTCCCAACTGAAATCTGTACATTCCTCTAAACATCTTGAGTACGCCATCAATTCATGTTGCAAGAGGTGAGCTGAATTACAGACCTAAAGAGAGCCTTTTTCATCTTCTTTCACTAAGATGATCTGTTAATCTTTGTGTTTGTTACACACAACTCCTACAACCAGCCATGCACGAGCCAAAATCAGCTCAACAACCACTTCTGTCCTTGTTGATGTAAGAACAATTATCTTGAACTTTGGGGATAGTGCGTGAAGGAACTCCATGCAGTAGTTTTATGAATCCAAGGAAACTGAGTTTTCCATCAGAATGTCTGATCCAATCTTGGAGAACAACATGAAGTGGAACTGAAGGACCAAGTCCAAGCTCCTGAAAGATAAATGACATCATAAGCGATGCCAATTTTATTATGTGCAGGCAATCAGAGTACTAGTACAAATATCAAAGTGTACCGATGCAAGTTCTTCAATCACAATTGGTCGGTTGCCCTCCTTGTCAAATAATTCATACGCTTCTCGAGCATGTTGTTCCCAGGTCTCCAGACCTTCCATCTGATAAACGCTAATAGCCGAAGCAGAGAACTCCTCAAAATCAAGCTTTCGGTACTGGACATTGCATATCTAGCACAATGGGTTGGATAAATGTGGAATCATGTACTCAAGGCACAGAATTACAGAAATATGAAAGAACATACGGACAGAGAAGGCTTACTGTGTTAACGAAGTCAAGAACCCTTGAATCATTCATTGCACTAGTGGAATTCTTCAAGGCCTATGAGTTCCATGAACATTATAGCAATTTGCAATCACGTGATGGAAATTCATTTTGACTGAATAAGGCGAATTACTAACCGTCTTCAAATTTTGCAAGGAGATATAGCCGCTCTTGTTTGGGCCTAACAACGCAAACTGCTCTGTTAGGTAAAAAAGTTGATCTGTAGTCAATGTCTTCGCAAGGGCCTGCAAAACATAAACAAATAGTCAGCAGATCCAGCCTAACGATTTCTCACGTGACAGGTCACAGTACTACATCCAGCAAACAATAGCATCCCAACATAAAAGTCACTGGAGATGAGGAGTATAAGGAAACGTATAACATCACATGATGGTTCTATAAGATCCTTGATTCTATTTTTTAGGTAAAGAAGAACCTACAAACAATTATGCTCTGTTATAATAGATAATGTCCATGACTTATAAGACCAAAGTTATTATACTTAACAAGGCCCCTAGGCTGACGCCATATTGGCCAGCAAGGCTAGTACACGAGATTTCCTCTTTAGTTAGAATTCTGGTCGATGAATTAAGTTAAATAAAAGGTGTAATTAAACAATCACGTTTACAAGTATTCAGATAAAGAGTGATAGAAACTCAAAAACAGGGTGACCATTTCCAGGTGATGCAGATGAAGTGTTACCAATAAAACCGCTTCAAAAAAATGGACATGGCTTAGTGCTAGCAATGTTAATGTTGAAATATTTGGTACTATGAGTATATTTGGTAGGCTAGATAGAATATCATATATATCCAGAAGTATATTTGGTATGTTAGAGTAGACTGTCATATATATCCGCAAGTATATGTGATAGGCTAGATATTAGTATCATAGACTGCCACGTGTAGTAGTTTCCTGTACTCTATATATACCGACCAAGATGAGTAATGCAATATAACAATAGCTACCAATTTAACATGGTATTAGAGCCACCTCCTCTAAATGCATCTAGATCTCTGAGTTTCTCCTAATGGCGGCATCCTCCACCTGAGCGGATCCCCAATCCTTCGGCCAACCAATCTCAAAGAAACTCGACAGGAAAAGCTTCATGGTTTGGTGTGCTCAAGTCCTCCCTGTCATGTGTGGAGCATGACTTTTCTTGATGCCTTGGTGGTTGAGCCAACGTCTGTGATCACCAACGAAATGCTGGTGGCACTATACAGCAGAATGAAAACCCTGCATATGCGCAGTGGATTGTCCAGGATCAACAAGTTTTTGACTTCCTCAATGTGAGAAGGAAATGAAGTCATTGTTGATAATGCAAGAGGAGGGTTACATATATAGGCTATGAAGCCCAACTCAAAGGACCACAATACCCCTTGACATACACACAGTCTAACATCCCCCCGCAGTCGAAACTCTGGCTGCGACAGATGTTGAGACTGGACAACAACACACTTACTACATGAGTAAACACAAAGACACTCTAATAAGACCCCCTCGCAGTCACAACATTTAGCCGTGGCAGATGTTGAGACTGAACCAAAAGACTCTACATATATGAGTAAACACACACACGCTAACAGCTTCCCGCGGAGAACACCGTAGAAGAGCCCACTCACGCTCCTGAGCAGTGGCGAGGACGGAGTGGGCCGCAAACACCTCGCCATGAGGGGCACGGCCGATAGAGATGGCCCAAGTGCGCGTGGCGGAGGGAGGCGACGCATGCGAAAGGTGCGACGCATGCGAAAGGTGCGGAGTAGGAGGGATGGACGCGCGCGGAAGGCCGACAGCGTGGGGTAGGAAGGCAGGGACGCGTGCGAAAGGCCGACAACATGGATAGAGGGCAGAGACGCGCACGGAAGGCCGACAGCGTGAGGTAGGAAGGATGCGCACGGCGAAGGCCGACGGCGCGGGGTAGGAGGGCAGGGTCGCGCACGGAAGGCCGACAACGCGGGGTAGGAGGGCAAGGACGCGCGCGAAAGGCTGGCAGCGAGGGGTAGGAGGAGTGATGCGCGCGGAAGGCCGACACGCGGGGTAGGAGGGTGCGCGCGGCGAAGGCCGACAGTGCGGGGTAGGAGGGAAGGGACGCGCGCGGAAGGCCGACAGTGCGGGATAGGAGGAACGCGCGCGGAAGGCCAGCAGCGCGGGGTAGGAAGGATGCGCGTGGTGAAGGCCGACAACGCGGGGTAGGAGGAAGAGGGACGCACGCCGAAGGCCGGCAGCGTGGGGTAGGAGGAAGAGGGACGCACGCCGAAGGCCGACAACGCGGGATAGGAGGGGTGAAGGCTCCACGACCGCCATGGGGAGGAGCGGAGGCGCTGCTGCGGCTTGGAGGGCGGAGCCATCGTGCAGTGCTCTGGTGGGTCCAGAGGCGCGGCGGCGGCGCGCGGGGAGCCGACGGCGGCGGGCAGAGGAGAGGGGGCCAGCACTCCCAGATCGGGCCTCCACAGAGCCATGGAGAGGGGCGGCGGCCCCAGATCCAGTCGCAAGGATGCCGGAGACGCTCCCCGGGACAGCCGCGCTGACGGCGCCAGAGGCGGCGGCGGCGGCCAGAGGGGCGCAGTTGCGTCCGCGGCCAGAGGAGCGCGGCGGTGGCTTCCAGTGAGCAGGAGCGGCCGTGGAGGGCGGCGGAGGAGGTGCCTCACCTGGCGGGCAGAGGTGCGGCGGCAGATCTGGCCGCGCCGGGCCCGGGGAAGCCGGCGGCGACGGATCCAGCCGCGCCGGGCCGAGGAAGACCGGCGGCAGTGGGCGGAGGAGAGGGGGGCGGCAGGGGCGTGGCCGGTCGAGGCGTGCAGAGGCGGCGGCGCTCGGGCACGTAGGGGTGGCGGCGCTCGGGCGCGTAGGGGTGGCGGCGCTCGGGCGCGTAGGGGTGGCGGCGCTCGAGCGAGTAGAGGCTGGCGGCGCGGCTACGGCGCACGAGGAGGGGGCGGCGCGGGGCGGCCAGGTGGCCGGCGGCGCACGGCGACTGGGCGGCGCGGCGGCCAGGCGGCAGGCGGCGCGCGGCGGCCGGGCGTTCAGCGCGGCGGCCGGGCGTTCAGCGCGGCAGCTCGCGCGTGTCTGGCGGATCTCAGGGCGGGCCGCCGCCGGCTCGCCGGCCGGCGGCGGCGGCTCCTACATGGAGGATGGTGCGGCGGCTGGTGGTGATGGGAGAGAGAAGAGGGAGGAGAGGGTGGCGGGTGGGAGAGAGGCCCAGAAACGCTAACACTAATCTGATACCATGTGAGAAGGAAATGAAGTCATTGTTGATAATGCAAGAGGAGGGTTACATATATAGGCTATGAAGCCCAACTCAAAGGACCACAATACCACTTGACACACACACAGTCTAACACTCAATTCCACCCTCTCACATGAAGTTCTTGTCGATGTGGCGCATCTAGAGTCTGCCACCAACGTCTGGAAGGCACTCACTGCGATGTATGTATCCCAATCCAAGTCGAGAGTCGTTCAACTTTGTTCTCAGTTTGCCTGCGACTCCACAGTTGTGGCCTATTTCATGAAAACAAAGGGCCTTGCTGATAAAATGACAACGGTAAAAAAGAATCTCGATGATGAGGACCTCATCTCACACATCTTGGCTAGGTTAGATGTAGACTACAATCTCTTTATCTCTTTTATAACCTCCAAGGAAGATGCCTAGTTGAGCGATATGTATGCTCAACTCCTATCGTTTGAAGCATGTCTCAGCAAACAGGGAATAACGACCACTACTCTTCAGCAAATTCGGTCTCACAAGGTCGTGGCCGCGTTTGTGGATGCGATCGTTCTGGTGCTCGACGTGGGCGCGACTCGACGTGGGCGCGACGGTAGTGGTCACGGTGATAGATTCAACAACACTTGTTGGAAGCGATTTGATCGC
This sequence comes from Neostapfia colusana, assembly GCA_030760725.1. Lineage (NCBI taxonomy): Eukaryota > Viridiplantae > Streptophyta > Magnoliopsida > Poales > Poaceae > Neostapfia > Neostapfia colusana. The sequence continues at coordinate 80,606,695 of JASWHV010000013.1, forward strand.
AACTTCTTCGACGAAGTCAACAACAGTTGCTACAACTTCATACGATGTTGACACAAATTGGTACATGGACTCCGTGACAACAGATCACGTCACAGGAAAACCAGAGAAGCTAAGATTCAAATCAAGTTCATGTGACAAACAATGACACGGGTATGTCATTGTTATGGTTCTTTCTTTTTGGTGTTCGCAGTGGAGAAGATAAGAGGAGACAAGACTGCAGATTTGATCTAAGTGGGTAGCGGAAGAGGTTGGGTAGGAGCCCTGCCATGTCGCCGGATCTCGGCGAGTCGGTCAGGATTCTATCCAGGTGATACGAAACTAATTCTTCTTTTCAATGATCCCTTTTATAGATCAAGGCTCAGCTGAGTCAGATTCTGAATAGAATCAGACTTTTATTCTTTTATCTCTAAGTAACAGACTCGGACTCTTCTTCTAATCCTAAGTTTAACTCAAACTCTTTTTAAACTGACTAACTTATCTCAAACTCTTTAAATCCGACTCCAACTCATCTATTTATTTATTCTGACGCCTACTATATTCGTGTCCATAGAAAGAATCAATAACATTTCCCTCCTCTCCGAGAAACAGCTTGTCCTCAAGGTGAAAACTTGGATATATTTCCTTGAATTCAGATAATGTCTCCCAAGTTGCATTTTCATTTGAATGACCCATCCATTGAACTAGAACCTGCCAAACTGCTCTATTCAGTCTTGCTCTTATTATTTTTTCTGGAGAAGGGATGACTCTTCCATGTACAAATCTGGTAATTTTTCTACTTGTGTAGGTGGTTCACCTTCAAACTTTTTTAACATAGATACATGGAAAACATCATGTATTTTTAATTTTTCTGGCGGTTCAAGTCTATATGATACTTGACCAATGCATTCAAGCACCTTGAAAGGTCCATAAAATCTGTCTTAATTTTCCTGGAACAGAAACTATAATCCCTACAACATTTCTGTGTTGTAATCTTAACCAGACCCAATCACCCACTTGAAAATTCACAATCCTTGTTTTCTTGTTGTGATAGTTTCTCATAGCATCTTGAGCCTGCAGCAGTCTTTCTTTTATCTCCGTCAAGAATTCATCTCTGTTGCATAGTTGCTGATCTACAGCAGCCACTTTAGCTAATCCTGGTTCATAAGATAATAATGTAGGAGGGTCCCTTCCAGTGTTAAGCAAGGCGTCAAAAGGCGCTCGCCTAGGCACGCTTACGCGGTAGGCGGTGCCCTGACGCTGCGCCCCGCGGGGTAGGCGGAGGCGAGGCGGAGGCCACGCCTAGGCGGTGCGCGGCGCTCGCCCAGGTGGGCGGAGGCGCGAATGGAAAAGCGCGGAGGCGGTTTGGCGCGAAAACGCGCGCGCGCTCCGGATTGCCCTGCCCCCCCCCCAGCAACCTCCAGCTAGCTCCTCAAGCAAGGTGAGTTGTCCGACGTGCCGCGTCCTTCTACGCCCTTCCACCGAATCCCACGTGCCGCTGCCGATTCCCACGCCCTTGGCAGCCAATCGAGCGCCCTCTCTTGCGCCGCTGCCGTCCTGCGCCGTAGCCCTCTCAGCCGCCGTCCACCTCTGCAACCAAAACTGGGAAGCAAGGTGCACCCTGACCTTCCTCTGTTATAGCGGTCTTAGCTTCTTAGTTCTCCTTGCTCAGAGCAACTCCTCGCTCTATTTTATGCCTCTGTAATTAGATTAGGTCTTAAATGTCTCATAGTTTGTTATGTTTTTTTTTACTTTGGATTGCTATGTACAGATTGGTGAATGTTTAATAGATTGGTCAATGTAAACTCTGAATGTCTGAAAGCCTCTGTTATCCGAATGGTTCTTGTTAATTTTGTGTATTCTTATTCTGTTATGTTATGAATTTACGGTACATGTTATGTTCTGTTGGATGCAGTTGAATATTTTAGTAAGGTTAAGTCAAAAACGCCTAGGCACCGCCTAATAACGCCTAGGCACGCCTAGGCTCTAAGCGGTGGATCACCGCCCGCCTAGCGCCTAGCGCCTTGTGGAACCCTGGTCCCTTCCATATGCTACATTAAATGGTGTAGTCTTTAGAGCAGATTGATATGAAGAGTTATAACAATATTCAGCCCAAGGAAGCCATTGAAGCCAAGTGTGTAGTCTGTCCCCTGCCAAACATCTTAAATACATAGTGATGACTTTGTTAGTTACCTCTGACTGACCATCAGTTTGTGGGTGGAATGCTGAACTCATATTTAGTTTAACTCCTGGTTGCTTAAATAATTCTTTCCAAAAATTGCTAGTAAAGATCACATCCCTATCACTTACAATTGAGCAAGACAATTGAGCAAGGAAATCCATGTAGTCTCACAATGTTATCAAAAAAAGCTTTTGCAACCGAAGCTGCTGAATATGGATGAGCTAATGTAATAAAATGAGCAAATTTAGAAAATCTGTCAACCACTGTCAATATAACTGATTTTCACCCACTTTTGGAAATCTTTCAATGAAATCCATAGAAATATCATTCCAAATATCATCTGTTATTTCTAATGGCTGTAAAACTCCTTCTGGATGTAGGTGCTCTGTTTTATTTTTTTACAAATCAAACATTCTTTAACATATTCTTTCACATGTTTATGTGCTATCTTATTGTAAAATAAAGCCCTGAATCTATGAAGGGTCTTTTGAATCCCTTCATGACCCATATGTGCTTGTTCCAACAACTGTGTCACAAAACAGAATTTTCTGGAGCAGACTTATTTTCAACCTGTTGTCATAAAGACACTCCTGTTGGATCTGTTTGCAACTCCTTTCGCAATGTATTGAAAATATCAAAGGTTGGTCCTGATATTGCTATTAATAATCTATCTTTAGCCTCTCTTCTTGATAGAGCATCTGCAGCTCCATTTTGTTTCCCAGGTCTATATCCTACCACTAAATCATAGCGAAATAATTTACTCACCCAAGTATGCTGTGGAATAGTAGTTAGGCGCTGATCTAATAAAAATTTGAGGCTGTAGTGATCTGTTCTCACTCTAAATTCCCTTCCCCATAGATAAGGCCTCCAATGTTTCACTGCTTTTACTAGTCTAATTAATTCTTTTTCATATGCTGGTAGCTGAATGATGAGGTGCCACTACTCTACTAAAGAAAGCTACAACTCCATCTCCTTGATGTAAAACTGCACCAAATCCTGATCCTGAAACATCACAATCCACAAAGAATCTCTTCTAAAAATCTGGAAAGTGAAGAATTGGTGTTGTTGTCAAAGCTTTCTTAAGATTCTTGAAGGCTACTTCTGCCTCAGGAGACCATGAAAAAGCCTCTTTATTAAGTAAAGCAGTTAAGAGTTTTGCTATTGCTCCAAACCCTACAATAAACTTTCGATAATAACCAGCCAAACCTAAAAATCCTCTAAAGCTTTTTATTGTTTTAGGTGTTAGCTATGCTTCTACTGCAGTCAACTTTGATGGATCCATGGATATTTTCCCATTAGAAATAATATGTCCTAAATATGTTACTGAAGTTTGTCTGAAAAAACATTTTGATCTCTTTAAGACCAAGTGATTATCTCGCAGGACTTGAAATACTGCCTTGACATTCTGTAAGTGTTCTGCCCAAGAGGGGCTAAAAATTAATATATCATCAAAGAATACCAATACTGACCTTCTTAGAAAAAATTTTAGAATGTCATTCATCATTGCTTGAAATGTTGCTGGAGCATTTGTAAGTCTAAAAGGGATCACCAAAAATTCAAAATGCCCATGATGTGTCCTAAAAGCAGTTTTTTCTATGTCCTGCTCATGCATACAAACTTGATGATAACCACTCCTTCACTCCTTAAATCCAGCTTTGTAAACTGCTTTGCTTTCTTTAATTCATCCAGCAGTTCATCTACTACTGGAATAGGAAATTTATCTTTGATTATTTTTTCATTTAAGGCTCTATAATCCACACAGAATCTCCATGAGCCATCAGCCTTTTTTACCAACAGAACTGGGGAAGAAAATGTTGAACTGCTAGGTCTTATAATTCCTTGTTGAAGCATCTCCTCACATTGTTTCTCAATTTCATTTTTTAGAAGCTGAGGATACCTAAAAGGTATGACTGCAATTGGAGTTATCCCAGGTCGTAAGTGAATCCTATGATCATAATACCTTCTAGGAGGTAGTCCTTTGGGCTGCTGGAACAAGTCTTCAAATTCAGATATTAAAATATTCATTAAGTCATTCTCTTGGACAGACTGTAATATTACATATGATTGTCCACCCAATCCTGTCCATCTTACTGTCTTTTCTGCTCTCCAAAAAGTCATGGTTAGGTCATCAAAGTTCCACAAAATAGGTCCTAGTGTCTGCAGCCACTTGACCCCTAAAACCACATCAAATCCTTGTAATGGTAAGACAAAGCAGTCTACTTTAAATGATTCTTCCCCAATTTTTAATTCTGTGTTAGCACAGATTCCTCTACTTATCACTTTTTCTCCATTAGCCACTGTCACCGATAGACCTGTTCTTTTACTGATTGGCAGATGTAACTTGGCTGTTGCTGCTTCATCAATAAGTATGAGTGGAGCCTAAGTCCACTAATGCACGTAGGGTCTAATTTCCTACCATAATAGTTAATTGCATGGTCTTTGCTACTCCAATTCCTGTGAGAGCATGTAATGAAATTCCTAGGTCCTCAGCAACTTCCTGCACATCATCTCCTTCATCTAGCTCCAATAAAAATAAACTTTTATTATTGCACTTATGATCTGGGGTATATTTCTCAGTACAATTGTAACATTCCCCATTAGCTCTCTTAACAGCCATTTCTTGTGTTAATCTTCTGAATCTTGGCCTAGAGGCTGTTATAGAACCTTGTAAGGAAGAGCCTTTGCTAGAAGCTGAAGCAGCTATAGATGATGTTCTGAAATTGCTTCTTTGATTTGCTTTACCAAAAGCTGTTTTTTCATCTTGCCCATGAGCTAGCCTCTTTTCATATGCCCTTGCCAAGCTCATTGCAGATTGCAAGTTTGCTGGATTATGTAGTTCCACATCTGTTCTTAATGATTGCTTTAAACCTGCTGTGAATAAATTAAGCTGCTGAATCATTTAGAGATCTTCACATCTGCAAAGAAGGGCTAAAAATTGTCTTTGATACTCTTCTACTGTCCCTGTGCGGTATAAATCCTTTATTTCTGCTAGGGCATTAGAGCGAATAGGAGGACCAAACCGAAGGTTTACAAATTCTACAAACCTTGGCCATGACAAAAGACCATGATCTCTCTCCAAAGCATAATACCACTGTGATGCAATACCTTCTAAATGCAAAGAAGCTAGCCATACCTTGTCCTCATGCATTGTCCTCATGCCTCGAAAATATAATTCACATTTTGCCAGCCACGTCAGAGGATCAGATTCTCCATCAAAGGTTGGAAAATTAATTTTTTGAAGAATTGAGGTCTGCCTTCTTTCCTCCCCTTGTACTGTCTTACTTGCAAAATCATCTTCAGTGCTTTTGGAGATCTAGAAGAGCTTCCTGAGGGTCTCTCAGTTGTGCTTCTGTCCTTGCAATTCTTGCATCATGTGAATCCATCCGAGAATTCAGTGTGGACAGCTGAGCTAAAACTCTATCAAGCTTCTGAGAATTTGTAAGTTCACCAGGACCTAATTCAGCACCGGCCATCTTGATGATGCGCTGAGCTGAATCTGATACCAAACTATTATGATTCTTTCTTTTTGGTGTTCGCAATGGAGAAGATAAGAGGAGACGAGACTGCAGATTTGATCTAAGTGGGTAGCCGAAGAGGTTGGGCAGGAGCCCTGCCCTGTCGCCGGATCTCAGCGAGTCAGCCAGGTTTCTCTCCAGGTGATACGAAACTAATTCTTCTTTTCAATGATCTTTTTACATCGGTTGTTGTCACCTTTTATAGATCAAGGCTCAGCTGAGTCAGATTCTGAATAGAATCAGACTCTTATTCTTTTATCTCTAAGTAACAGACTCGGACTCTTCTTCTTATCCTAAGTTTAACTCAAGCTCTTTTTAAACTGACTCTAACTTATCTCAAACTCTTTAAATCTGACTCTAACTTATCTATTTATTTATTCTGACGCCTACTATATTTGCGTCCATAGAAAGAATCAATAACAGTCATATTGGTGATTCACTATTTCATACACTCATACGTGATCTCCTCTTCAAAAATGTTCTTTATATACGTCAAGTGTAGAGGAATTTTGTCTCAATTCAAAAGTTTACATATGATAACAAAAAAATTGTTGAACTTGATCCTAAATTCTTTTGTATCAAGGATTGGACAACAATGAGTCCTCTTTTGCGTGGTAGAGCTCAAGGTGGTTTAAACCCAATCCTTGCGAAACATCTGACACCTCAAGCCTACACCACCATCAAAGTTCATCTCGTTGGTAGTGATCGCTTAGGACACACTTCATCTTGTTTTGTTGCTAGAGTTCTTAAGAATAATGGTCTTTATTTTATTAGTGAGTCAAATAAAGACACTACTTGTGATGCATGTCAATAAGTCAAGAGCCACCAGTTACCATACCCGAAGTCCACTAGTATTTCACCTACACCTTTGTCTTTGGTGTTCTCTAATGTATGAGAACCTGCCCCAAATCTATAGGAAGATATCAATATTATGTAAGTTCTATAGATGATTTATTTGTTAAAAATAGATCTAAATTGTTTCAATTTTTTCTGAACTCTCAATGATATGTTGAGAGATGCTTTGGTACAAAAATTGAAACAATGCAAACTGATTGGGGTGGTGAGCACAAAACATATTGAGGTTGGTTTCTATTTTGTTCGAGAAAGAGTAGCACAGAAGTTGATTGAAATTAGATTTATATTAATTAGGGATCAGCTAGTTGATGGCTTCACTAAGGCTCAAGTGTATCATAACTATGATAATTTGTACACAATTCTAACTTACAAAAGTTGTGATTGAGGGAGTCTGTTGAAATATTCGGTAGGATATATATATAAAGTGTATTTGGTAGGTTAGAGTCAGGCTTGTGAATCACCGCCCGGACGCCTAGGCGCCCGGCCAGGCGGCCGGCGGCGACGGCAGGGCAAGGGGAGGAGGAGGCGGCGGCGGGGGCGAGGGGAGGAGGACCCGGCGGCTGCGGTGGGGCGAGGGGAGGAGGAGGCGACGGCGGCAGCGGGGCGAGGATGCCCGATGGGAAGGCGGATGCGAGGAGGGGCGGCGGCGGGCCGGGCTGGGAATAGGCCCGATACTTATCCAACGGTCCAGATCACAAATATAACACCCCTAACCCTAAAAAAATCACTCGAACCCTTCTCCCCTTCTCCTTCCAACCGGAGGCGGCTGAGGAGGCGTGACCCGGCGACGGCTGGGGCGGCGCGACCTGACGACGGCTGAGGCGGCGCGACCCGGCGGCGGCTGAGGAGGCGAAGACCCATCGACCCGGCGGCGACTGCGGCGGCCAGTTGCCGGCCAGGCGAGTCGCTCGGCCATTGCGTACGGATCGGAGCGCCTGGACGCCTAGTTGCCGACTAGGCGTCGCCTTGAAAACGCTGGTTAGAGTAGATTGTCAATATATATATATATATATATATATATATATATATATATATATATATATATATATATATATATATATATATACGGGAGTATGCTCGATATACTAGATAGACGGTCATACATACCTGAAGTACATTTGGTAGGCTAGATATTAGTATCATAGACTGTCATTTGTAACGGTCTTTGTACTCTATATATACCGACCACAACAACAACCAAGCCTTTATCCCAAGCCTGTTGGGGTCGGCTAGACATGAAACCCAATATCAATAAAGTAAAACAGAGGAAGAGATATGAGAACAAGGGGAAAAAAAGGGAAAAAAAAGAAAAAAAAAGGAAAAAAGAAAAAGGAAAAAGAGAAAAGAAATAAGAAAAAAGGAAAAGAAAAAGAGAAAAGAAAAAAAGAAAAAAACAAGACTACGATTCTGGCACATGAATTGCTACTTTCCATGCGGTCCTATCATGAGCTAAGTCTCTGGATACATTCCAATCTCTCAAATCTCGTTTTACCGCCTCCTCCCAGGTCAACCTTGGTCGTCCTCTACCCCTCCTAATATTTTCTCTACCTCTTAAAATCCCGCTGTTAACCGGTGCTTCTGGAGGTCTCCGTTGGATATGTCCAAACCACCTAAGCCGATGTTGGACTAACTTCTCTTCAATCGGCGCCACCCCTACCTTATCACGAATCGCCTCATTCCTTATTCGGTCTCTTCTCGTGTGCCCACACATCCACCGTAGCATGCGCATCTCTGCGACACTCATTTGTTGGACATGTTGCCGTTTAGTTGGCCAACATTCCGCCCCATAGAGCATCGCGGGTCTGATCACCGTCCTATAGAACTTCCCTTTTAGCTTTTGTGGGACTTTCCTATCACATAGGATTCCAGAGGCTTGTCGCCATTTCATCCACCCTACTTTGATCCTGTGGCAAACATCCTCATCAATATCGTCATTGCTTTGTAACATTGATCCTAAGTATCGGAAAGAGTCCCTTGTACTATTTGTCCTTGTAGACTAACATTTCCCTCTTCATGACCAACACCACTATGTTAGTAGCTGAATTCTTACTCTCATTGAAAGAGAGGATGACACTAGGAGTTGGGGCAATTTTCTTGTCTATTTCTCACACAATGCCATGCCAACCCAAGGGGTTGAGGCTACATATTTATAGCTGCCATGGCAGCCAAGCATATGCCACAAAGATGCTAGTCTAAGATGCTTAGATGCTGTCCTAATATGCTGTCCATGGCTGACACTAAGATGCTGTCCTAGTGTCCTTAGATGCTGTCCTAATTGGGGCCACAAAGACCAAAGGACTAGAGTACAACAAAGACCAAGGACTAAAGTGCAACAAACTAAAGGACTAGGGTACAAGGGACTAGGGGACCAAAGACCAAAGGACTACAAGACTTATTCCAGCATTCTCCCCCTAAGTCTTGTACGTCGTCTTCTGAGAGGGTTGGACCATCCCGATCTTGGTGCGAAGTTCAATGAACTTGAGCCTCCCAAGGGGCTTCGTGAGCAGGTCCGCAAGCTGGTCATTGGTGTTGATGTAGTTCGCCTTGATGCTCCCTTCCTCCAAGCATTGTCGGATGAAGTGGTACCTCACCCGGATGTGCTTGCTCCGTTCATGGAAAACGGGATTCTTTGCCAGGGCCAGAGCGGACACGTTGTCCACCCTGAGTTCGACCACTCCAGTGTCTCTGCTGAGGAGATCACCAAGCAGTCGACTAAGCCAGAGCGCCTGAGTCGAAGCGGTGGAGGCCGCTATGTACTCGGCCTCGCAGCTGGACAGGGCCACCACCTGTTGCTTGACCGACTGCCAGCTAACGAGGCACTTGCCGAAGAAGAAGAGGATCCCGCTGGTGCTCTTGCTGGTGTCGATGTCGCCGGCGTGGTCGCTATCGCTGTACCCGACAAGGTGTGCCTCCCCAGGACACCTCGGGTAGTGGAGGCCGTGATCGAAAGTCCCCGCAACATAGCGGATGATCCTCTTCACAGCCTGCTGGTGATCCGTCGTCGGTCGTTGCAGGAACCGACTAACGTAGCCGACGGAGAATGCCAAGTCCGGCCGTGTGTGGGTGAGGTAGCGAAGGCTCCCCACAAGACGCCGGTACTGCGTAGCGTCCACCTCCTCCGCCGTGCTGTCGCGGCTCAGCTTCAGCCTCTCCTCCATCGGAGTGAGAGCTGGGTTGCAGTTTGTGAGCCCAGCTAGCTCAACAATGCGCTTGGCGTAGGCGGTTTGTCGAAGTGTGATCCCGGAGTCGGCCTGGTGCACCTCAATCCCAAGGTAGAAGGAGAGAGATCCCAGGTCACTCATCTGGAAGGTGGCTTTCATCTCTTCCTTGAACGCTGCCACCTCCGCATCCTTGGTGCCGGTGATCACCAAGTCGTCGACGTAGACACCCACCAGTAGGGTGTTTCCTCCATTGCCTCGCCGGTAGATGGCTGCCGCGTGCGGGCATTGCCCGAAGCCCATCCTCTTGAGCGTGGAATCCAACTTGGCATTCCACGCCCTTGGTGCCTGACGCAAGCCATAAAGGGCCTTGCGCAGGCGCAACACCTTGCCCTCCTTGCCAGGGACCACAAACCCCGGCGGCTGGTGTACGTAGACCTCCTCCTTCAAGTCGCCGTTGAGGAACGCCGACTTGACGTCCATGTGCTGGACACGCCAGCCTTCTTGGGCAGCAAGTGCAAGAAGGAGTCGCACGGATTCCATCCGTGCCACGGGGGCAAAAGCATCGTCGAAGTCGATCCCCTCCTGCTGCACGAAGCCGCGTGCTACCAAGCGAGCCTTGTGCTTGACGATGGCGCCGGCTTCATCCCTCTTCAACTTGAACACCCACTTAAGGGTGATCGCACGGTGACCACGAGGGAGATCAGCAAGCTCCCAAGTGTGGTTCGTCTCAACCGCGTCCATCTCCGACTGCATCGCAGCACGCCATGCCGCGTGTTTCTCGGCCTCCGCAAAAGACCGAGGCTCGCCGTCATCGCACGCAAGGTGCAACTGCGCCTCCAGATCTCGATCATCCAGATCGTGAGGGGCCAGTCCCGGCACCGGCTGGTTGCCAAGAATGTTCTCCATCTTGCGATACCGCAACGGCTCGCCGTCGTAGCACCCGTCGAGGCGCTCCTCGTCGTGGGAGAGCGGAGTAACAAACTCCACTGGGCCGTGCTCGACACGAGCTGGGGACGGAGTGGGCGTGCCCGGAGGAGTGGCCGTCGGTGCTGGAGTGCGTGGGGTCGCCGGCTGAGGTGGAGGTGGACGGTCGGGGGTTGGGGTAGACACGCTCGGTGGAGAAGAGTTGCCTACTCCCCCAACTCCCTTGAAGTGGACGTAGTCCATGATGAAGTCATCGTGCGTCGAGGTCGAACCGTCGTCCACCGCCTTGTCCCATGCCCATCCTCGCCCTTCGTTGAACACAACGTCGCGCGTCGTGCGCACACGTTGTGTCTCTGGGTCGAGAATGCGGTAGGCCTTCGAGCCCTCCGCGTAGCCGATGAACACCCCCGGAGTGCTCCTGTCGTCGAGCTTGCTGATGTGGCCAAGCTCCTTGGCAAACGCGAGGCAGCCGAAGACCCGTAGATGAGAGACCGCCGGCTTGCGCCCATACCAAGCCTCGTACGGCGTCCTGCCGTTGAGAGCCTTGGTGGGCGAGCGGTTGAGGATGTAGACAGCCGTCACCACCGCCTCTCCCCAGAAGATAGCCGGCATTCCCCTCTGCTTGAGGAGGGCCCGAGCCATCCCCACAACCGTCTGGTTGCGCCGCTCGACGACGCCGTTCTGCTGCGGGCTGTAGGGCGCGGAGTAGTGGCGCTGAACACCCTCATCCGCGCAATACGACGCGAATTCAGCCGCCGTGAATTCGCCGCCGTTGTCGGTGCGTAGCACACGCAGCTTGCGGCCGCACTCCGCCTCCGCAATGGCCTGCGCGCGCCTGATGGCGTTCGCAGCCTCTCCCTTGCTGCCAAGGACCACGACCCACATGTAGCGGGAGAGGTCGTCGACGAGCAGCAGGAAGTAGCGTCGTCCTCCCGGTGTAGCTGGTGTCACCGGGCCACACAAGTCCCCGTGAACGAGCTCGAGTCGTTCCTTAGCTCGAAAGCTCGACTGCTGGGGAAAAGGAAGCCGCCTCTGCTTCGTCAATACGCAGACGTCGCAGAGCTGCTCCACGTGGTCAAGGCATGGCATGCCTCGCACCATCTCCTTGGCACTAAGCTGCTTTAGGGCCTCGAAGTGAAGATGCCCAAAGCGCTCGTGCCACTGCCATGCCTCGTCGTCCCGACGAGTGGCAAGGCAGACAGGCTGTGCTACCTGCACGTGAAGGACATAGAGTCGATTGGTGCCTCTAGTTACCTTGGCAAGAAGGCGACGATGGCGATCCCAAATCCTCATGACTCCGTCCTTAATCTCCACGCGCGAACCGTTCTCATCCAGCTGTCCCAAGCTGATGATGGAGTTTCTCAATGCGGGGATGTAGTAGACTCCGACGAGCAGCCTGTGCTCACCAGACTCGGCGGTGAGGATGACGGAGCCAACACCCTTGATCTCCACGCCGGAGGCGTCACCAAACTTGACAGAGCCTCGGACATTGGAGTCAAGCTCAACGAAGAACTCCCGTCGACCGGTCATGTGATGGGTGGCGCCGGTGTCGAGGCACCACCCGTCAGTCTTGTCGTTGCTGGAGCCGTCGCCGAGGAAGGCGTGTGCTTTTGGCTCATCAAGATGAAGGAGAGCCGCTGCGGTCGATGCCACTAGAGGTGGCTTGATGCTTCCGTGTGCCAGAAGCAAAGCTGGCTCCTCCTCTACCTGTGCCACGTGGGCCTCCTTCTCCACTTGTGCCACGTGGGCCTGGCCACGTCGTGGCTGTCGACACTCCCTGGCCCAATGACCAAGCTTGCCACAGTTGTGGCAGGTGTCGTCTCGTGTCGGCTTGTGGTTGCCGACGGTGCCGCCCTGGGCGCCTCCGCGGGCGCCACCCTCAGTACGTCCGCGTGCCCCGGCCTGGGTACCTCCACGCCCCTTGCGCGACTTGCCGCGCTTGCGGCCGCCTGTCGAGGAAGAGGACTCCCCCTTCTTCCGGTCACCCTGGCCAGCCTCCCACTGCTCGCGAGTGAGATGAAGCTTCCCGCCAATGGTGATAGGCCCCGAGAGAGGTTGTGGTTCGTCGTTGTCGACGACCTTGAGGCGACCTATCGCCTCTTCAATCGACATCGTGGAGAGGTCCAGCAGAGACTCGATCGAGCGAGCGATCTGCTTGTACTTCTCGGGAATGCACCGAAGGAGCTTCTCGACAGCTCTCTCTTCGTTGTAGGTGTCGTCGCCGAACTGCACCAACTTCTGCAACAAAGTGTTGAGACGGAGCGCAAAGTCATCAACGTCCTCACCTGGCTTAAAGGCCAGGTTCTCCCACTCCTTGCGAAGCGCCTGCAGTGTGGACTTGCGGGCGCGGTCGCTGCCGATGCGTGCTGCAGCGATGGCATCCCATGCCTCCTTAGCAGTCCGCTTCTTGGAAAGCGAGAACTGCATCTCGGGCGGGACTGCAGCAATGAGGGCATCCAACGCCCGTCGATCCTCGTAGTAGTCGACGTCGCCGTACTGAACTGCTTCCCACATGTGTCGCACCTGGAGCCGTACCCTCATCACCGCGGCCCACTCGACGTAGTTGGTCTTGGTGAGGGTAGGCCACCCACCGCCGGGACCGACGTCCCTGACAATGGCCTGGACCCCGTGGTGTCCATGGTACCTGTCGGGAGAGGGAGAACCGCGCCGCCTGTAATGGACGCGTTCTCCGTCGACCCAGCCGCCACCGCCGGGAGCGCCACCGGCGCGTCCGCGCCCGTCTGGGCTGCGGTTGTCGCGCCCATGGGGGCGCGCGGCTGCTAGCTGCACCTCTCGTGCTCGCGCCGCCTCCCTCACCGGCCTGAGCTCATCGTCGACGCCGCCGTCGACAGAGCCGCTGGAGCTACTGCAGCGCAGAGCCTCCAGCTCCGCTGCCGCCGCACGCGCTACAGCCGCCGCCGCCGCTGCTTCCACTTCTGCCCTTGCTGCTGCCAGTTCCGCCGCCGCCAACCTTGCCGCCATTGCCGCCGTCGCCGCAGTCTCTGCCGCCGCTCGCTCGCGCTCCTCTGCCGCGGCGACCTCCGTCTGCCGCGCGCTCGAGGCGACCGAGCGCTGAGACTGTCCGTCGGACATGGCGCACTAGTGGGGAAGGGCTGTTGTATGTGGAAGACAAGCTGCTGCTCGTCTGTGCAGGAGAGGAATGAGCTGGAACAGCAGGTGTTCCTGCTGCCGGTTGCGGACGGAGAGAGGTGCGGGAAGGGGATGAGCAGGAGATATTTAAGCTACAGGATAGAACGGCTCTGATACCAAGTGTTAGTAGCTGAATTCTTACTCTCATTGAAAGAGAGGATGACACTAGGAGTTGGGGCAATTTTCTTGTCTATTTCTCACACAATGCCATGCCAACCCAAGGGGTTGAGGCTACATATTTATAGCTGCCATGGCAGCCAAGCATATGCCACAAAGATGCTAGTCTAAGATGCTTAGATGCTGTCCTAATATGCTGTCCATGGCTGACACTAAGATGCTGTCCTAGTGTCCTTAGATGCTGTCCTAATTGGGGCCACAAAGACCAAAGGACTAGAGTACAACAAAGACCAAGGACTAAAGTGCAACAAACTAAAGGACTAGGGTACAAGGGACTAGGGGACCAAAGACCAAAGGACTACAAGACTTATTCCAGCACACTAAAGTCGCACCTCGTATACTCGGTTTTGGTCCTACTAAGTCTAAACCCATTGGACTCTAAGGTTTGTCTCCATAACTCTAATTTCTTATCAACACCATCTCTAGTTTCATCTACCAGCACTACATCATCAGCAAAGAGCATGCACCAAGGGATATCCCCTTGTATATCCTTCGACACCTCATCCATGACCAAGGAAAAGATGTATGGGCTCAAAGCTGATCCTTGATGTAATCCTACCGTGATAGGAAATGCATCAGTCTCACTATCACTTACGCGCACACTTGTCCTAACATTATTGTACATATCCTTGATAAGGGTAATGTACTTTGTTGGCACTTTATGTTTCTCTAGTGCCCACCACATGACTGACCTTGGTATCTTGTCGTACGCCTTCTCCAAGTCGATGAACACCATATGCAAGTCCTTCTGCTCCCTATATCTCTCCATAAGCTGACGAAGCAAGAAAATCGCCTCCATTGTAGACCTCCCAGGCATAAAACCAAACTGGTTTTTAGTGACATTGGTCACTTTCCTCAGGCGGTGTTCAATCACTCTCTCCCAAAGCTTCATAGTATGACTCATAAGCTTAATACCTCGATAATTAGTACAACTTTGAATATCTCCTTTATTTTTGAAGATAGGTACTAATATACTTTTCCTCCATTCTTCAGGCATCTTGTTTGACCGAAAAATGTGGTTGAATAGCTTTGTGAGCCATACTATTGCGACGTCCCCAAGACATCTCCACACCTCAATAGGGACATCGTCAGGGCCGAGGGTCTTTCCTCCTTTCATCCTTTTTAAGGCCTCCTTAACCTCAAACTCTTGTATCCTCCGCACGAACCGCCTGTTGGAGTCATCAAAGGAGTCATCCAACTCAACCATAGTGCTCTCATTCCCATCATTGAATAGCCCATTAAAGTAATCACGCCATCTATTCTTAATCTCTTCATCCTTCACTAGAATGCGGTCAGTCTCATCTTTGATGCATTTAACTTGATTGAGATCTCTCATCTTTCTCTCGCGGATTTTTGCTACCTTGTATATGTCTTTTTCACCTTCTTTTGTCCCTAGTCTCTCATATAACTTATCATAGGTTTGTCCTCTTGCCTTACTCACAACCCGCCTTGCATTCTTCTTAGCCTCTTTGTACTTAAGCATGTTGCTTGCGTTTCTATCATTATGCCAACTCTTGTAACACTCCTTCTTCTCCTTAATGGCCTTTTGTACATCCTCATTCCACCACCAAGTGTCTTTATCTATAAGTTTCTTTCCCTTTGTCACACCGAACACCTCACTAGCTACCTTCCTAATGCAAGTTGCCATCTTCATCCACATACTATCTGCATCTCCATTTTCTACCCAGTGTCCTTCTATGATCACCCTATTTTTAAAGGATTCTTGTGATTCTCCCTTCAACTTCCACCACTTTGTTCTTGTGATTTTGACACCTTTGTCCCGCAAAGAACATGTATGGAAGCGAAAGTCAGCTACCACAAGCTTATGTTGTGTCACAACACACTCCCCCGGGATCACCTTACAATCTAGACACTCCCGTCTATCCTTTCTCCTAGTGAGGACAAAGTCAATCTGGCTAGAGTGTTGGGCACTACTAAAGGTCACTAGGTGAGATTGCCTTTTCCTAAAGAGGGTGTTAGCTATCAACAGATCATAGGCTACGGCAAAGTCTAGGATGTCCTTACCCTCTTGATTTCTATCGCCGCATCCAAAACCTCCATGTACTCCTTCAAATCCTAGGTTAGTTGCACCCACATGACCATTGAGATCTCCCCCTATGAGGAGTTTCTCGGTTATCGGTACACTACTAACCATATCCTCCAAGTCCTCCCAAAATTGCCTCTTAGCACTCATGTTGAGCCCAACTTGTGGGGCATAAGCACTAATGACGTTCAAGACAATGTCCCCAATTACTATCTTGATTAAGATGATCCTATCCCCTCGTCTTCGAACATCCACTACTCCATCCTTAAGACTCTTATCTATTAGAACACCTACGCCATTCCTAGTCCCAGCCGAACCAGAATACCAAAGCTTGAAACCGGTATTCTCGACTTTAACAGTGAACACTAGGAAAGGGAGGCTTTACAGACAATAAACGCAATAAACAACCTACAAAGCAGATTACAAAAGTATTACCATCAAAGCAGACTTCCGTAGAGAGGATGAACTTATGTAAGCCCTCATAAGCCTGTAAATAATCATGTCTAAATTAATCTTAACTTCTTGACCGCCACGGATCCATGGATGGCCTGTAATTGTCATTGTATAGAAAAGGTGTCATTTCATCTGCCAGTTGAACAGATGTGTAGACCAAATGCAAAACAAGAATGTTACTTACAGAGGGCCTGTGCAGCAGTCATCCTTTTCCGGTAATCCTTATTGAGCAGCCTTCTTACAAAGTCTTTTGCCTCAGCAGAAAGGTCAGGCCATGGGGCTTCATCAAAACCAGGCTCTGCTTTTAGGACAGCACGAAATATTCCCGACTCGGTCCGTGCCCAGAAAGGGCGGCTTCCACAAAGCAGAATATAAGCAATTACTCCAATGCTCCACATATCTGCCTCAGTGCCGTAAGATCGATGGAGCACTTCCGGAGCAACATAATATGCACTTCCAACAATGTCATTAAGTCTTTCATCTGCAGGATGTAATTGTCAAATGTGGCAACTTTTTGAACACATAAAACAAAAATACACAGTAATTCAAAGGAAAAAATTTTAAACTAACCTGGCCTAACAAAGTCAGACAAACCAAAGTCTATGACTTTCAAGGCAGAATTCTCATCCTTAGACACGAAAAGGAAATTCTGAGAAATGAAATTGAAAGGAGAACTAACATTAGAATCAGCATAAAAGATAAAGGTTATCATAGCACTTCTGTTTAAACAATAGAAGAAGCATCACAACTTCAAATCCACAGAAACAGCATATATCAGCATAAACGATAACATTAGCATATAAGAAGCATCACAGCAAGGAGAACCAAGGTTTTAAATCGGCGCCAGACGCCTAGGTGCCTGCCGGGCACCTGGACGCCCAGGTGCCCTCCTAGGCGGTCGACCAGGCGGTGGCCGCAGCGGCGGGCAGAGACGGCCGTAGTGGCGGCGGCGATGGGTGGAAGCGGAGGCGATGGCTGCGAGCGGAGGCGGGGGCAGGTCGGAGGCAGGCGTCCAGGGGGCGACAGGCGGAGGCGTAGGCGGCGGGTGGAGGCGGACACAGGCGTCGGGGGTGGACGCGTGCGTCGGGGCAGCACCAGGAGGAGGCAGCGGGTCTGGGCTGGGCCGATTGTGAACCGTCATATGAGATCCGAAGGTCCTTTTCTCAGATTGGGACTTAAAAAAAAAACAGCTCCACCCCTAACCCTAACCATTTTCTTCCCTCACCCTCACCCTCCTCTCCACTGGCGGCGGTGGCTGGCCGACCGGCGAGGTGATTCGACCGGCCATGGCGTCCAGGCTGAAGCGCCTGGACGCCTAGGCGGCGACTAGGGGACGCCTGGTAAACTCTGAGGAGAACTAACATTAGCATCAGAATAATAGAGGCTATCATAGCATTTCTGTTTAAACAATAGAAGAAGCATCACAGTTTCATCTTAAAAACAGAAACAGCAAAGGTATCAGCATGTTAAAAGAATGAAAGGCGTGCGCAGTTACTCTCAGTTCAGCTAATTAGCTTATGGTAGTATACATTAGTTGTGAATACCTCTGGTTTCAGATCCCTGTGAACAACACCCTGAAGATGGCAAAATGAAGCAACACTTAGAATTTGGTGAACAACAACCTTGGCGTCTTCTTCAGAATATTTTCCACCTCTGCAAAGCAGCAGTAATTAGCTATTACCAGCATCCCGGTGAGTAAGCATCAATGTTAGATAGGAAATGTCATGAGTACCTAGCCAAAATCCTGTCCAGCAGTTCACCACCGGTGCATAGCCTGGATCAGGAAAAACAGTAGTGAGTTGAATATAACCAAGCAACGAAAGTTATTCAGGTGTTTTTGACACTTCTTCTAAGGTGTAGACCTTACCAACACAGACTTTTCTTGGTGACCTATTTTGGTGAAAAATTTTGCAGATCTAACACGTAAAGGTCAAGCTCAAATCTTATCCAATCTCAATCGCCATAGACGTTAACATCAGCCAAAACAAAACCAACATGGCAATTGGAATTGACATGCAATGCAAGCAAATCAGGAAACCTTTACACCCGGTGCTGCTCAATGGCACGTCCTACACATTCAATCAATCATATATGGTGCACATCGACATTATCAAAGCCAGGCTCAATTCTGAGTTTGGTAGTAGTCTGCTATGCGTATCGGTTGTTATGCTAATGGCAGCGCTGTGATATCCTGACTCCCGGCTTAATAGGATTGATAGAGTACTCATACCATCAAGATATACCTTCTTTTCCGGAAGCCCACCTGCAAACGACTCCGGGGTTAAACGTGCTTGACCCGGAGGAATTTGGAGATAGGTGACCGACCGGGAAGTTTTCCCGGGTGTGCACGAGTGAGGATAAAGTGCGCAGAAAAGACGAGTAGTGGTATGTGGGGCCAATCTATGATCCTAGAGAGCCATCACAAATGGTATCAGAGCCAACACTCGTAGTTTCACGAGTGCGTACGAGTCAGTGAGAAAGATACGGTAGCATACGGGTCAGGGACGTGGGTACGTACGCATGACGCGTGGGTCCTCTATATGGGATACGGTATGGTACGTATGCTGCTAACCAGACGTACGGTATGCGCATGCCAGTACTGAACGTACGGACGTGGCTAAGAGGGGACGTTCCTGTCTTGACGTTGACCGACGAGAACGTTGGTCTTCTAAGAGGGGTGGATTGTGTGATATCCTGACTCCCGGCTTAATATGATTGATAGAGTACTCATACCATCAAGGAATACCTTCTTTTCCGGAAGCTCACCTGCAAACGACTCCGAGGTTAAGTGTGCTTGGGCCGGAGGAATTTGGGGATGGGTGACCGACCGGGAAGTTTTCCCGGGTGCGCACGAGTGAGTACAAAGTGCGCAGAAAAGACGAGTGGTGGTATGTGGGGTCAGTCTATGATCCTAGAGAGGTACCACAAGCGCCGGGCAGCTAAGTTGGTACGGAAGAACTGCTGCACTGTGGGAAATCCTTCTCTATACAAATCCTCGTATGAGGTTTTCAAACAGAACTTTGAATCTTTGATACGCGAGAGTTGTAAGCACTGCGAGGTGTGAAGTGATCTCGTATTAAAGGAGAAAAAACATTTATCGAGAAAAGATCCCATCCTTCAGTATCATGATTGGGTCAACCAGGCCAGATTGTGGAATAGTTTGATTGGATCAATCAGGCCAGGCATGAATATCTTGTTCATCCAGTGAGAGTCTCCATTGACATGTTTTTTCTAATTTTCCTAACTAGTATCTTCTTTATACAGTGTCTATTGGGTGTTATTTATTTTATGAAATTGGAATCCTCCAAACATGTGGTTGATGCGCAAAGCATCAACGGGGTGGATACTGTTATGAATATGACTTGTGTTATTATTGGGGCAAGGGCCCAAATATATAGAGGTACAGGAGGAGTACAAATATGGAGAATAATCTCGTACAAGAAAAAACATAAATAAAGATAATCTCCTACCATAAATAGAGATATTCTCCTAACACCCCCCTCTCAAACTCAAGGTGAGTCGCGAACACTGAGTTTGGAGAGATAAAAGCTATGAGCTCGGATCTGTGCCTTCGTGAGGAAATCAGCCAACTGAAGCTCTGAAAGCACATACTGAAGATCAATAACATCATCCTGTACCTGTGCTCGTGTATAAGAAGCATCAACACCAATATGTTTGGTAAGCTCATACTTGTCCGGATCACGAGCAATACTGATAGCACCTGTACTGTTAGACAAAAGAGGAGTCGGCATACAAACAGAAACACCAAAATCCTCAAGCAACCACCGTAACCAAGTAACCTCTGCAGTCACAAGAGCCATAGCACGCAACTCAGCCTCTGCACTCGAACGAGAAACTGCTACCTGCTTCTTAGTCTTCCAAGCAATGAGGGAACCATCAAGAAAAACACAATAATCAGAAAGAGATCGACGATCAGAGGAATCACTAGCCCAAGTGGCATCACAATACGCCTTGAGCTGTAAGGAGATAGAGCGTGGAAAGAACAACCGTCTAGAGATAGTCCCACGAAGATAACGCAAGACACGAAGTGGCTGTAGTGAATCTGAGTTGGAGCTGAAACAAACTGACTCAAAATGTGAACGGAATATGAGATATCAGGACGAGTGACACCGAGATATACTAGACTCCCTGCAATATGATGATAACGAGTAGGATCATCAAGAGGTTCACCATCAGTGGATCGAAGGTGAACATTGAGCTCCATAGGAGTCTCAACAGTGCGGTGATCAGTAAGAGAAGCCCGATTAAGAAGATCCCGAATGTACTTCTCTTCAGACAGATAGATCCCCTCAGAGGTAGAGGAAACCTCAATCCCAAGGAAGTAACGGAGAGGACCAAGATCGGACATAAGAAACTAATCACTAAGACGAGCCTTCACGAAGGCTATGTACTCAGGGTCGTCTCCAGTGATGATCATATCATCAACATAGAGAAGAAGAAGTGTACGACCACGAGACGAGATATGCACAAAGAGCGCAGGACCATGAGCACTGGCAGAAAAACTAGCAGCAGTGACCACGGACGCAAAACGCTGAAACCAAGCACGAGGAGTCTGCTTAAGGCCATAAAGATAACGTCGAAGACGGCAAACCATACCCTCAGGAACAGAATACCCAGCTGGTGGCTGCATATAAACCTCCTCACGCAGCTCACCATTAAGGAAGGCATTCTTCACATCAAGCTGAGAGATGAACCAGTCACGAACAGAGGCCACATCAAGTAGAGTGCGAACAGTGGTCATGTGAGCAACAGGAGCAAAGTTCTCATCATAGTCACGACCATGTTCCTGCAGGAAACCACGGGCGACTAAACGAGCCTTATAGCGCTCAAGTGAACCATCAAAGCGGGTCTTAACCTTATAGACCCACTTACAGGTGATAGGACGAACACGTGGGGGACATGGCACAAGTTCCCACGTGTCGGTGCGCTCGAGAGCAGCAATCTCCTCGGCCATCGCATGTTGCCATTCCGGATGAGGAACAGCATCACGATACGTAGCTGACTCATGCAGAGCAGCAACAACAAAGCTAGAAGGAGAATACCAATCAGGAGGCTGTCAAGGACGATGACCACGTCCAAGAGGCTGCTCAGGAAAAGAATCATCGGAAGGAGATGATCTCTCAGGAGAGGAAGACGTACCAGGAGAGGCAGACTGATCCGTAAAAGATGGATCATCAGAAGGTGACCCAACTGGAGTAGACGACTCATCAGAAGAAGATGGTACGTCTGAAGGAGGGACAACTCGTCGAGTATAAACCTGTGTCACTGGAGCCTTCAAAGTATAATCGGGAACCAAAGAAGCAGGCTCCGAAGGAGAAGAAACCGTGGAACGCGACACCGAGTGTGAAGGTGGTACACCAGAAACTGGAGCATCTAGAAAGAACAGAAATGAAATAGGATCGACCACAGATACAGAAGAAGTATCAGAAGAAGGACGAGGATAGAAAGGACGTGTCTCATCAAAAACAACATCCCGTGAAATCCTCATTCATCGATCAATCGGGTCCCAACAACGATACCCCTTATGCTCCGAACTGTATCCAAGGAAAACACACTCGACCGACTGAGCAGTCAGCTTAGTGCGCTCACGAGGTGCGAGCAGCACGTAGCAAACACATCCAAAAATACGAAGGCTGGTGTAGTCAGGCGTCTTACCCGTAAGACGCTCAAAAGGAACTCCCCCTCTAAGTGTCGATGATGGCTGAATGTTAATTAAATAAGTGGCAGTTGAGACCGCCTCGGCCCAAAAATAAGGAGGAACAGAGGAAGCAATCAGAAGAGTACGAGTCGTCTCAATAAGATGATGATGATTACGCTCAGCAACACCATTCTGAGCATGAGCACCGGGACAAGAAAACTGGACAAGAGTATCTTGCTCAGAAAGAAACTTACGAAGAGCATCAGAAAGGTATTCACCCGCGGAATCGGCTCAAAAAATACGAATAGGAGTGTCAAACTGGGTGCGGACCATAGTCGAGAAGGACTTATAGATAGATAATGCCTCACTACAATGTTTCATAAAGTAAACCCATGTGTGCCGCGAAAAATCATCTATAAAAATGATATAGTATTTATGTCCTCCTTTTGAAGCAAAAGGTGCAGGTCCCCATACATCTGAATGAATAAGATCAAAAGGACGTTCAGACACCGACTCACTAGAATGATAAGGAAGTTGAATCTGCTTCCCTAGCCGACAACCCTGACAATGAGGTAAAGACTCAGAACTAGAGACTGATCCTAAAAGACCACGCCGAACTAGAATGGACAGACGAGAGTCACAAAGATGACCCAAACGGTGGTGCCACTAAGCAAACGTTGAAGCGGACGAAACAACAAGACTGGCAGGCGCAGCGGAAGGAAGACGAAGCCAGTCAGGCTCCCAAAGACGCTGTGAATGACGACGACGAGGGCCAGTACCAACCAGGCGACCCATGCGACGATCCTGAACATAACAAATATCATGATCAAGAATCACTTGACAATCACTATCAGTGAGTTGACCAGCGGATATAAGCTGCATTGTAAGTCTAGGAACAAAGAAAACATCAGGAACAACAAAAGAGTCAGATAAAAGAGTGCCCTGTCCAACAACCGAAAGAGGAGAACCATCAGCAGTATGAACAGTAGAAGAACGATACGAGGACTCAAGGAAGACAAACTGGTACGATAAGGAGTCATATGGAAGGAAGCACCAGAATCAAGAATCCATGGACAAGTACCTGGAGCAGAAGTAGGATGTGGTCCATCAGTGGAAGACAAAGAAGCAGCAGCAGTACTCGAAGGTGCAGAAGACTGAGTCACAGAACCAGCAGCTCCCGATGGTGCAGAAGTAGCAAGGCGACGAAGAAGCATGAGTAATTGTGCATCCGTAGTAGCAGAACTCCCCTGAGATCCTCTAGTACTAGCACCACCAACACCCTGTGAAGACCGACGAGCCTGAGCCTTCTTCTTCCTGAAACAATACGCCTCCACATGACCATCTTTACCACAATAATCACAGCGAAGAGCACCACGCCCCCCAGTTGTAGAAGGAGGAGTAACTGAAGACAGAACGGTCGGTGGAGGAGCCGTGTGCGTAGGTGTCGTAGAGCGAGCCGCCAATACCGAAGAAGTAAGTAATAACCCAGCAGCCTGAAGACGAGTCTCCTCATTACGAACACTCGTCAGAGCGTCCATAAGAGAGACACATGGTTGACGAGCAAGTAGCTGAGCACGAAGAGGCTCAAATTCGGCACGGAGACGGGTCAGAAAATCATAAGTGTGTCAAAGCTCAAGTGCAGCCTTCTGACTCTGACAAGACTGATAAGTATCTATCGACAATCGAGAACCAAGAGCATCGAGCTGACGCCAAATAGCAGACATCTGACCGAAGAACTCCTCCACTGTAGCATCTCCCTGCTGTAACAACTGCTCCTGACGAATAGCAGCAAGGTAGGTAGACTGTCCAGTAGGCTCGTAATGAGAGCGTAGAAAATCCCACATCTGGTGTGCATATTCAAACTCAACTATATCAGCAGCAAGACGATCATCCATATTGGCAGCAAGAATAGCAGCAGCTCGAGCATCATCATCCAACCAAGTTCTGTAGAAGCTGAAACGAGACTCATACGCAGACAGACGAGTCTCATAATCCGCAAGCAATTTCTTGTCATCATCATCAGTAGCATTATCTGAAATAACGGGCTGAGAAGGAACCGCAGGGCAAGGCGGACATTTGAGATCACTTGTGAGATACTCCCAAAGTCGTAGACCAAGCATGTGCAGACGCATGCGGGGAACCCAGTCACGGTAATTGGTGCCATTGAAAAGAATTAGATTAGGGAAAGTGATCAATCAATTAACAGCCTGTCAAGGAGATACATATATAGGGGGACACAGCTTAAGGGTTAAGCAACCCTAATACCAAAAGACTAAAATGCCCCTGCCCCCTATACATACAGTCTAACACCCCCCCGCAGTCCCAACATCTAGCCATGGCTAGATGTTGAGACTGGACTGAAACTCGGTGAACACCGTCGAAGGAAGTCCCTTGGTGAAGATGTCGGCGATCTGCGACGACGTCGGAACGTGCAGGACTCGCACCTCCCCGAGAGCCACCCGCTCACGAACAAAGTGAAGGTCGATCTCTACGTGCTTCGTGCGCTGATGCTGCACCGGGTTGGTGGAGAGGTAGACGACGCTGACGTTGTCGCAGTAGACCAACGTACTCCGGGCAAGGGGAGAGTGGAGCCCCTGAAGCAGCTGCTGAAGCCAGGAGGACTCGGCCACGCCGTTGGCCACGGCGCGGTATTCCGCCTCGGCACTCGAGCGGGACACCACGTGCTGCCGCTTCGAGGACCAGGAGACGAGGTTGCCGCCCAGGAAGACGGCATAGCCGGAGGTAGACCGGCGGGTGTCCGGGCAGCCCGCCCAGTCAGTGTCGGTGTAGACGACCAGCTCGGAGGCAGAGTCGCGCCGCAGAAGAAGGCCGTAGTCCTGAGTGTCACGCAGGTACCGAAGGATCCGGTTCACCGCCGTGAGGTGCGGCTCCCGCGGATCATGCATGTGGAGACACACCTGCTGAACCGCGTAGGAGATGTCCGGCCTAGTGAAGGTGAGATACTGCAGTGCACCTGCAAGACTCCTGTACATGGTGGGGTCGGCAACCGAGGCGCCGTCGGCCGAAGACACCTTCGCCTGGGTGTCCACGGGAGTGGAGCACGGCTTGCAATCAGCCATGCCCGCTCGCTCGAGGATATCCAGGCAGTATTGGCGCTGGTGGAGGAACAGAGCACCCGGGCGGTGCTCGACCGCAACGCCCAGGAAGTGGTGGAGCTGGCCGAGATCCTTCATCGCAAACTCGCGCTGCAGGGCGGAGATCGTGCGCTGAAGAAGAGCCGGGCTGGACGCCGTGAGGACAATATCATCCACGTATAAGAGAAGGTAGACAGTGTCACCCTCACGCCTGTAGATGAAGAGCGAAGTGTCCGACTTGGCCTCGACGAAGCCGAGCGAGACCAGGAAGGAGGCGAACCGGCTGTACCAGGCCCGAGGCACCTGCTTCAGCCCGTACAGGGACTTGTTCAGCCGGCAGACCATGTCTGGACGGGCTGAATCAACGAAACCTGTCGGCTGACTACAGTACACTGTCTCCGTCAACGTCCCGTGGAGAAAGGCGTTCTTGACGTCCAGCTGGTGGACAGGCCAAGAACGCGACAGAGCTAGCGACAAAACGGTGCGAACCGTCGCCGGCTTCACCACCGGGCTGAAAGTCTCGTCGTAGTCGACGCCGGGACGCTGCGTGAAACCGCGAAGCACCCACCGTGCCTTGTACCTCTCCAGGGACCCATCTGCCTTCTTCTTATGCGTAAACACCCACTTGCCCGTGACAACATTGCCACGACCAGGACGGGGGACCAGGTCCCAGGTCCGGTTGGCAAGCAGGGCCGCATACTCTTCTTCCATAGCCCGACGCCAATGAGGATCGGCGAGGGCGCTACGGACAGAAGAGGGGATAGGCGAGATGGGTGACGGGGCAGGCTCCGGGGGGGGGGTCGAGGACGAGAGAACGACCCCGGAGAAGCGGTCCACAGGACGAAGGACGCCGGCGGCCCGTCGAGTCACCATCGGGTGAACGTGACGAGGGTCCCGGTGGAGCAGTGGAGGGTGATATACCAGATCCTCAGGACGCGAAGAGGACGGTCCACCAATCCGCGCTCGTCGCTGATAGACGAGGGCGGGATCGGCGTACCGCGGTCCAGGGGCCGCGGATGGTGCAGTAGTCGAAGTTGGGGACGCCGAGGCCGCGCACGGCGCAACTGCTGGCGTCGGGGACGCCGAGGCCGCGCTCGGCGCAGTAGGCGTCGGCAGGGACGCCGGAACCACGCTCGGCGCAGCAGGTGTCATCGGGGACGTCGGGGCTGCGCGTGGCGCAGAAGGCGACGTCGGAGACACTGGGGCCGCGCGTGGCGCAGCTGGCGGCGTCAGGGACGCTGGTGCCGCATGTGGCGCAGCAAGTGGCGTCAAGGACGCCGGGGCCGCGCGTGGCGTCAGGGACGTCGGTGCCACGTAAGGCACAGCAGGAGGCGTGGAAGACGCCGAAGCTGCGCGTGGCGAAACGGGAGGGTAACCTGCAAGAGGTAAAAGACAAGGTCGCGGTACAGGAGTAGCCTCGGGGTCAGTGGAGAAGAGGGAATCCAACTCAGCGACGGAGTCAGAAGACGGGGTGGAAAAGGGAAAGGAAGACTCGTCGAAGACGACGTGTCAGGAGATCAAGATACGACGGGTGGTAGGGTCAAGGCACCGGTGCCCCTTGTTGTCAGGGGAGTACCCAAGGAAGATACACCGAGTCGAGCGAGGCGCAAGCTTATGGGAAGCCGTGGCGGAGAGGTTAGGGTAGCAAGCGCACCCGAACACTCGAAGGTGGTCATAGAGAAGAGGGGTGCCAAACAAAGCGAAGTGAGGGGTAGGAGCACTAATCGCCTTAGTAGGAAGGCGATTAATGAGGTAGGTGGCGGTGTGAAGCGCCTCCGCCCAGTAACGAGTGGGGGTAGAAGCCTGAAACATCAGGGAGCGCATGACATCGTTGGTGGTCCGAATCATGCGCTTAGCCTTGCCGTTCTGGGGGGGAGTGTACGAGCAAGACATGCGCAACTGAACACCGCGAGAAAGCAGAAAGTCACGGAACGTAGAGTTGTCAAACTCGCGCCCGTTATCGCACTGGACCGCACGGATCGTGCGCCCAAACTGGGTGGACACCCAAGCGAAGAAGTGAGAAAGAGTGCCGAACGTATCAGACTTTTGTCGCAAGGGAAAAGTCCACGAATAGTGCGAAAAATCATCAACGACCACTAAGTAATACTTATATCCAGAAACACTTAGAACAGGTGAAATCCAAAGATCACAGTGAATCAAATCAAAGATGCGCTCGACACGAGTGACAGAATGCGGAAAAGGAAGTCGAACGTGGCGACCCAACTGACAAGCATGGCAAAGAGACTCATGAGTACCCCGAGGACACGAAATCACTGAACTACAAGACAACTTCGACATAGCATCAACACCAGGGTGGCCAAGCCGACGATGCCAAATGGTCGAAGAAGTTGTCGTAGTCAGGGCAAGAGGCGGAGCGGAAGCAGGAAGACGCATCGTGTACAGGGGACCCGTACTATCACAACGAAAGAGAATGCGTCGAGTAGTAAGATCCTTCACAGTTACACCATAAGGATCAAACTCAAGGGAAACATGGTTGTCAGTAGTAAAACGACGAACGGAAAGAAGGTGCTGAATGATGTCAGGAGCAACAAGAACATCACGTAACTGAAACGAATCCGGCGAACCCGAGTCACCTACTGAGGTGACTGGAAGAGCCGTCCCATTCCCAACAACGATAGATGAAGGATCAGAGGGACGGGAAGGGCGGGTAGAGGAGAGGATACCGACGTCAGGGGTAGTGTGATACGAGGCTCCGGAGTCTACTACCCAGTCAGGGCCAGACGGCGTGAGACCCCGCAGGTAGACCGACGGTGTAGAACGGATCGTGACAAGCCCCGGTGGTGGCGGCGCCAGGAAGGAAGGCAACACGCTCGAACCCTCGACAGTGGTGCCAACCGAGTAGGCAACCGCCGATCCAAGTTCATCAGCCGATGACGGCCGAGAAGTACCTCCCAGGGCAGCAGGACCGGCGGCCCAAGGGGCGGCTGCAGCTGCTGCGGGCCAGGTAGCGGCGCCATCGTAGGGTGCTGCAGAGGCGACGACGGCAGGCCAGGCGGCAGCAGCGGCTCGAGGGGTGGCAGCGCTGGGGGCTGTAGGAGCACCGGCGACCAGCGGTGGGGTCGCGCCAGCGGGCAGCAGCACGGGTGCGCCAATGGGTGGCATCAAAGGGCCCTGAGGAGGCGGGCCAGCTGTGAAGGGACCCTGAGGCGGTGGCGCGGAGGTGAAGAGACCCTGAGGCGGCGTTGAGCCCCTGAACCAACCCGTAGCAGCGGGAGGCGGGGCTCCGAACGACAGCGCCGGGCCAACGCCGGGGCGCACGAATGGTCTGCCGGCAGGGGGACGGCGAAGACGCCCCTGGCAGCAGCGGCGCCGGGTACGAAGGCGGTGACGGCACGGTCGGGCCTCTCGTTCCACATCGGCGGCTGCACCGCGAATGGCATCACCGGCGGCGCGGCGGCGGTACTGGCGCTGGAGCAGGGCCGACTTCTTCCCGGAGCCCTCGTTCCGGACCAGGCGCGCGCACGAGTTGACGGTGGAGGTGAGGCGCGCGCCGGAGACGGCGAGCGAGGAGGGGTGGCGACTGAGGACGAGGACAGCGATGGGGTCGAGCAGGTTGAGCCCGTCAGCGAGCGCGGGGACGAGGAGCGCGTCGCCGTCGCGGCCGATGAGGGCGGCGAGGTAGGACGTCCAGGACGCCCAGCTCGACGTGGAGGTAGGAGAAGGAGCCCCACCCGCGGGGGGGGGGGGGGGGGGGGGGGGGGGGATCTCGGTGGAGAGCTCGGCGTAGCAGAAGGAGGAGAGGGGGGGGCGGCTGCCAGGCAGAGGGCGGCGCGGCTGCCAGGTAGAGGGCGGCGCGGGATGAGGGCGGCGCGCAGGGGGGGGGGGGGGGGCGCAGCTGCCAGGCAGAGGGCGGCGTGGCTGCCAGGTAGAGGGCGGCGCGGCGGCGGGCGACGCGCAGGGGGGTGGGGCGAGGCTGCCAGGCAGAGGGCGGCGCGGCTGCCAGGCAGAGGGCGGCGCGGGACGAGGGCGGCGCGCGACGAGGGCAGCGCGGCGGCGGCGCGCAGCCGCCGGGAGAGAGAGAAAGAGGCAATCTGATACCAAATTAGATTAGGGAAAGTGATCAATCAATTAACAGCCTGTCAAGGAGATACATATATAGGGGGACACAGCTTAAGGGTTAAGCAACCCAAGACTAAAATGCCCCTGCCCCCTATACATACAGTCTAACAAAAAGCACCGGACATCGCACAACTGGAACCCCACTCGAAGAAGAAGTCATCTAGATAGGATAACCGACAACGGCGAGAGCGCAAAATAAGCAGCGGCAGACGATGCAATTTTTTTTTCTTTTTTTTTGCAAAACCTAGCTTAATTTGATTGCCACACAGAAACAAGCTAACCTCGAGCAGGGGCAAGACAAGCTGCCGTGTGAGACAGGATCAACCAGGAGGCTGGCGCAGAACCCACGTGGAGCAGCCCCTCGGGCGGCGGCGGTCGGGTGCGTCTTCAGCGGTTGCCGGGCCCCACGAACGAGCATGCACACGGCTCCGCTCAAGACGAGCAGAGGCAGCGCGATTTCTGTGGCCGCACCGAGCCACGTGTTCACAGAAGTGGCACACGCCAAAAGCAGCTGATCGAAGATGTTGAAGTCGTCGCTGGTAGGAGATCCGATCGAGGCAGGAAGGATAGGCTATAACAGCGCCGATCCGGGGTAGACGAACCCGAATCTGCAGCAGCCGAAAACTCTGCGCGAACGAGCGCGAGTGCCGCGGAGAAGAAAAAAATCCTTGACGGTGGCGGCTGTGCAACACGAGGATCGTTGCTAGGGTAGAGTTTATGGCTCTGATACCATGTTCAGCCTTTTTGACCGCCTAGTCGTCCGGTCGCTCCGGAGGCGACGCCTGGACACGTCGCCTCGCCTGGAGGCCGCCGGTCGCTGCCGCCGCCGCCGGTTGCCGGTCGCCGCGCCGCCGGCGGCCCTCGCCGCGCCGCCGCCGGCCCTCGCCGCGCCGCCGCCGGCCCTCACTGCGCCGGCCTTCGCTGCGCCGCGCCGCGCTGCGCCGCCGCCGCTATCGGTGCCGGTGGAGAGGAGTGAGGGTGAAAAGTATTGTGTTTAGGGTTAGGGTGGGGTGGGAGGTATTTTATATACACTGACGTGGAAATGTCACCGTTGGATTAAATCCGACGGCTCAGATCGCCCGCCCGACCGGCCGCGTCTCCGCCTCCGCTGAGCAGCCGCCGTGCCTGCCGCCTCCGCTGAGCTCGCCCGCCGCCGCCTCCGCGCCCGCCGCCTCCCCTCCTCGGCTCGCCGCCGCCTTCGCGCCCGCCGCCTCCACCCGCCGAAGCGCCCGCCGCCTCCCCTCCTCGGCTCGCCGCCGCCGCCTCCCCTCCTCGCCTGGCGCTCGCCTAGGCGACCGTCTAGGCGCCTAGGCGTCCCGGCGGCCGGCGGGCGCCTAGGCGTCCAGGCGAGGATTCGCAACACTGACCATGTTATGAATATGACTTGTGTTATTATGGGGGCAAGGGCCCAAATATATAGAGGTACAGGAGGAGTACAAATATGGTGAATAATCTCGTACAAGAAAAAACATAAATATAGATAATCTCCTAACATAAATAGAGATATTCTCCTAACAGATACCTGGATCCTACTACATGCAGAACGGAAGAGGTAGCCTCTTTACCGACGATGCTATGCAAGTGCGGCAGGAAATTAATCGTTCTGAGCGTGAGCGACGGATCCCAGATGCAAAGGAAAAGCAGTAACAAGAATAGTAGTCTAAAGAAAGATAGTATTCAAGTAAATGAATTTGCCTAAGGACCGGTGGGGTGGAAACCCCCCCCCCCCCAAAAAAGAAGGTCATAATCTACTTGGTAGTTTCTAGTTTTAATAGCTAGTATACATTGAATATAAGATTTTGCATAGACGGGGTGAAGCATCTCATTTAAGACTTTAATGGAACTACCAAACGTGAATCAGATTAGAGGCATGATAGCATTTATGCTTTACAAGTAATTATTTCACTAATGGAGCTAATCATAAGGGTCCATTGGACAAATCCTGCAGCAGGTAAACTATATGAATGCTAAAATACAGCCAACCAAACAATACCTTGAATGTCTAAGTTTGCCTGCAGCAAACTTGGAACTTATAGAAGTTAATAAATTGAAAAAAGAAATGAAGATCAGAGGCTGATAATAAATCTTTGGTCCGCGAGATTCAAGTAGCAGTCCTTCTGCACATCCATAGGATTTCAGGAGGTAGGAACTAGGAAGAAAAATGTCATCCAACAACTAAATTAACTAGCATAGTTTGTCATATATAACTCTTTTTTATTTTTGTTATGACAAATGCATACCTAACCCTTTTAAATTAATGAGAAATGTGCTGTGGGGAACTCTTCAGAATGTCAAAAAGGGGTGAAGTTTGATCATTGATAATAAGAGTTAACATTTTTTTGCTAATCAAGAATCATTACATAGTGTGTGTTGCCTTTTCTGAAATTCTAAAAAAAAGTAAAAGAGGAAATGACTGGCCCTAGTTATGTGTCATAATACTTAAATCCTAGCTACAAGTTTGAGTAGACCAGTAGGGTTATTAGTAAATGGTGTAGGTGTGACTTACTCCATAACAACGTATACATTTTCTTCATCCTCAAAAGCATCATAAAACTGCACTAGGTTGCTGTGACCTGTCAAAGAACTCAATATCCTGACTTCTCTTCTGACATCTTCAATGGCAATGGCAGTTGTCATCTGTCCAAATATAGTTGAATAATAGTCAGCAGCATGTACTTGATTACGATTCTCGGTGACTTTTATGTAAGGTAATAGAATAAGGAAATAATATACAGGTCTTCGACTTTTACTGAAAATATAATGTATACAATAACAAAGCCTTTGTCCCAAGCACGTTGAGGTAGGCTAGATATGAAACCCAACAATTTTATTTTTAAAAAAAAAAGAAGTAGAGAGAGAGAGAAGAAGAGTAACAAAATACGAGTAGACTAAGGTTCCGGCACATGAATTGCTGATTTCCATAGTGTCCTATCATGAGTCAAATCTCTAGGTACATTCCAATCCCGAAGTCTCATTTTACTGACTCCTTCCATGTCAACTTTGGTTGCCCTCTGCCCTCCTAATATTTTCCATACCCTTTATAATCCCACTATTAACCGGTGCTTCTGGAGGTCTTCGTTGGATATGCCCAAACCACCTTAATGAAAATATATACAACTATAATGACAAGCAATAACAATTATAATAATCAAATGTGTGATATCCTGACTCTCGGCTTAATAGGATTGATAGAGTACTCATACCACCAAGGTATACCTTCTTTTCCGGAAGCCCACCTGCAAAGAACTCCGGGGTTAAGCGTGCTTGGCCCGGAGGAATTTGGGGATGGGTGACCGTCCGGGAAGTTTTCCCGGGTGCGCACGAGTGAGGACAAAGTGCGCAGAAAAGACGAGTGGTGGTATGTGGGGCCAGTCTATGATCCTAGAGAGCCATCACAACTGGTATCAGAGCCGACCCTCGCAGTTTCACGGGTGCGTACGGGTCAGTGAGAAGGATACGGTAGCGTACGGGTCGGGGACGTGGGTACGTATGCATGACGTGTGGGTCCTCTGTGTGGGACACGGTATGGTACGTATGCTGCTAACCGGACGTACGGTATGCGTATGCCAGCACTGAACGTACGGACGTGGCTAAGAGGGGACGTTCCTGTCTTGGCATTGACCGACGAGGACGTCGGTCTTCTAAGGGGGGTGGATTGTGTGATATCCTGACTCTCGGCTTAATAGGATTGATAGAGTACTCATACCACCAAGGTATACCTTCTTTTCCGGAAGCCCACCTGCAAAGAACTCCGGGGTTAAGCGTGCTTGGCCCGGAGGAATTTGGGGATGGGTGACCGTCCGGGAAGTTTTCCCGGGTGCGCACGAGTGAGGACAAAGTGCGCAGAAAAGACGAGTGGTGGTATGTGGGGCCAGTCTATGATCCTAGAGAGCCATCACAACTATGTTGTAACGCCCCACATATAAAAGAGAAGGGGATTTTAAAATTTCCAAGCAAATTAGAACCCCAATCTACCAAAAGTTCAAGCTTAAGGGTGAAAATTAACCAAAAGACAAAGTAAAATAAAATGAAAATAAAACAGAAACCGATTTTGGGCCGGAAGCCCATCCTCCTCCAGCCCCTTTTCTTTCCCCACAGCCTCTTTCCCCTACCCCGCTCGCAGCCCAGCCCACCGGCCAATTATCTTTTCTTCTCCCCCACTGACCAGCGGGACCCGCCTGTCAGGCGGTTTCGCCCGTTGCCTGTCTTCTTCCCGCGGTCCCCCCTCCTCTCCTCCTCTTTCCACCCCGGTCGCCGACCCCCCCCCGACAAAAGCAGGCGCCACCCAACCGAAAGCGAGCGTCTCCCCCTTTATTCCCCTCGGATCCTCCATCCCCCACCGCCTATAAGAGCCCCCCCGAAAACCCTAGCCGGTTGCTCCGCCCCTCCCGCCGCGAACGGAGCCGAGCTCCCGGCGTCTACCCCACCGGTAAGCCGCGACGCCGCCAACCTTTCTCTCCCTACCACCCTCCGGCTAGCTAACCGTATCCGCCCCTTCGTAGGCGCGCCGGCGACCCCTCCTCAGTTCCCTGGAGCAACCGACGTCAAACATCGCGAGCCACGGCCGGTGAGCCCTCCTCCACGTCTAACCGCCGCAAGGACTCCCCCGACGACTCCCCGGTCCTGAGTCCCTCTCCGGTATAACCCCGCGCCCTCCTCTTTCATTTTTGGTAGTAGCTGCTGGGGTGGAACGACCCGTGGACGGGGATCAGCCGAACGCCGGCGAGCTCCGGCTCAGTTCCATGGCGTGTCGCCGCGCGCCACCGCCGGCGGCCAAGAATCGGCCGGAGTGAGCCCAACCGCCCGATCGGGAGCCAACGCGTAGGATTAGAACGACGGGTACCGTTTCGGATTTTAAATCTCAGCCCTCGGTGGCAGATCCAACGGCCCACGTTGAAGGGATCTTTTTCCCGCGGACGTTTACCACTTAGGTCCCCGGGGATCTCGACAAAGAGCGAGCTAGCCCCCGCCTATTTGCCAGCTACCCCCGGAGCTCTCGGGAAATTAGGGAAAGTCGCTGTATCTTGCATTTAGAGCCCCTGCACCCCCTGGAATTGTTACATTTGCCCCTGGCCTGTTAAGAAACTTACCAAATGACCCCTAGAACCCCTATTATAATAATTTTAACCCTGGAAAACTTCTGAAAAACCCCCCGATTGTTCTGATTTGGTGTGTAGATCCAAAAAGGGGATGTTTTTCTCACCCCTAGGCCCTGTTTAGTTCTGCATATAGAAGAAACACCCCTGTAAGTGTTAGGGAAAATCATGAAAGGCCCTAAAAGACTGCTGATTGTTAATCTAAGACCCCTCTAGACCCCCTAGCAGCATTTCTAGGCCCCTGTAATTACTGTTTTTGCATCTAGGCCCCTGCCATGTCCTAAATTTACCCCTCCACCCCTAGAACATGTTGGAAACTTACCAAAACAACCCTGGAATGCCCTGTTTAAACAATAGGCCCCTAAATAAATCTGTTGGTCCCTGTGTTATTCAGGAAATTTGCAAAATGAACCTCCCACATGTGCTGAAATGACATTTTAAATCCTTTAAGCTGCAGTTTAGTGTAAAAATCATAAGTAGCTGCTGAAAAATAGGAAGAACCCCCCCCCCCAGACCTGCTGCAAACAAACAAAAACCCTTAGGAAAAATCTGGACTTACACCTTGACCCCCCCTGCCTTGCTGCCAATAGCACATAAGCCCCTGCATGGGCTAAAAATTTACCTTTTGGCAGGGTGATAGTGCTGAAAATTAACTAAACACCATAGAATATATAATAGGGATATTATAACTTAAATACCCTACTGCAATTTCCTTAAGGAACCCCCCCTGAACAGCCTTGAAATCACAATGTTTCCCCATGAACATTTATTGACAAACTCATAAAGGCACCCTCCCACATACTAGAAATCACACCTAGAACCCAAGCATAACCCTAACTGTTGTAAAACACTCTCACTTGAACATAACCACATTGTGATGAGGGAATTACACTCTACATTTGTGCCATTATTTTTATTATGAATGTTAGGTGGCTCTTGCTTACTTGTTTACCGTTATTTTTATCTGCTATGTCATGGACCAATTAGCCCCCGAGCCGACGCTGGACCTGCAAGCCCAAGACTTCGACGACCCCGAGTCGCAGCACTTCTCGAGAGGCAAGTGCCCTTGACCATTTTGCACCCTTTTAGGATTTTAGTTAGAATTGCATGCTTAGGTCTTAAATTGAAATCCCATGTGTTGGTTGTTTACTAGTATTTTCAATATTTGCCTTGTAGCCGGGATGGGTAGTATAGGGTTTACCTTCATGTCATTATTTTCATGCTTAGCCCTGCTTAGTAGATGGGATGGGAGTAATTTGCATTAATGTTATATTATCATGATCATTGAGATGTTGTGTGGAGATATATATATGTGGTATATATATATGTGGTAATGTATGTGGTGATATGAGTATGAGGTGGGTAGTGTAGGGATCTAGCAGGCTGGTGGGTTACGGTGGGTGCTGAGTGCACGAGACTCGGGTTTGTGGTTAGTTAGCCTGCGTAGATCCTAAGGACCGGTTCGTGAGACCTGTCAACTGGCTTATACAGTGCCACCACAAGAACTGTTATGGGGCAGTGTGGCCAATTAAGTTGTTCCTATTTTTCCTTGTGTACACCAGAGAGATGTGTAAGTGGCGCAAGAGGGGGCTTCTGCGGCAGAGGTTTCAGAGTGCCGCAGCGGTGAATCCTTAGCGGGTGTGCACGGGTTGGGTAGTGCAATGTAAAGGCCTTGTCGTGTACTCCTGGCCCCCACACCATAGGGAGTGTGAGAGGGCGGAAAGGAGTTTCTTGAGTCGCCGACGGGTGATGAAAACACGACTTGTGGGTAAAGGGTACAAACTCTGCAGAGTCAAAACTGTCTAGACAGCCGTGCTCACGGTCAAGAGCGGGCTGGTAACTCTCTCATGATTAGCGTGGGTTGGATGGTATGGTTTGGGAGTTGGTGGTTTGGGTTGAGGTTACGGTGATAGTGGAGATCACCTGGGGATGTGTTTGGGTTGGGCGGGAATGTCACTAAACGAATAGGACGCTTAATAAAGCTAAGGAATAGGTTGCGTAGTGCAATAGCCGTGTCAAGCCTCCCTTGTAACTTGCCTCATCATGCATAAACTTTCCCACACTTGCTGAGTACATCATTGTACTCAGGCGTTTGCCTCTTTTCTTTTTCGTGCTGCTCAGGACCCGAGGAGACCGCTGAGGATGACGTAGATGACGGCTTCGACCCCGATGCGCAGATCTAGGCTGGCGTACCGCCGGACGGCGCCTGTGGAGCCCACTTTAGATTTTCCGCTGTCATGATGTACTTTTCTTTTGGGCCTTTGAGGCATTTATGTACTCGGTTGATGTAATCGCCGCACTTGGCTTAATATTAATAATGATACGTTGCTCTTATTCATCTCGTGTGTGAAATGAATTGATCCTGTCACACACGGGAGTACGCTTGGTGACTGTTGCAGGTACCGGGCGTGACAGAGTGGTATCAGAGCCAAGGCTGTCCCTAGGACGCGAGCCTAGATAGAAACGGATACGAAATAGATTTAATATTAACTTAAACACTAATTGCAACTATAAACCTGCGTGAAATTCGCGTGAGTTTCTATGTTTCACACGACTTACCCCTTTTCCCCAAGCTCGTCTTGTTCAACCCATCTGTCTTCCTCACTCGTATCTCGTTCAAACCTAGTAGGGTCCGTTACCACGGGCAATCCGAAAGTACCTAGGATAGGAGATACCGAGCCATGGTGAAGAAGCGTTAGTTCCGTAGAGATAGGACTCGTACAGGTAATGGGTTGATTTATTGCATACTTGTTTGATGAGTGCTGCATGCGCATTTATGGTTCTTTATATATAAAATATGAGCCTGATAATAGATTTTTCTCTAGATTTTCCAGGTTCTAAGATTTTGTTGCTATCTGTAACAGATGGCAGGTAGGAGACGAGGTCGAGGACGAGGTCGAGGGCGTGAAATGCCCGAGGTCGACGAGCCCCCGGAGTTCCAGGTTCCAGGCTGGAACGGGCGAGCGGCTCGACGAGGAGCGGACTACATGACGGTGCAGGACATGCTGGCTTCTCAAAACCAGCTCCTGCAGGGCCTGGCAGCAATTATGGCCCACAACCATCAAGCCCCTCCGCCTCCACCACCACCGGCACCTGGACCACGGTCCAAGCTGAGAGACTTCCAAAGTACTCAGCCCCCGGTCTTCTCGAGTCCGGTGGAGCCGATGGACGCGGATGATTGGCTGAAGACGATCGACAGCAAGCTACGGCTGATCCAGTGCGTGGGAGGAGAGCGTGTCTTGTTAGCTGCTCACCAGCTAGCGGGACCCGCGGCAGACTGGTGGACAGCTTACACCGCTGCTCACGCCGACCCTGAGGCTATCACTTGGGAGGAGTTCCAGCTCAGCTTCCGTCGCCACTTCGTGCCAGCTGGTGAGATCAAGATGAAGCGGCAGGAGTTCCTCGGACTGAGACAGGGTGGCTCGACAGTGCGTGAGTACCTCACACGCTTCACGCAGCTGTCCCGCTACGCGCCAGAGGACGTCAGGACTGATGACATGAAGCAGGACTGCTTCATACGAGGTCTTGATGAGGAGCTGAAGTGTGCCCTATCGTCTAGCTACTACGACGACTTTCAGAAAATGGTGGACAAGGCCTTTGTGATGGAGCGGCAGATGCCAGAGCTCGAGGCGCACAGGAAGCGCAGGATGGGGTGGCAGGGACAGTCTTCGGGTAGCAGCAGCCGCGCTCGCTTTGCACCACTCCCAGCTACGCAGACAGGCCGGTACGTGGGACCGAGTCCGCCTCAGAGGTACCCTTCTCCAGCTTACAGGCAGCCGTTTTCACAGCCACAGCGCCCGCAGAGCCAGCAGCTACAGCAGCGACCAGCTTTCCCACCCCGCACAGCAGCGCCTACTCAGCAGGGACAGTTCACCAGGGCTCTGGGCCCGTGCTACGTGTGTGGCGAGATGGGCCACCTTGCCAGCAGATGCCAGAAGAAGAAGCCACCACAGCAGCAGCAGCAGCCACAGAGTCTTCCGCGTGGTCGAGTGCACCACGTAGCTGTGGAGGAGGCTCAGTTGGCTCCGGACGTGGTACTTGGTACGTTTACCGTCGACTCGCACCCCGCTACTATCTTATTTGATTCTGGTGCTACTCACTCTTTTATTGCCAAAGATTTTATAAAGAAATATGATATGAGGGCAATAGCTATGTCCCGTATGCTAGTGGTCACTTCTCCTGGAGGCGAGATCAAAACAAGTCAGGTGTGCCCAAAGGTGAGCATCAAGATAGTGGGAAGGGAGTTCAAAGCAAATCTTATTGTGTTGGAGTCACAAGGCCTGGACGTGATCTTGGGGATGGATTGGTTGGCCAAGTACGGAGGTGTGATCCTTTGTGCCACCAGGACTGTCAGGTTGTCACACCCAGACGGTGTTGTGGTGGAATACACCTCTCTACCCCCGCCAGCCGAGAAGGTCCACCTTAACCAGCTCGACACTACTGAGGGGATTCGCGTGGTTGGCGAGTTCCCGGACGTCTTTCCAGAGGAGCTACCAGGTATGCCTCCAGACCGCGATATTGAGTTTGCTATAGAACTAGTGCCTGGCACGGCCCCTATATATAAACGGCCGTATAGGATGGATGCCAAGCAATTAGCGGAGCTCAAGGACCACCTCCAAGAGCTTCTAGATAAGGGCTATATCCGTCCTAGCTCCTCTCCTTGGGGAGCCCCGGTCATATTTGTGCCAAAGAAGGATGGGACCCAGAGGTTGTGCGTAGACTACCGAGCCCTCAACGCCGTCACAATCAAAAACAAGTATCCTCTGCCTCGCATCGAGGATCTGTTTGATCAACTTAGAGGGGCGTGTGTGTTCTCAAAGATCGACCTTCGATCGGGCTACCACCAATTGAAGATCCGAGCTTCGGACATTCCGAAGACGGCCTTTGTCACCCGATATGGTCTCTATGAGTGCACGGTCATGTCCTTTGGGTTGACCAATGCTCCTGCTTACTTCATGTACCTTATGAACAAGGTGTTTATGGAGTACTTGGATAAATTCGTTGTGGTCTTCATTGATGATATCCTTGTATTCTCCAAGAATGAAGAGGAGCATGCAAAACACTTGAGGTTGGTGTTGCAAAAACTTCGGGAGCACCAGCTATACGCCAAACTCAGCAAGTGTGACTTCTGGTTGAGGGAGGTGTCTTTCTTGGGACACGTGATTTCCAAAGGCGGTATATCGGTGGATCCAAGCAAGGTGGCGGAGGTGATGAAGTGGAAGGTGCCAGAGAACGTGAGCGAGATCAGAAGCTTCTTGGGATTGGCAGGCTACTACCGACGATTCATTGAAGGATTCTCGAAGATTTCAAAACCACTCACCAAGTTGCTAGAAAAGGGAAAGACATTCAAGTGGACGCCGGAGTGCGAGGTAAGCTTCCAAGAGCTAAAGCAAAGGTTGACGACGACACCCGTGCTAGTGATGCCTTACATGCAAAAGGAGTTCACCGTGTACTGTGATGCCTCCGGGCATGGACTAGGATGCGTGCTTATGCAAGAGGGACGCGTCGTGGCCTATGCCTCTAGGCAGCTTCGTAAGCACGAGCGGAACTACCCGACGCATGACTTGGAGTTGGCCGCCGTGGTTCACGCTCTAAAGCTGTGGAGACACTACCTCATGGGAAAGAGGACGGAGATCTACACAGATCATAAAAGCCTCAAGTACATCTTCACACAGCCGGACCTCAACCTCAGACAGCGCAGATGGCTAGAGCTCATCAACGACTTCGACGTGGGCATCAACTATCACCCTGGAAAGGCGAACGTCGTTGCCGATGCTCTGAGCCGAAAGGCACATTGCCACGCCTTGACGCTACAGCCCCAGTTGTGCGAGGAGTTTGCAAGACTCAACCTTAACCTGGTGACAAGCGCAGAGGCAGTGGTAATGGAGGTGGATTCAACCTTGGAGCGCGACATTCGAGAAGGCCAAAAGAACGATGAGAGGATCCAAGAGATCAAGCAGTTGATGGATGAGGGCAAGGCTCCAGACTACAGGATAGATGAGCAAGGGACGTTATGGCTTGGCAAGAGGATCTGCGTGCCTGACATTCAGGCCATTCGGCAGACGATCTTGAGATAAGCACATGACTCAGAGTACTCCATTCACCCTGGGAGTACCAAAATGTATCAAGATCTCAAAGACCGCTACTGGTGGCACGGCATGAGGCGTGACGTAGCAGAGTACGTAGCCCTGTGTGACACGTGCCAGCTCGTCAAGGCAGAGCACCAAAGGCCTGCCGGATTGCTTCAGTCACTCAAGATACCAGAGTGGAAATGGGAGGAAATCAGCATGGATTTCATTGTAGGTTTGCCCAGGACCCAGTCAGGTTACGACTCCATATGGGTGATTGTGGACCGCCTGACCAAGGTGGCTCATTTCATCCCCGTAAAGGAGAAGTACGAGGGAACAAAATTGGCTGAGTTGTACATGTCCCGGATTGTGTGCTACCACGGGGTTCCGAAGAAGATTGTTTCAGATCGTGGCACACAATTCACTTCAAGGTTCTGGCAACAGTTGCAGAAATCCTTGGGCACACAACTGAACTTTAGCTCAGCATATCACCCCCAGACAGATGGACAGACGGAACGAACCAACCAAATTCTGGAGGATATGTTGAGAGCTTGTGCCCTGAAAAACAATCAAAGTTGGGACAAGTACCTACCCTATGCAGAGTTCTCCTACAACAATAGCTACCAGGCAAGTTTGAAGATGTCACCCTTCGAGGCCTTGTATGGTAGAAAGTGTAGGACCCCTCTGTTCTGGGATGAGGTAGGTGAAGGACAAGTCTTTGGCCCGGATGTGCTCAGGATTGCCGAGGAAAAAGTGCGTGAGATCCGCAGGAACCTGAAAACTGCGCAATCCAGACAGAAAAGTTATGCGGACACACGCCGACGAGAACTGACCTTTGAGGTGGGGGACTACGTGTACCTCAAGGTGTCTCCCATTCGAGGTCTCCGTCGTTTCAAAGTGAAAGGCAAGCTAGCACCCCGGTATATAGGACCCTTCAGGGTGGTGAGTAGAAGAGGAGAGGTTGCTTACCAACTCGAGTTGCCTCCTCGCCTGTCGGGTGTGCACGATGTGTTCCACGTCTCGCAACTGAAAAAGTGCTTGAGAGCACCCGAGGAGCAACTACCCCTGGATGATATCAACGTGCAAGAAGACCTCTCCTACACTGAGTGCCCCATCAAAATTCTCGAGAGGTCAGAAAGAATTACCAGGTACAAGAGGATCCCGATGTGCAAGGTACAATGGAAGCACCACTCCGAGAGAGAAGCTACGTGGGAGCAAGAAGAAGATATCAAAGCAAGCTATCCGCATCTCTTCAAGTAAGTCACTTCAAAATCTCGGGTCGAGATTTCTTTTGAGGGGGGGAGTGTTGTAACGCCCCACATATAAAAGAGAAGGGGATTTTAAAATTTCCAAGCAAATTAGAACCCCAATCTACCAAAAGTTCAAGCTTAAGGGTGAAAATTAACCAAAAGACAAAGTAAAATAAAATGAAAATAAAACAGAAACCGATTTTGGGCCGGAAGCCCATCCTCCTCCAGCCCCTTTTCTTTCCCCACAGCCTCTTTCCCCTACCCCGCTCGCAGCCCAGCCCACCGGCCAATTATCTTTTCTTCTCCCCCACTGACCAGCGGGACCCGCCTGTCAGGCGGTTTCGCCCGTTGCCTGTCTTCTTCCCGCGGTCCCCCCTCCTCTCCTCCTCTTTCCACCCCGGTCGCCGACCCCCCCCCTCGACAAAAGCAGGCGCCACCCAACCGAAAGCGAGCGTCTCCCCCTTTATTCCCCTCGGATCCTCCATCCCCCACCGCCTATAAGAGCCCCCCCGAAAACCCTAGCCGGTTGCTCCGCCCCTCCCGCCGCGAACGGAGCCGAGCTCCCGGCGTCTACCCCACCGGTAAGCCGCGACGCCGCCAACCTTTCTCTCCCTACCACCCTCCGGCTAGCTAACCGTATCCGCCCCTTCGTAGGCGCGCCGGCGACCCCTCCTCAGTTCCCTGGAGCAACCGACGTCAAACATCGCGAGCCACGGCCGGTGAGCCCTCCTCCACGTCTAACCGCCGCAAGGACTCCCCCGACGACTCCCCGGTCCTGAGTCCCTCTCCGGTATAACCCCGCGCCCTCCTCTTTCATTTTTGGTAGTAGCTGCTGGGGTGGAACGACCCGTGGACGGGGATCAGCCGAACGCCGGCGAGCTCCGGCTCAGTTCCATGGCGTGTCGCCGCGCGCCACCGCCGGCGGCCAAGAATCGGCCGGAGTGAGCCCAACCGCCCGATCGGGAGCCAACGCGTAGGATTAGAACGACGGGTACCGTTTCGGATTTTAAATCTCAGCCCTCGGTGGCAGATCCAACGGCCCACGTTGAAGGGATCTTTTTCCCGCGGACGTTTACCACTTAGGTCCCCGGGGATCTCGACAAAGAGCGAGCTAGCCCCCGCCTATTTGCCAGCTACCCCCGGAGCTCTCGGGAAATTAGGGAAAGTCGCTGTATCTTGCATTTAGAGCCCCTGCACCCCCTGGAATTGTTACATTTGCCCCTGGCCTGTTAAGAAACTTACCAAATGACCCCTAGAACCCCTATTATAATAATTTTAACCCTGGAAAACTTCTGAAAAACCCCCCGATTGTTCTGATTTGGTGTGTAGATCCAAAAAGGGGATGTTTTTCTCACC
The DNA here is from genome assembly GCA_030760725.1 of Neostapfia colusana. Lineage (NCBI taxonomy): Eukaryota > Viridiplantae > Streptophyta > Magnoliopsida > Poales > Poaceae > Neostapfia > Neostapfia colusana. The sequence goes on from JASWHV010000013.1 coordinate 80,649,736, forward strand.
CCTAGGCCCTGTTTAGTTCTGCATATAGAAGAAACACCCCTGTAAGTGTTAGGGAAAATCATGAAAGGCCCTAAAAGACTGCTGATTGTTAATCTAAGACCCCTCTAGACCCCCTAGCAGCATTTCTAGGCCCCTGTAATTACTGTTTTTGCATCTAGGCCCCTGCCATGTCCTAAATTTACCCCTCCACCCCTAGAACATGTTGGAAACTTACCAAAACAACCCTGGAATGCCCTGTTTAAACAATAGGCCCCTAAATAAATCTGTTGGTCCCTGTGTTATTCAGGAAATTTGCAAAATGAACCTCCCACATGTGCTGAAATGACATTTTAAATCCTTTAAGCTGCAGTTTAGTGTAAAAATCATAAGTAGCTGCTGAAAAATAGGAAGAACCCCCCCCCAGACCTGCTGCAAACAAACAAAAACCCTTAGGAAAAATCTGGACTTACACCTTGACCCCCCCTGCCTTGCTGCCAATAGCACATAAGCCCCTGCATGGGCTAAAAATTTACCTTTTGGCAGGGTGATAGTGCTGAAAATTAACTAAACACCATAGAATATATAATAGGGATATTATAACTTAAATACCCTACTGCAATTTCCTTAAGGAACCCCCCCTGAACAGCCTTGAAATCACAATGTTTCCCCATGAACATTTATTGACAAACTCATAAAGGCACCCTCCCACATACTAGAAATCACACCTAGAACCCAAGCATAACCCTAACTGTTGTAAAACACTCTCACTTGAACATAACCACATTGTGATGAGGGAATTACACTCTACATTTGTGCCATTATTTTTATTATGAATGTTAGGTGGCTCTTGCTTACTTGTTTACCGTTATTTTTATCTGCTATGTCATGGACCAATTAGCCCCCGAGCCGACGCTGGACCTGCAAGCCCAAGACTTCGACGACCCCGAGTCGCAGCACTTCTCGAGAGGCAAGTGCCCTTGACCATTTTGCACCCTTTTAGGATTTTAGTTAGAATTGCATGCTTAGGTCTTAAATTGAAATCCCATGTGTTGGTTGTTTACTAGTATTTTCAATATTTGCCTTGTAGCCGGGATGGGTAGTATAGGGTTTACCTTCATGTCATTATTTTCATGCTTAGCCCTGCTTAGTAGATGGGATGGGAGTAATTTGCATTAATGTTATATTATCATGATCATTGAGATGTTGTGTGGAGATATATATATGTGGTATATATATATGTGGTAATGTATGTGGTGATATGAGTATGAGGTGGGTAGTGTAGGGATCTAGCAGGCTGGTGGGTTACGGTGGGTGCTGAGTGCACGAGACTCGGGTTTGTGGTTAGTTAGCCTGCGTAGATCCTAAGGACCGGTTCGTGAGACCTGTCAACTGGCTTATACAGTGCCACCACAAGAACTGTTATGGGGCAGTGTGGCCAATTAAGTTGTTCCTATTTTTCCTTGTGTACACCAGAGAGATGTGTAAGTGGCGCAAGAGGGGGCTTCTGCGGCAGAGGTTTCAGAGTGCCGCAGCGGTGAATCCTTAGCGGGTGTGCACGGGTTGGGTAGTGCAATGTAAAGGCCTTGTCGTGTACTCCTGGCCCCCACACCATAGGGAGTGTGAGAGGGCGGAAAGGAGTTTCTTGAGTCGCCGACGGGTGATGAAAACACGACTTGTGGGTAAAGGGTACAAACTCTGCAGAGTCAAAACTGTCTAGACAGCCGTGCTCACGGTCAAGAGCGGGCTGGTAACTCTCTCATGATTAGCGTGGGTTGGATGGTATGGTTTGGGAGTTGGTGGTTTGGGTTGAGGTTACGGTGATAGTGGAGATCACCTGGGGATGTGTTTGGGTTGGGCGGGAATGTCACTAAACGAATAGGACGCTTAATAAAGCTAAGGAATAGGTTGCGTAGTGCAATAGCCGTGTCAAGCCTCCCTTGTAACTTGCCTCATCATGCATAAACTTTCCCACACTTGCTGAGTACATCATTGTACTCAGGCGTTTGCCTCTTTTCTTTTTCGTGCTGCTCAGGACCCGAGGAGACCGCTGAGGATGACGTAGATGACGGCTTCGACCCCGATGCGCAGATCTAGGCTGGCGTACCGCCGGACGGCGCCTGTGGAGCCCACTTTAGATTTTCCGCTGTCATGATGTACTTTTCTTTTGGGCCTTTGAGGCATTTATGTACTCGGTTGATGTAATCGCCGCACTTGGCTTAATATTAATAATGATACGTTGCTCTTATTCATCTCGTGTGTGAAATGAATTGATCCTGTCACACACGGGAGTATGCTTGGTGACTGTTGCAGGTACCGGGCGTGACAAAATGGATATTTAAATCATAAGATAACGGTTTTCTGAACATTAATATCATGATTTTCTTGGAAATTTGACTTCAGGCATGAGAAAAAGGTGCATATGATGAACATATGAGATACAAGAGGGTCTAATTTATATTGAGACTGAAGTTGTATTTCAAATAGTAGCCACTCTCCTTATCTTATATCTTGGCTGTGTTTCAAAATTACAGTAGGGCAAACATATACTCCCACCGTTTCAATTTATCTGTCAGACAGGCCTGGCGCAGTGGTAGAGTCTCTCCACTTGTGTCCTAGAGGTCCTGGGTTCGAATCAGCCTCCTTGCAAAATAAGTAAGGGGAAGGCTGCCTAGAAATTCCCTTTCCCAGACCCCACAACGTGTGGGAGCTTTCAGCACTGGGTATGCCCTTTGCTCTAAGCACAGGAATTAAGTAGAGGTGAAAAAGTCGTGGTGTGCAGGAAACGAGGAAGAGAGGGATATAGATAAGATGTATTGGGAATAAAGGTGCATTGGGAAGTGAGAATGACAAATAACTTGAGAAGAGTGTTGAAGACTAAAATGACAGATAAATTGAAACAGTGAGAGTAGTATGTCTTATATTATTACATTTTGTATTTTCCCAAGGGGTATGAATAGTAGTAATAAAGAAAATCATGTGACCCCCAACTCCAGCACAAGTGAGGATTCTGATTTAACAACCAACAATTGTTTCGTTCAAAATTGTACAATCAATGCACAAGACAGATTGTTAGCAGAACATGAACCACAAATAAGAATAGAAGGTGCTATGTACGAGAACGACTAGAATGCAAACAGCTCATTGGTGCAATCGTGTAAAATTTTTTCTTATATCACATGATCTTCCATCTTACGGTGACTACATTTTTACATTTAGACCCTTCCACCTGGCAACATAAGTTGAAAAAATAAAATGTGAAGGTGGGAGGGTTTAAGTGTAAAAATATAGTCACGGGTCATCGTAGGATGAAGATCGTGTGGTCTAAGAGAGATTTTAACACGATTGCACCAATTAGCTGTTTGGATTCTAGTGGGTTCCCGCTATGTACTGAGAATACCAACCGATAAACAAAGAATGTGCACCATTGGCACACTTGATTATACAAAACATAGTTAATTAGTTTTAATTTATTCCCATCTAAGGTAACTTGAACCAACTAACAACATGAGTGTGTGTTTGATTCTACTAACCTAGATTACATTGAGAAAACCAACCTTGAGCCAACATCTTGATAAACAGCACAAGTGCATACAGAAAGCAGTATTTATCAACCATTGAGCAATCCAGAATCAAACAAACTAACTAATATGAAAAGCACAACTGTTTGCTTTCTTTTCTATGTTCATGTTTATTTTTGTGTTCTATCTTTGTCTAAAAATTAACAGCACCAAGCGGTAACACCTTTAAAGTGGTTGATACACTAATACACTAATGCAGTCCCAAATCAAAATCACCTCACCTGATTAGAATGTGACTTGTATGTGCATAGTTACCAGTACGATGATGACGCTTTTAATTGATGCACCAAAGATAGGTATTTCGAACATCAAGAGAAATACATAATAAAAGGCTTCCACTTACAGAACTGGGAGATCCAAAATAGATAAAATTGTGAATGATTTGATGGAATCCAAATTAGGGATATCAGTGATACAACTCTTAAAAATACAGATCAGAGATAGAAAGCACCATGCAACTCATAGAGGTATAATGGCCATTAGTATTGGGTTTTCCACCAGCAACAACAACAACCAAGACTTTATCCCAAGCATGCTGGGGTAGGCTAGACATGAAACCCGATAAATAAATATATATATATATATATATTTCAATGAAGTAAAAGAGAGAAAGAGATATAAGAGTAACAAGAAAAAAGAAAAGAAAAAGAGACTAAGATTCTGGCACATTAATTGCTACTTTCCATGCGGTCCTATCATGAAATTTGAGATAACATGATACTACCAACTGGGTTACGAGAGCCAAATAGCCTACAATACCATTATGATCACATGGGAACAATTTAATGAGCAAGCTCTCAACAACCATATGGAAGAGGTTGCTTCCAGGGTTTGTAGAAGCAGCATGTTGAAGCAGCACGAAAGCTTCGCTGGCACCTCATGGTCCCTCTCCCAACTAACAACCAGGAAACTGCTCCAATAACTTTCCTCAATCCGTCCTTTTATTGCTAATCAGGCAAGAGAATTACGACATGATGACTAAAGTATAGGGAGTACAGCGTTACACTTATTTCATGGTTCATATACTCCCTCTGTTCTGAAATAAATGATGTTTAGAACAAGAAATCTAGTTCAATTTGAACTAAATTAGCTGTCCTAAACATCATTTATTTTAGAATGGAGGGAGTACATTTTTGAGCATATCAACCGAAAGTCATAACCAAATGAGCAAAAGGTGAACTCAGAGGAATCCACAACGAGTGACCTTCTGAGCACAAAACATTCAGCATATCATCACTCCGACTCAAACTCTAGCTATAAGCACGCCAATAGATATGGAATCATTCAAGCAAAAAACTAAGCAAATGTAAACAAGTTAAGAACTGGGCGGAAGAACTAGAAATACAATAGGGAAGGAGAAAAATTTTGCACCTTGGCCTTGGAAATGACCTTGACGGCGACATCCTCCCCCTTGAGCTCGCCCTTCTTGGCCTTGGCAGCGCAGGTGTACCCAAAGTGGCCACGCCCCACCTCGCGGCCGAGCTCGTACTTGGCCGAGAAGTGGTTCGAGTAGCCGAAGGTCTTGTCCAGGCCCAGCTCCGGCTCGCCGCCCTCGGGGATGGACGCCTCGTTCGGCTTCACCGAGCCGTGCCGCCGCGCCAGCAGCGCGCGGATGTGCTTGGCGGGCGACGGCGGTGGGAATGGGCGCTTGAACCCACCGCGCGCCGGCGTGGAGGCCACGCTCGAGTTCGCCGGCGAGCCCTTGTAGCTCGAAGGCGGGAGCGGGCTCGGCAGGTAGAATGAGAACTTGGGCTGCTTCGGCGTCCGGGGCTTCGTCGGCGACGCGGCGCCGTCGCAGGCCGGGTCACCCGCGCCGTTAGCTACGGGGGCTTCCTCCACCTCCGCCGGCTCAGGAGCCGCCGCCGACTTGCCGTAGCAGAGACCCATGGAGCGCGGCGGTTAAAGAACCGGGGGGGGGGGGGGGGGTTCACTCGAAATTCGTGAAATTCAGGAGGAATCGCCCGCGAACCAGACGGAAGAGGTTCTTGGGGATGGGATGACCCTTACGGAACCAAGAACCAAGCCGTGCAAAAATCAAGCAACGGGAACAAAAGCACCGAAACTAGAGCGAGTCCCGTCTCAAGAAACGGAGGTGGAACTCAGCTCCCAACAACAGAGGACAAGAAACCAGAAGCAACAGCTAACAGCGCAGCGGAATCGGCTCTTTTCTCGAACGGAACGGGCCAGGAGGGGAGCAGCGAAAACGGGGAAAGGCACGAGCTTCGTGGCGAGACGACTGGAACCGAACGGATCGAGGAAAGGAAGAGGGAGGAGGAAACGGAGGCGATTGGAGAGCGCGTGAGTCCTGCGTGAAATGGGGGGAGAGCAGCGCGGCGGAAAAGCAGAGGCTCGCCTGCGTTGGATTGTTGCTTTCCGTTGCTGCTACTAACTGGAGCGATGGAGTTGGGCTGTGGCTGACACCGGTCGTGGAATTTGACGGCTTCTGCTCTTTTTTTTAGAAGAAATAATTTGACGGTTTCTGTTCAGTTGCGTCAGCGCGTTCTTGTCCTCCTGTCTGGTGTGTAAATGACGAAAACAATGAGTCCCATGGCCTTCGTTAAAAGTTGTCGAATTTTAGTTTCACAGTAGGTCGATCATTATGCATCACAAGCTTAGCAAATGGAAGATGTATGTCATAAAGGAAAAGGCAACATCATGATATGCAAACACAGTAAAAAACGTGTAAGATTTATGATGTGGATCCATTCATACATCAAAACCCATAGTGGCCACCATAAATGTAACAATAATGGAGGAAAAAAAACTGAGCAAACATGTAGTAATCTCCCTCCATCCACTAATATAAACATTTCTAGATTTGTCCACAATAAAATCTTTCCAACTTTGACTTTGTTTCAATTATTTTCCTAGTAAAAGGCTGGTCACATCCACATGATTTTCTTGGATTTCAGAAACCGTCAGGTGGAAAAGCTAGTGCCCTGTTACTGGCCTCAGAGCGAGGGGTCACAACCACCTAACCTAACTTTCCAGTTTCCACGGTTCACCCGTATCAGATTAGCCATAGACGAAGTGATCTAGTCAGTCCGATCACTTTTTGTTCCTAGAGAAAGGACTTGATTTGTTGAATCAGTGATTCAGGGGTGAGAACTGAGAGGAAGGCAAGGACATAGAAAAACATCATTATTTCATCATCTACTCTGTCCTTATAAAATTGTTCAAATGATTCTGGCATCATCGGCTCTGTACTTGTAAACCTGCATGCACTTGATTGCCCTTTTAGGAGACCAATTTGGGAAGCGCTGAAGGAAATAATATAGCTTATTACAGGATGACTCAGTCTTTTAAATCGATGGAACCAATCAAACAAAAGAAATTTAAGGCAGTGGTTGATCAGTTTGCAGTTGTCGTACTGTATTGTTAGGAGGGAAAGAAACACTCCATCCATACCATATTCTTTGTTGAGATTACCTGTGGCTGTGGTACTATATTGTTTTTGTTTTCTACCCCATTTAATTTTTTGACACCAAAATACTCGAGCTAAATTCTTTGCTTGCGTTTGGCAAAAGGATTCAACAAGCTAGAGTGGAACATAAGTAAGAGAGGCTGTCATGTTTTCAGAGACCGTGCTCCTAATACGCATATTGTCAAATCGTTCTTATACATATATATATGTATATATATATATATGAAACAACGTATTGTGCCGTAGGTTGTGATATCAGAGAACGTGCTGCTCTATAGCTATTATTAGTGTTTTCTGTGCCTTCGGATAATTGATTAGCCATGAGCGGTGTTCAAGTTGCTCTCCACCACCAGAATCATTAGAAACGTAATATAATGCTGAATGAACAAAAAAGATAAAAGTACTAGCTGGGAAAGAATGCTGCAAACGTGTCCCGTTAACTAGAATAAAGTTGGTAGAACATGGAGCAACATGGCCCATGGAATGTTCTCGTGTGCCGTTGCAAGCTAAAATCGATTTCTGTAGTCGTGTCGGAGCATCACGAGCTCGCACGAACACCTTGTCATGTAACATCCAATCAGAGATGGATCTAGACAGTAAATCAAAGAGAGGTCCGTTGTTATTAGCAGTGGGGGTTGCAGAGATTGCACTACAGGAAAACCACGCATTTTCGTGTGCCAAATTTAATTTCGTCGGCGCTCAGGAAATTACAGTTATTGTTGTGAGATATAGGATAGCCCATAAAATTACAGTATAATTTTATGGGTTTTGACATCAGCTCACGAAAATAAACTATAATTTCGTGTGCCCTAGACAGACACACACGAAAATAAGGTATAATTTTGTGGGTTCCTCCAGGGCTCACGGAAATAAGGTCTGAAACCGCTGTGGGTACCCTAAGCTCACGAAAATAACGACATAAAATATCATGGGTGCCGGAGGCTCACGAAATTAAAGGAATTGACTTCGTGGGTGGCAGCGCCGGCACACGGAAATAGAGGTGATCCCGACTTAAATTTGTGGGTAGCAGCGCCGGCGCATGAAAATACACCTGTTACTTTCGTGGGTGTCAGAAGCTCACGAAAATTGATGTTATTTTCGTGGGTACCACTGTCGGCACACGAAAATACACAAGTTACTTTGCGGCTGTCCAAAAGGCACGGGCTTAACTTCATGGGTTGTGGAGCCGACACATGAAAATACAAACATTACTTTCCTGGGTGTCGGTGGCTCACGAAAACTGATGTTATTGTCGTGGGTGGCCGGCACACGAAAATACGTGAGCTACTTTCGTGGGTGTCAGCCCCGGCTCATGAAATTAGGCTGAATTTAGGTCGGGCCCCGAGCCCGAATCCATTATGTGAGAACGCCGCCGCCACCCTGCCCGAGCCACGCCCGAGCCACCGCTCCGCACGACCTGTGCGGTGCCCCAGCCATCGCGCCGCCCGGCCACCGCGTCGCCCGGTCGCCGCCCGAGCTCGCCGCCACGCCGCCCGCCCGAGGCTGCCCTGCCGCTCATGCCCGCCCACCGCGCCGCCCGGCCTGAAAGTGCATCTAGACATCCCTTGTGGGTTTTGGTTGATTTATGACAAACAAATGAGACCCTAACAAAATTGTTGAGATGAGCGCATGTTCTTAAAAGAAATTAGGAAGAAAGCACAAAAAGAAAGGAGAAGGAGGATCCAAAATGATAAGAGCTCAGGAGCTGAAAAGATTAAATTACTTAACATAGAGTGTGTTGGAAATACACACCCCAAGAGCCCAAGTGAAACAAATCACACTAACTGCACAAAATCAGCATGTGCGGACTAGTCCGATATCAACTGGACTAGTCTGATTTTCTTTCTGACCTAAAAATGGACTAGTCCGACCAGACTAGTCCGATTTTGTCTCTAGATAGACAACAGACTAGTCTGCACTTCTACATACTAGTCCGGTATCTCACAACCCTTAGGATTTTCTACACACCGCACACCGGACTAGTCTGGAGTCAACCACGGACTAGTCCGGACATCGCAAAACCTAACGTAATCATTGGAAACCCTACTATAAAAAGAGGTGTACGGCCATACCAACATAACTCTTTGACCCCCTGCGCCATCACACCTCCCAAGAGCCCAAAATTCACATCTCTCCACACATTCTAACCCAAAAAGGATCAAATCTTTGGGGATTAGCAATTGATCAAAGGAGAGACTTGTTCTACACATCTTGAGCTCTTGGGTTTGATCTCTCGCACACTTTTGTTCGTTAATTGTTCATCTTTTGAGTGCGTTTGGTTGTGTTCATTCATTGTAACTCTTGGGGATCCCTCAACTTGTGAGAAGGCCCCTTGAACGATTTATTCCCCTTTGTGATTAGTGGAAGAGAATCGGCCTCCGTGGCGATTCGACGAGGGTAGGTTTGGAGAAGACCCGGTCCTTAGTGGACTCTTCAACGGGGACGTAGATTTTCTTCGTGGAATTGAATCTCGGGATAAACACGTGTCTCTTACTCTTGTTTATTAATTGTTCATCATATTCTAGTGTTTAACTAATCTTGTGAAATTCACGTTGAAGCATTGAAACCAAAGTTGATTTCTGTCATTGATTGTATCAATACATCTAAGTCATCAATTAATTTCCGCTGCATAGAGTACTAGAAGTGAACATATTGATCAATCTTAATTTTCTAGTCCACGAATACCGGACTAGTCCGCACAGTACCGGACTAGTTCGATTTTTCTCTGAGTAGAAAACGGACTAGTCCGCACTCTACCGGACTAATCTGATTTCTCTGTATTTGATAAACCTACTAAGTGTTTCAGGGATCAATAAAGCATTGAAAAGGATATTCACCCTCCTCTAGGCTACATTTAATTGGTATCAGAGCCAAACTCTTCAAAAGAGACTCACCACTCGAAGAGACGATGTCGGACATCAAAGATGTACACAAGAAGATCGACGATGAAAAGAGTAATGATGAAAAGACTCAAAAGCTAAAGAAGTTACTCGGCGCCATTCAAGACAGTGAGGACGATGATGAGGAGGTGCTCCAACTCAAGGCTCTTCTGCGGAAGAAGGCAATCTCCCCAAAAGAGAAGAAGAACACCGATGATGAAAAGAAGAAGAAGAAAGGGGGTAGTCACACAGAATACTCCTGATATTCTTTTGATTATGAGCATTTGAATTCTAACAATAGTCATTACTTATCAATTCCCCTAGGGAAAGCACCTTACTTTGATGGCAATGACTATTCAATGTGGAGACAAAACATGAAAATGCACCTTATATCTCTTAACCCAAGCTTGTGGCATATAGTGTGTATAGGGATAGATATCCCGGATGATGATGAAGAGGTGACCCCAAGCCAAGAACAAGTTGTTCATCGGAATGCTCAAGCTACAACTGTGATCACATTATCACTAAGTCGAGACGAGTTCACCAAGGTGGACGGACTTGAAATTGCCAAGGAAATATGGGACACACTACAAATCGCACATGAAGGTGACCGTCATGTACGCGAAGCCAAGATAAAAATGATTTAAGGTGAATTGGGAAGATTCACGATAGAAGAAGATGAATCACCACAAAATATGTACAATCGACTGAAGAATCTTATCAACAAACTCTGAGCTTATGGCAGCAAGAAGTGGAATGATCATGAGGTCGTGAAGTTGATTCTCTGAGCTATCATGCCTCGCAATGTGACTCTTTGCTCTATGATTAGAGAAAGCCCCGGGTACCGGAAAATGACCCCAGACGAACTTCTTGGCAAGATCATCAATTTTGAGATGATGGAGAAGCAAGCCAAGCATGTCAAGAAAATTGTCGATCTCACCTCGGCAAAGAAGAAAGGAGTTGTTTTGAAGTCAACCTGTAAACCCGTATCAAAAGAAGCCCGCAAAGCTCATGGAGAAGGCAACAATGATGATGAAAGTAGTGATATCGATGAAGAAGATATGATCTTGTTCATGAAGAAGTTCAAGAAAATGATGAGAAGAAGAAAGGGTAGCAGCTCAGACGAAGTAAGACAAAGGGACAAACAAAGACCCAAGATGAGACGGGCGTGCTATAACTGCGGAGAATACGATCACTTCATAGTGGATTGTCCATATGATGAAAACAATAAGAAGACAAAAGACAACAAGCCTCAACCAAAGAAAATGTTCAAGAAGAAGAAGCAATATGGCCAAGCGCATCTAGGGAAGGAGTGGGACTCCAATGATGAATCCTCATCTGAAGAAGAAGCGGAGATGGCCACCATAGCCATAAAGAAGACGACCAAGAAATCCACTCTCTTCCCATCCATGGGCGCATGGAAGAACACTGACAACATTTGTCTAATGGCAAAGGAAGGTAAACGAAAGACTTATTCATCCGGTGGAGCAAAATGGGTGCTAGATAGTGGATGCACCAATCACATGACCGGAGAAAGAAGAATGTTCATGGAATATGAAGAAAATGAAAATCTAGCGAAGGCATTTACTTCGGCGATAATAGTCAAGGAAAAGTGCTTGGTACCGGTAAAATTGCAATTTCATCACAACATACTCTCTCTCATGTTTTACAGTTGACTCCTTGGATTATAACATTTTGTCCATATATCAATTATGTGACAAGGGTTATAATTGCTTATTCACTAATGAGGGTGTGACTGTCTTTAGAAGGAGTGATAACTCAATTGCATTCAAGGGTGTGTTGAAGGGGAAACTTTATCTAGTTGACTTCAACAAAGATAAAGCCGAACTTGACACGTGCTTGATTGCAAAGACCAACATGGGTTGGATGTGGCATAGATGGCTATCACATGTTGGTATGAAGAATCTTCAAAAACTCCTCAAAGGCGATCACATCCGAGGTTTAAAGGATGTTGTTTTTTAGAAAGACAGGCTGTGTAGAGCATGCCAAGCAGGGAAGCAAGTAGGAGCACCCCATCCCGCAAAGAATGTCATGACTACAACCAGACCGTTTTAGCTCCTCCACATGGACCTATTTGGTCTAATTGCTTACATAAGCATCAGTGGTAATAAATACGGTCTAGTCATTGTTGATGATTTTTCACGCTTCATGTGGGTTTTCTTTTTGCATGAAAAGACGGAAACTCAAGGAACCCTCAAGAAGTTCATCAAACGTGCCCAAAATGAATTCTCATTGAAGATTAAGAACATACGAAGTGACAATGGGACAGAATTCAAGAACACCCAAGTTGAGGAGTATCTAGACGAAGAAGGGATAAAACACGAATTTTCAGCACCATATACTCCTCAACAAAATGGAGTAGCCGAAAGGAAGAACAGAACTCTCATTGAGATGACGAGGACAATGCTCGATGAATACAAGACTTCCGACGGGTTTTGGGTTGAAGCGGTTAACACCGCTTGTCACGCCATAAACCGACTATATCTTCATCGGTTACTCAAGAAAACTTCATATGAACTACTCAGGGTAACAAACCGAATATATCGTATTTTTGAGTTTTTGGTTCAAAATGTTATATTTTAAATAAGAAGCCAAGGGCTTCGAAGTTTGCTACGAAGACCGATGAAGGTTTCTTACTTGGCTATGATTCGAACTCCTACGCTTATCGTGTCTTCAATAAAACCTCCGGACTTGTTGAAGTAGCACGTGACGTAGTGTTCGAGAAACTAACGGCTCTCAAGAAGAGCAAGTTGATCAGTGTGTGCTAGATCAAGAAGAAGCGCCATGTCAAGCATTGAGAAGAATGGCATTGGGCGATGTTTGACCACAAGTGCCACCTTCAAATGCGAATGGAAGAAAATGAACCAAAGGTGGAGGAAAATGATCAAGAGGGAGCTTCCATACAAGATCAACCTCAAGAAGATCAAAACATCAATGAGGGCAACTATCCAGGGGGAGAAGAAGATGATAATGAAGATTCAAGACCACTAGTGCCACATCCAAGGGTACACCAAAGCATCCGAAGAGATCACCCCGTCGATAACATAATCGGTGACATCCAAAAGGGAGTAATAACTAAATCTCACATAGCTAATTTTTGTGAACACTGTTCTTTTGTATCCTCTTTGGAACCATACAAGGTTGAGGATGCATTAAAAGATCCGGATTGGGTGATGGCGATGCAAGAATAATTGAACAACTTCAAAAAGGAATGAAGTGTGGGAGCTTGTTGAAAGACCCAAGTCCAACGTCGTCGGCACAAAATGGGTCTTCCGCAACAAGCAAGATGAACATGGAGTGGTAACAAGGAACAAGGCACGACTTGTGGCAAAAGGGTACTCACAAGTCGAAGGTTTGGATTTCGACGAGACTTTTGCTCCTGTAGCTAGGCCTGAATCGATTCGTATATTACCTGCATATGCTACTCACCATGATTTTAAGCTTTATCAAATGGACATAAAAGTGCATTTCTAAACAGACCGATCAAGGAGGAGGTGTACATGGAGCAACCACCCGGTCTTGAAGATCAAGAGCACCCCGACTATGTGTTCAAACTGCTTAAGGCTCTCTATGGCCTCAAACAAGCTCCTAGAGGTTGGTATGAGTGCCTCAGAGATTTTTTGATTGAAAATGACTTCAAGATTGGAAAAGCTGATTACACCTTGTTCATGAACATTTTGATGATGATCTCTTCATTTTTTCCAAATCTATGTTGACGATATTATATTTGGTTCAACTAACAAATTCTTTTGTCAAGAATTTAGCAAGATTATGACAGATAGATTTGAGATGTCTATGATGGGAGAGTTAAGGTACTTCTTGGGATTCCAAGTGAAGCAACAAAAGGATGGGATGTTCATAAGCCAAACAAAGTACACTCAAGACATTTTCAAGAAGTTTAGAATGGACAAAGCAAAGCCCATAAAGGCTCCCATGGCGACAAATGGACACTTGGATCTCAATGAAGACGGACCAAATGTGGATCAAAAGGTATATCGTTCCATGATTGGCTCCTAACTCTATTTATTTGCATCTAGGCCTGATATCATGTTGAGTGTATGTTTGTGTGCAAGGTTTCAAGCCAATCCTAAGGAATGTCATTTGACAGCCGTTAAAAGGATCTTGATATATTTAGTTCATACACCCAACCTAGTGACACGACCCCACGGTCTTGTCGAGTCAGGATCACGCCGAGGGGTGCTGCGTTGCACAACACCAGATAACACACATCAAAGGTACAAAGTGGAAGCAAAATTTTATTACATAAACGGGTTTATGAACATTTTTACAACAAAATATATTCAGTCTACACTCACGTGCGTAGACTACGCATCAAGTTCACGTTCAGCCCGTGAACGTGTCCTTGCTAGCACACACGCACACTAACACGGCGGCGTGCACGACTCCCACTCGACGGGGTTCCCCTCCTGGGGTTCCGTCTCCTCCTCAGGAGTCCCTTCCTCATAGAACCCTGCAAAAGCTTCAAACACAAGGAGTGAGCACGAAGGCTTAGCAAGTCTGACCCGTCTCTCCTAAACATGAAACTTCTACATGAGGGATGATAGGTACAGGAGGTAAAATCAATTGCAAGGACTCGCCTAATTAGTGGAACCTTACTTTCCAATTTTAGCAGCAGGTTGTGGAGAACTTTACGCTAAGGCACATGAGAGAGCCACAATCAAACAAGAAACGTATTTCTCTCATGTACTTCGCCCAAAGTTGAAAAGAACTTTAGTTAGCTCTAGGCTACAACAATTCATTAACAATCAAAGTCCATCTTTCAATCAGCAACATTTTAACATGTATCTAGCCTGTTCTTTCTACGTCACGGTACAGTGAACAAGTGGTACTCACTGACCATGAGGGACGGTGATTATAATCGATTTACACCTGCAGGGTTACCCGAATAACCCCTCACGTACGCCCGTACTCGATGTTGCCTACAGCAACCATCACAGACGTCGTACGCAACCACCTTTCGCCCGTCAGCCAAATATTGAACCGGTCCCATCGTCCCGAGCAAGAGGTCTCTGCACGCGCATCTCAGTGCCGCCAGCCGATTTACACCTCAAGCTCTCAACCTACCCTCTGAACGACGGGCAATGCCTCAATACCCAGCTACCCGAGTTACATCGGTTTCCCGGTTCCCATATAGCCAGTAGGTCTTCGGTACTGTTCTAGCTTGTTCAACAGATCCGCACACGGCTCGGTCCTCAATCGACACAAGCGGAGCTATAGCACCCAGGTCCCAAAGTCCTGCTGCCCTTACTCTCCGCTCGGTCTCATTTTTCTTGCCATGTGTATCATGTGCTATCTCTACCCGAGTCGAGTGCCTCTAGCCTATGCTCGCGAGTAGTTCCAACTACTCGACTTGTACCGAATCCTACTCTATCTTTAGCATTGCAGTGGCTAACGAGGTTTTCAATCTTAATCCCAACCCATAGTTTTCTTGGCTATGCATTTGGGTTTCAAACATGACTCTAATACAAGAAATAAGTGAGGCTCAAAGAAAGTGCTCAAAACAATAAAAAATTGTAAAGAGGTTAGTGCAAACCGGAGCTTGCCTGCTTTGTAGGGTAGTAGTATATAATATAAGTTAGTGATCTTCAATCCCTTGATCTTTCTAAACTTGCTCAACTGATCCACACGTCAAGGGATGGCTCCGTCGATGTCCTTCATCGTGAACCCTATCGACATGTATATGCATAGTATTTTATAATGTAATTCACAGGCTTAGAGATTAAAACTTCTTAAGAACAGAGGCTGTGTAGAGATCCTAGCATGAAGTGGTTGCCTCTGTTGTGCAAACAACTAAAAGAGACTAAATCTACCTTAGATGTTTCATTACATCTCTAGCTAAGTTTCTAATGCCATATAAGATGAGCTCTAATGATCTGGACATAACTAAAGATCCTGACCTCCAATGACTTCTAAATTTTTACAGGAAGTCATATACTACACAGGGACTTAGCTTGCCAAATTGAAGCTAAAGTGGAAAGAAATTGTGTCTCGCACAATTTCCACCCCAACCCTATGTTGTTCTTCACATCCAATAGAATGGAGAATAAGGACCGGGAGACTCAAGGATCAATTTGAGCTGAAAATTTACATGTGAATTCCTGGTCACATAAAAGTGCTCTGGACCAAAAATGAACACTTTTCATTGAGTGTTTTATTCAGCACAATTCCCTAAGCAATTAAGCACAAAAAAATTAATTCTGAATTAACTCACATGTTCATGCCCAACTTAGTGAACTACAATTTCAATTATAGTTCATAGATTCTGCAAGAATTTTTCTAGGGTTTTTGGAACTAAGAGTTACCCAGAACTGAATTTCCAAGTTTCGGAAATTTTCTGAAAATATTTCTGTATTCATTTGGATATAGCAACTTAAAATCCGAACTTTTCCTGATCCAATCAACTCCAAATGAGCTGAGACTTTTACAGGAGTCTAGCAACACCCTAAAGAATATTCTGGCAAAAGTTGAGGATTTTTGGATAAACCAAACTCCCTCTAAAATTCTTTTGCTGAAAGGCTTTAAAGAATTTTCCAGAATTAAATAAGGACTTTCATACAAATTGGGTTGCATATTTGGATAGAGTTTGTCAGCTTGAATCTAACCCAATTTGAATCACTAAATTTTCAGGTTTCTACACAAAGATATGAGCTTTACATGAATTGGGGAAAATCTGAAAATGAGCTCTGTTCTTTTTCCCAATTTTCAGAGACATAAGGAATTAACACCACATTTGACCAAGAAAATGAGGTCCAATGCCTCTGAAATTTTTACTGGAGGTCAAGTGTTTTTGGAAGAACCTCCTTCCCAATTTTTTGAATTTTCCAATACACAGAACTCCTCGAACAATTCCTACAAGATTTTCTTTATATGAATTAATGAGCCAATCCAGGGATTTTCATAAATATTGGGCCGCACCTCTGGATAGTAATTCTTGAGAGAAATCTAAAAAAATTTGTTTCACAATTTTTGGACATTCCTACACAAAGTTATGGCTCTTCAAAGATTAAACTGGAAACTGAAAATCCCAAAAATGTTTAAACGCTGACTGTGGGTCCGGGCTACGTGTCACTCACTGGAACAAAGACACACGGGGCCACACGTTTCCAGGCGTGCAGTCGCACCGGATACAACAGCCACAGAAGATCGGGGTTTTTAAATTCCCTCTCACTGACGGCTGGGCCCGCCGGAACCCTTCTTCAACCTCGGTCCGATTCCCGCGCCCGCGTGCCCGCGCTGCCGCCCTCGCCGGAGATCGCCGGAAACTGGTCTCCCGGCCTCTGCCTGAGCCCCTGCTTGCCGCCAGGGCCTAACCTGCCACGCTGAGCACGATGATGAGGTTTCCCCGAGCCGGCAAGGCCTCTACGGTAGCTAGCGGCGATGCGGCAGCTCGACACATCATCGGCGACGTCGGCCGACCATCCTAGCACGCTAACAGCTCGGTAAAACGGTGCTACAGCACCAGTGAACGATGGGGGAGCTCGACCTAGCCTCAAAAATGTTCGGGAACGATGGCAAATATGCTTTCACCATGCGATCGCGGTCCCCCGGTTCAGTTGCCGGTAGAAAACCACGAAATACTCGATCTAGGTGCAGTTTCAGGCTAGAATTGTGAAGAGAAAAGGATCGCCTACCACTTTGGGCCCTTTGTGCAAACTTTGACGGCCTAAGAATGAGAATTTAGTGGAAATTTGGGATTACCGTGCCGGGAGGTCGATTCGGGTACGCCCGAGAAACTTTTCCGAATTCTCTCACGGTGGTGCATAGCATGGTCTGAGCTTGGGAGGTGAGCAGTGCGGTGCCTTGGCACGTCCGAGGGCACCGGTACTTGGCCGTGACAAGCACCAGGTTGAGCTTTCCACGGACGCCTCCTCATTGGTTCTCGTTCGACTTCCGCGCGGTTGCGGTGTTCCCGGGGTTGGAGAGCCGATCATCGGCCGGGGGTGCGTCGAGGAGGGAGAGGGAGCAGCACCAGTGCTATTTGGCTACTGACTAGCTGCTGCTCATGCCCGTTTGAGCTGGCTGCCAATCAAACGAAGGTAGCGGTGGTGGTTCGGTTCAGAGACGCGAGAGAGAACGAGAGAGTGTCGTCCAGTTCGTTTTGTCGAGCGCTGGGAGAGGCCAGGGTGATCTTTATCCTCGCTGTGGAGTCAGCTCAGCGCGTACTCGGTCGAATCCTCGAGCACACGAGCGCTGGCGTCGGCTCCACCACGCTGTCGATCCCCGTAGAAGCAAAACAGAGACCGGTTGCTTCTGTGAGGATATTTGTGTGCATATGACAAGTGGGCCCACTCTCCCTCTTATCCCCTCAAATTTCCTCACAACTATCTCCTCGACTTTGGCAAATGCTAGAACTCAAATTGGGAATTCCAACCTGAGTTATGTTTGGATAATTTGGACAAAGTTCATCCAAATTTAAATGTATATTTGAATTCATTGCAAATTTAAGTCCATTTGGAAAATGGATGGCAAATCTCTTCAAAAATTCATGAGACTTTGCCTATCCCCCTATTTGGACCTAAGGAATTCAAATACGAACTCTGATCTTTGATTTGGCTGCTGCAATTGAGATTTTTAATACAACAGTTTTGAAAACCATTGTGTTAATCTCATTTGAATTTTTGAGTGGAACCAACTTGCTCCAAAATCTTAATTTAGCTCTCTCACACATATGGGTACTTCCCTACTTGGTTTCAAATTTTTTTTTGTTCCATGTTTACAAGAACCATTGAACTTGTGTGGAGGGAGCTTTCATGTGTATTATCACATGTGAAAAAGTTTAAACAAGTCCCATTTTTCCTACATATGAAACTAACTTTGTGCAAACATAAGTTTCTTTGTGTTCATATTTTTGGGACCTTTACATTCCTCCCCGTTAAAAGAATCTCGTCCCGAGATTATAAGGTAAAAATGAGAGGGAGGATGGTGGAAAAATCATAGGATGTGCGACGTCAAAAGTCGGGATAAATGATGCGAAGAAATCCTTCGCTCTCCCATGTCGCTTCCATCTTGGATTAACAACCCCATAAAACTTTATAAACCACAACGTATGGTCGCGTGTGGTTCAATCCTTTATGTCGATGATCTGAACCAATCCCTCCTGATATGTGAGATCTGGTTTCAGTTCCTCGACATTGCCCCAACTGAATGGTGGTTACCTACTTGAGGCACTTTCTCAGTGGAGAAATGTGGAAGATGTCGTACACACCGGTAAATATCGCTGGCAATGCCTGCCGCTATGTAACGGAACCACGTCTTCCCCAAAACCTAGAATGGACCGACGACTCGGGGTGAATAGAAACTCTGACAAGTGAACCCCATCCAAAAATTTACTTTCTAAATTCCAGGTTACGGGGTACGCCAATTCTTTCCTTAAACCACAGGGCGTCGTCTTCGTCTTTTCGGAAACATTTCAAACCCCCACTGTCTATATGTTCCCGCAAAGGTGACATGCCCCTGTCACGTTCCTGGGCTGCCACCCTTTCTTCACAGAGGGTGGGGATAAAAGCTAAATTGTATAGAGCTTTACGCAGAACCACACATAATGGTGGCTCGCTCTCTCCAAACGGCGTGATGATCAGATTCTTGACGTGTGACTTGCGACTCAGCGCATCTGCCACTACGTTTGCCTTGCCGGGGTGATAATGGATCTCTATTTCGCAATCCTTTATCAACTCTAACCATCTTCGCTGCCTCATGTTCAACTCCTTCTGAGTGAATATGTACTTGAGGCTTTTGTGGTCGGTGTATAAATGTACGAGGTTACCAAGTAGGTACTGCCTCCACATTTTAAGTGCGAGCATCACGGCGACGAGCTCCAAGTCGTGAGTTGGATAATTCTGCTCATGGTTTCTGAGCTGCCGTGATCCATACGCGACCACTCTTCGGTCTTGCATCAGCACACATCCGAGCCCAATGTCGTATGCATCGCAGTACACATCGAACGGTTTTGTTGTGTCTGGCTGCGCCAAAACCGGTGCTGATGTTAGGTGCTTGACTAAAGCCTTGAATGCTGCTTCACACGCTGGGCTCCAAACATATTTGGTAGCCTTCTTCAGCAGATCCGTCATAGGCTTGGCAATCTTCGAGAAGTTCGGAATGAACCTCCGATAATATCCCGCTAGTCCGAGGAAACTCCGTACCTCGTGAACAGTTCTCGGGGACTTCCAATTCAGCACTTGTGTGATCTTCCTCGGGTCTACAGCGATACCCTTCGCTGAGATGATATGCCTGAGAAAAGGCACTTGCTAAATTTCGCGTATAGCTTGTGATCCCGCAGCCTTTGCAAGACTATACACAGGTGCTTCTTGTGTTCTTCCTCCGACTTGGAATAAACCAGTAGGTCATCGATGAAGACCACGACAAACATGTCCAGCTCCGGCATGAATATTGAGTTCATCGAGTACATGAATTGAGCTGGAGCATTGGTGGGGTCAAGGAACATGACAAGGTACCCGTAAAGCCCGCACCTTGTCGAAAAGCTGTCTTTGGAATAGCCTTAGCCCATATCTCAATCTGATGGTACCCTGATCTTAAGTCCATTGTGGAAAATATCTTTGCTTCGACTAACTGATCAAACAATATGTCGATCTGTGGTAACGGGTACTGGTTCTTGATTGTCACAGTGTTAAGAAGACGAGCACTACACAAAGTCGTAGTGTTTTGTGCTTCTCCTTTGCAAACAATACTGAATAACCCCAAGGTAACGACCCAGTCGTATAAAACCTTTGCTCATAGGGTTATTCAGCGGTGTCTTCCGCTCTGCCCATTTATTGGGTGCCATTTTGTACGGCTTTCATGAACTCAGTGGCGGTCTTGGCGCAAGTTAAATCTTGAACTCTACGTCCTGTTCGGGCGGTATGCCCGGTAAACAATTGGAAACACCTCCTGAAATTTACGTACCACCGGACTGCCCTCTATCTAAACAGTTTCCGAGTGGTTTAATATTGCAATCTATTGCCGACTGACGCCCAGAACTAATGTATGAAGACCGTGCCATGGGGAGTTTGAGATTAATGGTTCGAAACTAATGCTGTGAACCGCTTTGTAGTAATTCAACCTCGACATCCCCAAAATAATGTCGATCTGCAGACCCCAAGAGTAAGGAGGTTCGTGGGTTATAGTCTAACCCGCAAACAAAGAGGTGCTCGGAAAAACAACATCACTTCTTGTAATGCTGCACTGGCGAAGATATGAGGTATTGCCTCTTTGTAAAAGTGGTTTGGAGCTGATGTTGAGCCACAAAAGATTGACTAACAAAGCTAGGTGTGGCACCTAAGTCCAAGAGAAATAATACCGGTAGCTAATTTAGAGAAAACATCTCTGCTAACGCGGCTTTTCCTTCCGGAACATCATCACTCACTATGTAGTGACTGTTGCCCCTTGTCTGCCCTCTTTTCTGCAGATATCAGTACAGGTCTAATTATTGGAAGAATGATGACCCGCAGCCTTGAATTCCCTCCATACAACGCCTATCATAATGGCCCATACGACCACAATTAGAGCACAGATGTCTCTCCGGCTCTTCTCTAACTTGTGGTTGGAAGCTAGATGCATATAGCTGCAACGATGGAGCACAAACCACCATCTGATGCTGCTGCTCTGGAGGTGGTGCAATTTGTGGTACTTGACCAGCAATCAACCTCGGAGGAGTTAATCATACAGGGGGCTCCATTTCACCGAATGGCGTTCAGAACACCAACTGGTACTGTTGGAGCACATAACTTGTGCTAGCCAACACTCTATCACTCATTTTCCTTCTCTGTACAGAACATACCTTGATGCACTAAATCTAGACTTTGATCTAGTTAGAAGCATTTTCATCACTCAAGTTGTATACCAAAGTTAAAGTTAACTCCAATATATTTCCAACGAGTATTCACATGCTTCTATATTCCTTCTGGATCAAGAGTTATGATTTTTCAAAGTTGACAGGATTCCTGGATAAAATTTGCCAGCATCTCCTTTGTATGTGGCTGGTTTTATCACAGTTGTATATGCAAATACAATAGGAATCTGAACAAACTTTGAACTACAACAATGTTTCTTATCTCATAACTTTTCCAGCGGTGTATCATATGACCCTTAAGGGTTTTTCTACAGAATGTTATAAGTGTTTTACAGAAACATCCAGGGAGATTTGCATCTGTCCTGTTTTCTGAATAGTTTGCATTCAACTGGACATTCAACCAATTTGGCGTGTGATGTTGCTATGGAGTTCTACAATAAGTTGTAGAGCACTAAAAAATCTTTCCAGAAGTGTATCATACACCTCCACTGGGTCAATCTTCTCAGAGTTACGCTATATCAAAGTCCAGCAAAAATTTCTGCCAGAACAGAGCACTCTGTTTTTGAGAAACATAGAAACCTATCAATTCTCCCCTTTGAAACTTAGTTCAAATGAAGAGTTCAGTAACTAATATGTGTTTTCCAACTTCTATTTTTAGTTTAAAGTTTGTCATGAATAATTTCTTCATTGGAAAGAAGGTAAAAAGTGTAGTACGGTGGCGATGCACCGTAAGACATATGACGGTACTACGTTACCTCACAAAAGAAAAACCTATACCGGATTTAGCCGGCTTCATTAGTTCAGTGGCCCTAAGCGTCTCTCGCACACGGATGCTACACGTCTACGGTTTCGTGGTTAGACTACCTGCAGATAATTCACACAATCATCAGACTCGGCTGCACACCGAGCCCGGTATCCATACAGTTCGTACACCCGGCCGTCATCACTCGCCCGGATGTTCTCAAGCCAACCACGCCTTGAGCTACGTGTTCACGGTATTGACCATGTGACGGGGTCTCCCAAATTGCACCACGCACGCCAGGGACAGACGTTGCTCGAATAACCCAAACGACATGAAGAGTCGTAGAGGATATTAAAGCGGGTCAGGTTACCTGCCAACCGTGGGGCTCCACCCTTCAGTTTGTGCGCACTGGTGGACAGCGCTTACGTGCACCTCCCAGGACATAAAGCGTCCCGAGATGCACGATTTTCCGACATAAGCAAATAGGTTAGTATGCCACTTTCTATACACTAATAACATCCTTATATGGGCTACTAACTCGTTTCTCACTGGATTTTTAAAAAAGATGACCTTTTTAGTGCGTTAAACCTCAAGCGAGCTCTGATACCAGCACTGACACGATCCCACAGTCTTGTCGAGCCAGGATCACGCTGAGGGGTGCTGCGTTGCACAACACCGGATAACACACATCAAAGGTACAAAGCGGAAGCAAAATTTTATTACATAAACGGGTTTATGAACATTTTTACAACAAAATATGTTTAGTCTACACTCACGTGCGTAGACTACGCATCAAGTTCACGTTCAGCCCGTGAATGTGTCCTTGCTAGCACACACGCACACTAACACGGCGGCGTGCACGACTCCCACTCGACGGGGTTCCCCTCCTGGGGTTCCGTCTCCTCCTCGGGAGTCCCTTCTTCATAGAACCCTGCAAAAGCTTCAAACACAAGCAGTGAGCACGAAGGCTCAGCAAGTCTGACCCGTCTCTCCTAAACATGAAACTTCTACATGAGGGATGATAGGTACAGGAGGTAAAATCAATTGCAAGGACTCGTCTAATTAGTGGCACCTTACTTTCCAATTTTAGCAGCAGTTTGTGGAGGACCTTACGCTAAGGCACATGAGAGAGCCGCAATCAAACAAGATACGCATTTCTCTCATGTACTTTGCCCAAAGTTGAAAAGAACTTTAGTTAGCTCTAGGCTACAGCAATTCTTTAACAATCAAAGTCCATCTTTCAATCAACAACATTTTAATATGTAACTAGCCTGTTCTTTCTACGTCACGGTACAGTGAACAAGTGGTACTCACTGACCGCGAGGGACGGCGATTATAATCGATTTACACCTGCAGGGTTACCCGAATAACCCGTCACGTACGCCCGTACTCGATGTTGCCTACAACAACCATCACGGACGTCGTACGCAACCACCTTTCGCCCGTCAGCCAAATATTGAACCGGTCCCATCGTCCCGAGCAAGAGGTCTCTGCACGCGCATCTCAGTGCCGCCAGCCGATTTACACCTCAAACTCTCAACCTACCCTCTGAACGACGGGCAATGCCTCAATACCCAGCTACCCGAGTTACATCGGTTTCCCGGTTCCCATATAGCCGCTAGGTATTCGGTACTGTTCTAGCTTGTTCAACAGGCCCGCACACGGCTCGGTCCTCAATCGACACAAGCGGAGCTATAGCACCCAGGCTCCAAAGTTCTGCTGCCCTTACTCTCCGCTCGGTCTTATTTTTCTTGCCATGCGTATCATGCGCTATCTCTACCCGAGTCGAGTGCCTCTAGCCTATGCTCGCGAGTAGTTCCAACTACTCGACTTGTACCGAATCCTACTATATCTTTTGCATTGCAGTGGCTAACGAGGTTTTCAATCTTAATCCCAACCCATGGTTTTCTTGGCTATGCATTTGGGTTTCAAACAAGACTCTAATGCAAGAATAAGTGAGGCTCAAAGAAAGTGCTCAAAACAATAAAAATTTGTAAAGAGGTTAATGCAAACCAGAGCTTGCCTGCTTTGTAGGGTAGATATAATAGAAGTTAGTGATCTTCAATCCCTTGATCTTTCTGAACTTGCTCAACTAATCCACACGTCAAGGGATGGCTCCGTCGATGTCCTTCATCGTGAACCCTATCGACATGTATATGCATAGTATTTTATAATGTAATTCACAGGCTTAGAGATTAAAACTTCTTAAGAACAGAGGTTGTGTAAAGATCCTAGGATGAAGTGGTTGCCTCTGTTGTGCAAAGAACTCAAAGAGACTAAATCTATCTTAGATGTTTCATTACATCTCTAGCTAAGTTTCTAATGCCATATAAGATGAGCTCTAATGATCTGGACATAACTAAAGATCCTCACCTCTAATGACTTCTAAATTTTTACAGGAAGTCATACACTACACAGGGACTTATCTTGCCAAATTGCAGCTAAAGTGGAAAGAAATTGGGTCTCGCACAATTTCCAGCCCAACCCTATGTTGTTCTTCACATCTAATAGAATGGAGAATAAGGACAGGAGACTCAAGGCTCAATTTGAGCTGAAAATTTGCATGTGAATTCCTGGTCACATGAAAGTGCCCTGGACCAAAAATGAACACTTTTCATTGAGTGTTTTATTCAGCACAATTCCCTGGCAATTAAGAACAAAGATATTAATTCTGAATTAACTCACATGTTCATGCCCAACTTAGTGAACTACAATTTCAAATATAGTTCATAGAGTCTGCATGAATTTTCCTAGGGTTTTTGGAACTAAGAGATGCCCAGAATTGAATTTCCAAGTTTTGGAAATTTTCTGAAAATATTTCTGTGTTCATTTGGATATAGCAACTTAAAATCCGAACCTTTCCTGATCCAATAAACTCCAAATGAGCTGAAACTTTTACAGGAGTCTAGCAACACCCTAAAGAATATTCTGGCAAAATTTGAGGATTTTTAGATAAACCAAACTCCCTCTAAAATTCTTTTGCTGAAAGGATTTAAAGAATTTTCCAGAATTAAATAAGGACTTTCATACAAATTGGGTTGCATATTTGGATAGAGTTTGTCAATCTGAATCTAACCCAATTTGAATCACTAAATTTGGAGGTTTCTACACAAAGATATGAGCTTTACATGAATTGGGAAAAATCTGAAAATGAGCTCTGTTCTATTTTCTAATTTTCATAGACAAGGAATTAACACCATATTTGACCAAGCAAATGAGATTAAATGCCTCTGAAATTTTTACTGGAGGTCAAGTGTTTTTGGAAGAACCTCCAGCCCAAGTTTGGGAATTTTACAATACACAGAACTCCTGAAACAATTCCTACAAAATTTTCTTTTTATGAATTAATGAGCCAAATCCAGGGATTTTCATAAATATTGGGCTACATCCCTGGATAGTACTCCTTGAGAGGAATCCAATAAAATTTGTTTCACAATTTTTTGACATTCCTACACAAAGTTATGGCTCTTCAAAGATTGAACTGGAAACTGAAAATCCCAAAAATATTTAAACGCTGACTGTGGGTCCGGGCTAAGTGTCACTCACTGGAACAAAGACACACGGGGACACACGTTTCCAGGCGTGTAGTCACACCGGATCCAACAGCCACAGAAGATCGTGGTTTTTAAATTCCCTCTCACTGACAGTTGGGCCCGCCGGAACCCTTCTTCAACCTCGATCCGATTCCCGCGTGCCCGCGCCGCCGCCCTCGCCGGAGATCGCCGGAAACTGGTCTCCCGGCCTCTGCCCGAGCCCCTGCTCGCCGCGAGGGGCTAAACTGCCACGCTGAGCATGATGATGAGGTTTCCCCGAGGCGGCAAGGCCTCTACGGTAGCTAGCAGCGATGCGGCAGCTCGGCACATCATCGGTGACGTCGGTCGACCATCCTAGCGCGCTAACAGCTCGGTAAAACAGTGCTACAGCACCAGTGAACGATGGGGGGAGTTTGACCTAGCCTCAAAAATGTTCGGGAATGATGGCAAATATGCTTTCACCGTGCGACCGCGATCCCCCGGTTCGGTTGCCGGTAGAAAACCACGAAATACTCGATCTAGGTGCAGTTTCAGGCTAGAATTGTGAAGAGCAAAGAATCGCCTACCACTTTGGGCCCTTTGTGCAAATTTTGACGACCTAAGAATGAGAATTTAGGAAAAATTTGGGATTACCGTGCTGGGAGGTCGATTCGGGTACGCCGGAGAAACTTTTCCAAATTCTCTCACGGTGGTGCATAGCATGGTCTGAGCTTGGGAGGTGAGCAGTGCGGTGCCTTGGCGCGTCCGAGGGCACCGGTACTTGGCCGTGACAAGCACCATGTTGAGCTGTCCACGGACACCTCCTCATCGGTTCTCGTTCGGCTTCCGCACGGTCGCGGTGTTCCCGGGGTTGGAGAGGCGATCATCGGCTGGGGGTGCGTCGAGGAGGGAGAGGGAGCTGCGCCGGTGCTATTTGGCTACTGACTAACTGCTGCTCGCGCCCGTTTGAGCTGGATGCCAATCAAACGAAGGTGGCGGCGGTGGTTCGGTTTAGAGGCGCACGAGAGAACGAGAGAGTGTCGGCCAGTTCGTTTTGCCGAGTGCTGGGAGAGGCCGGGGTGATCTTTATCCTCGCTGTGGAGTCGGTTCAGCTCGTACTCGGTCAAATCCTCGAGCACACGAGCGCTGGCGTCGGCTCCACCTCGCTGCCGATCCCCCGTAGAAGCAAAACAGAGACCGGTTGCTTCTGTGAGGATATTTGTGTGCATATGACAAGTGGGCCCACTCTCCCTCTTATCCCCTCAAATTTCCTCACAACTATCTCCTCAACTTTGGCAAATGCTGGAACTCAAATTGGGAATTCCAACCTGAGTTATGTTTGGATAATTTGGACAAAGTTCATCCAAATTTAAATGTATATTTGAATTCATTGCAAATTTAAGTCCATTTGGAAAATGGATGGCAAATCTCTTCAAAAATTCATGAGACTTTGCCTATCCCCCTATTTGGACCTAAGGAATTCAAATACGAACTCTGATCTTTGATTTGGCTGCTGCAAATGATATTTTTAATACAACAGTTTTGAAAACCATTGTGTTAATCTCATTTGAATTTTTGAGTGGAACCAACTTGCTCCAAAATCTGAATTTAGCTCTCTCACACATATGGGTACTTCCCGACTTGGTCTCAAATTCCTTTTTGTTCCATGTTTTCAAAGAACCATTGAACTTGTGTGGAGGGAGCTTTCATGTGTATTGTCACATGCGAAAAAGTTTAAACAAGTCCCATTTTTCCTACATATGAAACTAACTTTGTCCAAACATAAGTTTCTTTGTGTTCATATTTTTGGGACCTTTACACCTAGGCCTTTGGTATCCCAAAGGCTCAAAATTCAATCTCATTGGATACTCCGATGCAAATTATGCTGGATGCAAGATAGATAGAAAAAGTACTTCCAGTAGTTGCCAATTCTTTGGTAGATCCTTAGTTTCTTGGTCCTCCAAGAAACAAAATTCAATTGCCTTATCCATGGCCAAAGCGGAGTATGTTGCAGCCAGGAGTTATTGTGCACAACTCCTTTGGATGCGACAAACTCTAAGGGATTACGGTTACAATATGAGCTGTATTCCACTCCTTCGTGACAATGAGAGTGCAATTAAAATTGCCCATAACTCTGTTGAACACTCTAGAACCAAACACATAGATATCCGGCATCATTTGTTGAGAGATCACTCAATGAAAGGAGACATAGCCATTTCCCATGTCAACACTGAAAAACAACTAGCCAATATCTTTACCAATCCACTTGATGAAAAACGCTTTTGTGAGCTCAGGAATGAACTAAATATCCTTGATGCTCGAAACGTGGCTTGAAAACTTGCATACCTGTATGCCATCCTCAAAATCATGCTAATTATGTTGAAAAATCACCTCTCTCTATTTTTTATACTAAAAACTATGTTAGTTATTTGATCTTGGTGAATCATGGTCATAGCTTGATTTTTGTATGTTTACTGATCATATTCATCAAAAATATTTGTGTGCCTTTGTCCGTTATTCCTTAATAGGAACCTTTGAATATCCGATTTTCTCTCTGACCAAAAAACGGACTAGTCCGATATGGTCCGGACTAGTCCGATATTTTGACTCCATAACCCTAAGGCAGGCTCAAACCTAATCTTATTCATCCTCACAACCCTTCCCACTCTCTCTCTCCTCACTCAAGTGCTCCCAAGGCTGATTTGCAAGTTCTCCATCAAAACCATCCAAATTTCCGTCGGAATCGATCTCCACCGCAAAGGGATCAAAGACCCCGGACTAGTCCGAATCAAGAACTCCTACAACGCCTCGAATTGAATGACTTGGTAAACTTCACTTCAAACCCTAGAACCTTCGATTTTCCTTGCTTTTGCTCAATTAGCTTAACTCCTCTAGTCAATGCATGCTCTATTGATGTATTCACGTACCCTAGATCATATTTGCATTGAATAACCTCAATTTTTGACAAATTAGGGCTTGAGCAATCTCATAACGGACTAGTCCGTTCTTAGGGCGGACAAGTCCAGTACTCCGGACTAGTCCGACCCTGAACACCGGACTAGTCCGGTATGCCCTGAACAGAATCCTAGCTTATGTCAATTCAATGCAATCCCTTGTCATCCTTGATTATTTGTACCCTCTATATCTTCCTTGTTAGAAATCATGTCGGGATCGAATGAGAGTCTCTCTGACTTTGAGGCCGAGATGGATCAAGATCAAGATGTGATATCTCATCTTCCGGAGTCTCGCTCCAACAAGAGACAAGAGCATGCTGCCGAGCCTTCGCTCACCCCACCTAGGTTTCGTCGAAAGGTTACAATGAAGAGACCAGCTTCAAAAGCAAATGTGGCTGGTTCTAGCTCGACGGCTCAACGCCAAACCAAGGGCAAGGGTAAGGGGCTTGCTTCCGGCCTAATTGGTCCCCTCAAGATGACAGCTCAAAGGCAGGGAAATAGGGATCCCTTGGAGCAAAATTTCAATGGCAAGGGGAGTGATGTGGCATGGAACCTGAGGAAGGTTGATGCCTATAGCTCTGGCAAGAAGGCAGCAGACAAAAGATTTTGGAGCAACTTCCACTCACACTACAACAGTTCCGTGTACCTCCAAATGAAGACTCTAGTGGTCCGCAGCCAATGGATCGACTGGACATATTTTGAAAAGAAGAGTTGTGAATCCTTTGAGGAGGTTATAGAGGCTGCAGAGAGACACGGTCTCAAGGACTTGCTCTCCTTCATATACAACTGGAATGATGAGATCATTGCCCAGTTCTATGTAACTTGCCACTTTGCCCATGATGGAGAAGACAAAGTGACTTGGATGACACATATATCCAAGTACACAATTTCTTATACTGAATTTGTCAGAATGCTGCATCTTGAGGACACCGGCAATGATGAGATTGTGATTCATAATATTGGAGTTGTGGAGAAAGACAAGATGGATTTTCTCTATGATACTCGAATACCATACAATCCTCCCTCAACCAAGAACATGAAGCCCTTCTTCATTGTTCTCAACAGAGTGCTCCGGAAGACCATTGCTCCAAAGGATGGAGATGCCGGGAGTGTCCAAGGTTACTTGAGAACCTTGATGAAAGTAATCAGCAGGAGGAGAAGATCTGATATCTTCGACTACATTTGGAATGACATGGTGAACATATCCTGCACACCAAACCGTTCCTGTGGCTATGCACCTTACTTAATGTTCATGATTGAAAAAGTCAAAGGAATTGAGTTTGTGAAGGATGTGGAGCACACTGCTCTAAGGCCTCAGAAGCCTCCTCAGGCCTCCCTCCCAGCTGCTCCCTCACCTGGATCACCTGAAGAACATCCAGAGAGAGCTCGAGAAGATGCAAGGCCTCCATCCAAGACTAGGGCCCCTCCTCACAAAGGGTCGCCTAGTGAGATTAAGAAGTTTTTACTACTATTTTTAGTTCTTGCCGAAAAACTGAGGTGAAGCTTCATAAGATGAACGAGACAAGAAAAGAAGAAATGAGATATATGAAGGCCAATGTCAAAGCTATATGCCAAAAATTGGAGATTGAGCCTATTGTATCTCCAGTCATCTCAGAGGACTCTGCATTTGACTTCACAGAGCTTCCTCCTCTCTCTCCATCAGAGCGTGCCTACTTTGGCACAACGAGTGGTTCCTCTCCTCCTCTTCCTCAGGCTGATGATGAAGATAAAGAAAGGACCGACAACGAGGAGTGAGCCGGCGAGGAAAAGTAGATCCCTCCTATCCTTATTTTTGGTGCCTTGATGCCAAAGGGGGAGAGATTGAGGGGGAGTCTTAGGTAGTAGGTCTTTCCTTTTTTGTCCTAGCTTAAGAAATGAGCCTTTGTAAGACTTATCTACCATTATGCTTTTTGTGAGATGACTATGTTATGCTTATGATTAATGGTGTAATGTTTAAAACTGCTATGTAGGATTGAGACTCTTGATGATGTTATGATTATGCTCATTATGTTATTCACATCAAAATTATTGCTCACACACATAGTTCTGCACCCCACCATAAAGAGTGCACATATGTCTTATGTCTACTTTGCCTATTTTGTCAAAAGGTCATATGTGCACACTCTATGAAAATATGAATTCTTATTGTCATATTTGTGTGATCTCAATTGGTTATCATCAATCACCAAAAAGGGGGAGATTAAAAGTGCATCTAGGCATCCCTTGTGGGTTTTGGTTGATTTATGATAAACAAATGAGACCCTAATAAAATTGTTGAGATGAGGGCAGTTTCTTAAAAGAAATTAGGAAGAAAGCGCAAAAGGAAAGGAGAAGGAGGATCCAAAATAGTAAGAGCTCAGGAGCTAAAAAGATTAAATTACTAATATAGAGTGTGTTGGAAATACACACCCCAAGAGCTCAAGTGAAAGAAATCACACTAACTGCACAAAATCAGCATGTGCGGACTAGTCCGATATCAACCGGACTAGTCCGATTTTCTTTCTAACTTGAAAACGGACTAGTCCGATATAGACCGGACTAGTCCGATTTTGTATCTGGATAGATGACGGACTAGTCCGCACTTCTACGGACTAGTCCGGTATCTCACAACACTTAGGGTTTTCTACACACCGCACATCGGACTAGTCCAGAGTCAACCATGGACTAGTCCGGACATCGCAAACCCTAACGTAACCATTGGAAACCCTACTATAAAAGAGGTGTACGGCCATACCAACATAACTCTTCGACCCCCTGCGCCATCACACCTCCCAAGAGCCCAAAATTCACATCTCTCCAGAAATTCTAACCCAAAAAGGATAAAATCTTTGGGGATTAGCAATTGATCAAAGGAGAGACTTGTTCTACACATCTTGAGCTCTTGGGTTTGATCTCTCGCACACTTTTTCGTTAATTGTTCATCTTTTGAGTGTGTTTGGTTGTGTTCATTCATTGTAACTCTTGCGGAGCACTCAACTTGTTAGAAGGCCCCTTGAACGATTTATTCCCCTTTGTAATTAGTGAAAGAGAATCGGCCTCTGTGGCGATTCGACGAGGGTAGGGTTGGAGAAGACCCGGTCCTTTGTGGACTCCTCAACGGGGACGTAGATTTCCTTCGTGGAATCTAACCTCGGGATAAACACTTGTCTCTTTCCCTTGTTTATTAATTGTTCATCATATTCTAGTGTTTAACTAATCTTGTGAAATTCACGTTGAAGCATTGAAACCAAAGTTGATTTCTGTCATTGATTGTATCACTGTTGCAATACATCTAAGTCATCAATTAATTTTCGCTGCATAGAGTACTAGAAGTGAACATATTGATCAATCTTAATTTTCTAGTCCATGAATACCGGACTAGTCCACACAGTACCGGACTAGTCCGATTTTTCTCTGAGTAGAAAACGGACTAGTCCACACTCTACCGGACTAGTCCGATTTCCCTGTATTTGATAAACCTACTAAGTGTTTCAGGGATCAACAAAGCGTCGAAAAGCCTATTCACCCCCCTTTAGGCTACATTCACGGCCGCAGCCCGAGCTCGCCAGCACGCCGCCCACCCGAGGCTGCCCTGCCGCTTCCGCCTGGTGAATGTAGCCTAGAGGGGGATGAATAGGCTCTTTGAATGTTTTAACAATTCCTTGAAACACTTAGCGAACGGATCAAGTCCAGGTACGTCGGACTAGTCCGGTATGGTGTGGACTAGTCTGGTAGAGCGTAATTATAAAGTTAAATTTAGACTTATTCTTACTTCAAGTATTTATGCAGCGGAAAATAAATGACAACTCAAGTGTAATAAAGTAAGAAACATCAACTATCAATTTTAACACAAGATATCGATGTAAATCAAATGAGTACTAGCACACCCTAATTGATAATTGAAAGAAGAATAAGAAGACACGAGCCAAGGTTTTTATCCTGAGGTTCGATTCCACACAGGAATCTACGTCCCCGTTGAGGAGTCCACCAAGGACCGGGTCTTCACCAACCCTCCCTTGTTGAATCGCCACAAAGGCCGATTCAAATCCACTAACCACACACAGGGGTAAATGATCGTACGTGGCGCGTTCTCACAATTGAGTGCTCCCACAAGATTACAATGAGCAACACTGTCTCCCACACACACAGAGAGAACAATGATCAGCAGTTATGTAAGAGAAAACAAACCAAGAGCTCAATATCAAGAAGAACGATTCTTTCCTTGATCCAATCCCTAATCCTCAAAGATTTGATCTTTTTAGGCTTAGAATGAATGGAGAGAAGTGTTTTTTATGCTATTGGGATGTGTGATGACGTTAGAGTTCGTCACGTCGAAATGTGTGACCGTGTACCTCTATTTATACAAAGTTTACAAAAGTCCTGGCGGCCGGACTAGTTCGATCTGTTGACCGGGCTAGTCCGGTGTGCCGTGTACAATTCACGTGAGGCATGCGGCACAGTGGAAACCCTAATTTAAAAAGTGGTTACAGAAATTTGAACGGACTAGTTCGGTCCATGAGTGGACTAGTCCGGTGGAAGGTGAATGTCGGTTCCAGAGAATTGAACGGACTAGTCCTATTTCTGAGCGCACTAGTCCGGTGCACCGTGTTGTGAAGCAACAGAGAGTTGAACGGACTAGTCCAGTTTCTGAGCGGACTAGTCCGGTGCACCGTGTTGTGAAGCAACATAGAGTTGAACGGACTAATGTGGTTTCTGAGCGGACTAGTCCGGTGCACCGTGTTGTGAAGCAACAAAGAGTTGAACGGACTTGTCCGGTTTCTAAGCGGACTAGTCCGTTGCACCGTGTTGTGAAGCAACAGAGAGTTGAACAGACTAGTCCGGTTTCTGAGCAGACTAGTCCGGTGCACAGTGAGTGATTAGGATTTGTTTTAAGCCCTTACCCCTACGCAAAAATATTGACCTCTTGGGATGTGTCTCTCACACACATCCTATACAAGTAAGTCTACATTGCGCTTTGTTCATGGATCTGTCCTTTTCCTTTTTTTCTTCATCACTTTATTTTTCATTTTTTGAGTGCACCAATCTAACCTTACATGAGTTAATCTGCATTCATCTCAATAAGATCATTAGCATCTCAATTTGTTTGTTATCAATCGTCCAAAACCTACAAGGGAATGCCTAGATGCACTTTCAATCTCTCCCTTTTTGGTGATTGATGACAACCAACTGAGATTACATAATTAATAATAAAATTTGATTTTAATAAAGTGTGCATATATGAGAATGACAAATCAGTAACAGGAACTTCTCATATATATGCACCCTTTATGGTGGGATGCCTAAAGAGTATGTTATAAAAGAATGTGACATGCCAAAAGAAGATAAGAACATATCAATAATAAAGGTAGTCATCACATCAATATTGATTAAGCATCACACATGCAAAGGAGTTTGAAACAAAAAGTACATTAAACTTAAAATACATGTCCATGATCACTAGTCCTTAAGGTTCACAAGAAGATAAAGCAAATAAGATTAATCTCAATCTCTCCCCCTTTGACATCAAGGCACCAAAAAGGGAAAATTGAGTGGAATCACTCATCGCCGCTCCCTCCCTCACTCTCGGTCCTATCTTCATCTTCGTCTTCATGATCATGCTGAGGAGGAGGAGTGGAGATACCTACAAGCCCAAAAGAACTAAACTCTTGTTCAGTGAGTGGAACCATCTCAGTGAAGTTTTCTTCAGAGTCTTCCGAAATCTGTGGTGATCCAATTGGCTCAATATCTAGCTTCTCACAGATGGCTTTAATGTTAGCCTTCGTATATCTTTGATGTCTCTTCCGGGCCAAGCTCTCCTTGTGTTGCTTAACTTCAATTTTGCGAGAGCAGCCAAAGATAGAGGAGAGCATCTTGAGCACACCACTGGAGGACTCTCTAAAGGGTGGAGGAGCAGGAGTAGGTGTAGCATCCGACGCCCTTGAGCCTTCATGAGCAGAGGGAACAGTGTAGAGTGTAGGCTTCTAGGGCTTGAGACCCGTGTGAGAGACATCTTTGAAAAACTCAAGTCCTGTCACCTTCTCAATCTTGTACATGATATAAGGTGCATAGCAACATGACCTATTAGGAGTGATAGAGATGTTCACAATGCAATTGTAGATGTACTCAAAGACATTGAAGGTCTTTTTCTTACTTATCACTTTCATCAAGGTCCTTAGGGTCCCTTTGATTGTCCTTGCATCTCTATCCTTGGGAGCTATGGTCTTTCTCAAGATCCTGTTGAGCACAGCAAAGAATAGCTTCAAGTACTTGGTAGTAGAAGGTACATATGGCATTCTGAAATTGCCTAGAGGGGGATGAATAGGCTAAAATACCTGAAATGACTTAATTAAATTAAATTAGAACACAGTGGCCGGACTAGTCTGGCTCACGGGCAGACTAGTCCAGTTTGCTTGCTGAAAAACCTAAAAGGGCCGGACTAGTCTGCCTTAGGGGCGGACTAGTCTGGTCAAATTGCTGGAAAGGCTTAAAACTTGGTTTTGATGGGTTTTTCTTCATATTTTTGTTTAACAAACTGTGGATGAAACAACTAGCAACCCTATATGACAAGTGTGATAGAATATTGAAATGGATTGCAAGATTGTGATGATGTATACTCTAATCATGAGATAATTAAAACAAACCCTAAGCAATATTGATTTTCAAAGAAATGTACATGCAAGAGAGACACTGAGGATTTTTTTCCGAGGTTCGATTCCACTTAGGAATCTACATCCCCGTTGAGGAGTCCACAAAGGACCGGGTCTAACAACCCTTTCCTCACCAAGTCACCACTAAGGCTAACCCGGTTCTTCACTATCTCAAGGGTGAACTTACAAAGTTTGGGGCTGCTCATAAACCGAGGCTCCCACTTGATCACTTCTACAAAGATTCACTGATCTTATAAGCCACAGGTCACACCAAGTGCAAGAGATCACTCCGAGAGCCTTAAACGCGAAGTTCTTCCTTCTCGTCTTCTCACACACCCAAATTCACTTAGGATTTGATTCAAGAGGGTGAGTAGGCAATGGAGAAGGCTTGGAGAGGCTCTAGAAAAGCTGTGGTGGCGCTAGGGTTCCAGAGGTATCTAAATGAGGTCGGGGCATCTCCTTTTATAGAAGTCCTGAAGTCAACCGTTGCCCACTTACCAAAGGTCCGAACTAGTCCGGTCAGGACCTAGACTAGTCCGATCTCACACAAGAACTCTTTGTCCGGGTGAGAACGGACAAGTATGGATGACCCGGACTAGTCCGGCCACTTAGGCGGACAAGTCCGGTCCACAAAGACTTAGCCACGGGAGCTCTCATCTCACAACCATACGAACTAGTCCGCCTCAGAACAGGCTAGCCCGAACTCACTCAGGGACTCTTTGTCCGGGTGAAACCGGACAAGTCTGGCTAGCTCGAACTAGTCCGGCCACTGAGGCGGACAAGTTCGGTCTACCAGAACTTAGTCCTAAAACACTCTTTTCAACAGAGAAACAGACTAATCCGTCCCAAAACGGATAAGTCCGAACTCAGTCAGGAACTCCTAGTCTGCCCCAAAATGGACTAAGCCGGGGGGACTTCCGGACTAGTCTGGCCACTGGCCCGGACAAGTCCGGCCTACCCAATTTTACCTCTCCACCTCTCTCCACTACGGTTTTGACACTTCTAACGCTTTGAGTTCTCTTCTATGATCTCAATGCACTTGACAAACACATACTCACACTTTTACATGGCTAGCCCGCTAAAGACTCAAGTGAAAACCTAATTTCTACTCTTCGATTCTTCGACGCCATTTTTCATCCTTTTCCTTTTTGAGAGTTTAGGTGTACGCCTTGGAAACATCCTGTGCTTATGATCATCTCAGCTCATTAGTCTCTTAATTGTCGTCATCAATCATCCAAAACCCACGGGGATACCTATATGCACTTACAATCTCCCCCTTTTTGGTGATTGATGACAACATGTTAAGTTTCAACATAAGAGGTAAAAATTTGATTTTTAACAAGTGTACGTATGCAAAACTCCCCCTGAATGTATGCAAGAGTAAAAGAGGGGCAGTGACATACATTCACATGTTATGGTGGGGTGCCTAAGTTTTGTGCTCAAAAAATGTGATAAGACAATAAACATGGCAAGGAGCAACAATGATCAAATATAAGCCATGAAATCCAACACATAGTCTTACATAAAAGAAATTCATGGATAAAACATAGATAGCCACGTCCAAAGATCTATTACAAGATAGTCAGGTCCAAAAACATAAAACATATGTGTCCAAAAGATCTATTACAAGACTAGAAGATGATAAACAAAAGAGACCCTCTCCCCATATCTCCCCCTTTGGCATCAAGGCACCAAAAAGGAAAAGAGGGAAGAAGATACGCCTAAGTCTACTCGTGATCTTCTTCGTCTTCTTCATCGTCATTTTCATCGCTCTCCGTGGCCTCCGTATCCTCTTCCTCGTCGTCGGTGGCGGTGGATGGAGGCACGGCCTTGGAGGAGCTTCCATCTTCCCTGAACTGGGCGAGCTCATCAGCGGTGAACTCTGGATATGGAGTGAGTTCCCCATCACTCTCCTCGGGAGGAGACATGGGTACCTCAAGCTTGTAACACACAGCCTTGAGGTATTTCTCCTGACGCCTCTCCATGCGTCGAGTCCGGACCTCCACACGCCGACAAGAGGCGAAGAGTGTGTTGAAGCACTTGAGGAATCCGCTCATGGACTGCGGAGGAGGAGATGATGGGGGTGCCGCTGAACTGGAAGGAGGTTGAGCATTTTTCCTCCTTGAGGGTTCTGGCACAATTGGGGGTAGATGAGGACGGAGAGGTCGATGAGTGACTTCCTTGACAAAGACTATCCCCGACACCTTCTCAATTAGACACATGATGTACGGTGCATAACCACATGAGCGGTTGGGAGTGTGAGAGATGTTGAATATGTCATCATAAATGTGCTCAACAAGGTTGAACTTCTCTTCATCATCTATCAGGAGGAGG
Organism: Neostapfia colusana; assembly: GCA_030760725.1. Taxonomy (NCBI): domain Eukaryota; kingdom Viridiplantae; phylum Streptophyta; class Magnoliopsida; order Poales; family Poaceae; genus Neostapfia; species Neostapfia colusana. The sequence goes on from JASWHV010000013.1 coordinate 80,687,591, forward strand.
AGATACCTTAAGTTTCCTTGAATTACCCCTGCATCTCCATCCTTAGGGGCAATGGTCCTCCTCAGAATCCTGTTGAGGATGCTATACAATGGCTTGATGTTCCTAGCAAGCCCGGCCTCATAGGGGACATGACTAGGATACATATGGTCAAGTTGGTCCCTATCTACTGCCTTGAGGTTGGAAATAATAATATCATGGTCCAAGTGCTCCTCAAGGCCAAATATCTGTGCAAACCTCTCATAGGTGACTGAGTACTGCTCTCCATGAGTCATCCAGGTGATTTTCCGGTCATCATAGGTGGAGAACTACACAGTGGTGTAGAACTGCACAATTACCTGAATGTTCCAGTCATATTTGAGCTCATGATTTCCTTGATTCCATGTCGTTCCGCGGCTTCAATCACTGCATCAAAGGCTTTGTGCTCCCTTTTGGCCATGTAGTCGCAATCTACCCATTGAGCTTGAGCGACTGGGGTCTTCATCATTAGGTAGACCAAGCTGTACTAGTCGCAGTGGAAGTCACACCAAAACCTAGGGTCGGTTGTGTGCTTCTCATAGTCATAGATGTTGTCCATCCTCAGCCTTCTCGCCTTCTCCCCCCCTTTCGTTTGAATACAATCCGGATTGTTGGGCTACCGGTTTGGATCTCTAGCAGGGGCAGCCATCTTCAAGGGGCTGATGGGCTTCGGTTGCCCTTTCTCCCTGATTACTATCCCTCCTGCCCTGTTTGTCGGTGCTTTGGCAGTTGCCTTTTTGTTCTTGGGCTCCTCAGGAAGTGGAGCCATGCCCTTCTTTGGATCACGAGGAACCCTACCCTCAGATTCCTTCTCCTTTTCCCGCTCTTTATCTCCCAAAGTGACCAGCCTCTTCCTCTTGGGCTCTGAGGCACTAGTAGCTTGGGAGCTTTGGGCTTCACGTTCGGCCCTTTTCTTTCTCCGTTGATCCTTCAATGGCTTGGGCAATTTGTGCCTCTTCATCGAGATCATGCTTCTTCTTTGTTCTTGCCTCTCGACGGACGGCTTCTTTAGCCGCTTGGGCCTCCTTTGCCGCCCTTTCTTTAGCAATGCGCCGAAGAAGGGCTTGTCGATCCTCCTCGGCCGTGGGACTTGGAAGAGTAGAGCTTTGGTTGGAGTTCGACATATTTCCTGAGAAACAAGAGATGAGAGGTCAAAGAAGTGGAATATTGCAAGAGAATTCACTAAAAATGGCTAAAGTTGGAGTTTGTTCTGTGTAAACCGAACTTGTCCGTTAAAGGACCGGACTAGTCAGCTCGAGAACGGACTTGTCCGCCCAAAACCGGACTAGTCTGGGTTATATAGGATGAACCCTAACCCTAACTATTTTTTCACAAAAACTTCGAATTAAGTTGCAATACTCCTAGGCTACGATCGCATTGACACTAGGTACAAAATTTGTGAAGAGGTTTCTAGCAAAAGACCTAAGAATGAAGAAAAGGAGGGATTTTTGGTTAGGTTAAGAATACCTCTTCAAATATTCAAATGTGATGAAATCGAAGTCGAGGCTTGAGCAACAAAGCACGGGGAAGAGTTTCCGCACTTCTTAGGGCTCCAATCCGTGGATTAGATGAGATTTTTGGTGGAAGAAATCGAAAATCGCCAATTTGGGGGCGCTTCCGGCTTAAGTGAGGGCATGAGCGGACTAGTTTGTGTGAAGAGAGAGGATTGGCCGCCCCTGGGGGGTTAAGTCCCTAGGGACCGTACTAGTCCGGCCAGGTGCCCGGACAAGTCCAGTTTGGACTTGTCCGCTGTGAAGTCCAACCTAGATATTCTGGACTTGTCCGGCCCATGGGCGGACTAGTCCGGTTACATGCTGAAATTCATATAATTTGAATTTTAGCTCAAGAATATGATCCTTTTGGACAAGTTTTTGCAGATATCTTTGGCAAACATGGTTAGTAAGCATACATCAAACAAACAATGACCATGTTTGACAAAGAATCCTTTTGAACATAGTTTTCACAGAGAAAGAGAGATTAGGGTAGTATGTTGAAAACATGCGACTTTTTGAAGTTTATAAACAAGCAACAAACACATGTGCACACTTCAAGCAAATTTCGAGAATCTAGGATATTCAGTTCACTCCTTAGGTCACAAAAGCGTTTCTCATCAAGGGGTTTTGTGAAGATGTCCACCAATTGCTTCTCACTCCTAACATGAGAGATAACGATATCTCCCTTGATAGAGTGATCTCACAGGAAATGGTGTCGGATATCAATGTGTTTGGTTCTAGAATGCTCCACGGGATTGTGAGTAATCTTGATGGCACTCTCATTGTCACATAGGAGTGGAATATGGCTCAAAGTGTAACCATAGTCCCTAAGAATTTGTCGCATCCATAGGAGTTGTGCACAACAACTTCCGGTTGCGACGTACTCCGCTTTGGCTGTGGATAAGGCAATGGAGTTTTGTTTCTTTGAAGACCACGAAACTAAGGACCTACAAAGGAATTGGCAAGTCCCTGACGTGCTCTTCCTATCTACCTTACAACCGGCATAATCGGCATCGGAGTATCTGTTGAGATTGAACTTGGATCCCTTGGGATACCAAAGTCCTAGGTTAGGAGTGTGTACCAAATATCTAAGAATCCGCTTAACGACCGTCAAGTGACACTCCTTAGGAGCGGCTTGGAATCGTGCACACATACATACACTAAGCATTATGTCGGGCCTAGATGCACAAAGGTAAAGCTAAGAACATATCATGGAATGAAATACTTTTGGTCCACACTTGGACCATCTTCATTAAGGTCAAGATATCCGTTGGTTCCCATGGGAGTCTTGATGGGTTTGGCTTTGTCCATATCGAACCTCTTAAGTACGTGTTGAGTATACTTGGTTTGACGTATGATTGTTCCTTCCTTGAGTTGTTCGACTTGGAATCCTAGGAAGAACTTCAATTCCCCATCATTGACATCTCGAACCTTTCGGTCATTATCTTTGAAAACTCATCACAAAAAGTTTTGTTAGTAGAACCAAATATAATGTCATCGACATATATTTGGCACATGAACAAATCATCGTTAAAATGGTTAGTGAAGAGTGTATAGTCGGCCTTTCCTATCCTAAAACCATTTTTAATAAGAAAGTCTCTAAGACACTTATACCAAGCTCTAGGAGCTTGTTTGAGCCCATAGAGGGCTTTCCAAAGTTTAAAGACATGGTTAGGATACTTATCGTCCTCAAATCCGGGTGGTTGCTCCACGTACACTTCCTCCTTGATCGTACCGTTGAGGAAAGCGGTTTTCACATACATTTGGTATAGCTTGAAATCATGGTGAGTAGAAAAAGCAAGCAAGATATGAATTGATTCAAGCCTAGCTACGGGAGCAAAAGTTTCATCATAATCCAAACCTTCTACTTGTGCAAATCCCTTTGCAATAAGTCTTGCCTTGTTTCTTGTCACAACCCCATACTCGTCTTGCTTGTTGCGGAATACCCATTTGGTTCTCACAACATTTGCATTGGGTCGCTTCACGAGTTCCCATACTTGATTCCTTTCAAAATTGTTGAGTTCCTCTTGCATGGCCACCACCCAATCTGGATCTTGTAGTGCTTCTTCTACCTTGCAGGGCTCCAAAGTGGAAACAAAAGAGTAATGTTCACAAAAATTAGCCATTCGAGAGCGAGTGGTCACCCCTTTGGAGATATCTCCTAGTATGTTGTCGACTGGCTGATCACATTGAACACTTTGGTGCACTCTTAGATGAGGTGGTTGAACTCTTTGATATTCATCTTCATTGTCGCTCTTTTCTTCGTCCCCCCCTTGATCCAATCCTCCTTCTTGACTTTGATCATTTTGATCTTGTTGAGGTTGGACTTGCTCATCTTGAGCCTGATCATGGGAGGGAGACATATCTTCGTTTGTTAGATGATCATTTGAGTCTTGAGAATGTTCTTGAGGAAAAATGTCTCCAAGTGCCATCCTTTTAAGTGCTTCATGTGGAGCCTCTTCTTTATCTAGCACACTTTGATCAACTTTCTCCACTTGGGAGCCATTAGTCTCATAAAATACTACGTCTCTCGCTATTTCAACAATCCCGAAAGTTTTGTTGAAAACACGATAGGCGTAGGTGTTTGAGTCATAACCAAGCAAGAAACCTTCATCGGACTTTGAAGCAAACTTCGAAGTTCTAGGCTTCTTGTTAAGAATATAACACTTGCTCCCAAAGACACGAAAATAAGAGATGTTGGGTTTGTTACCGGTTATAAGTTCATAGGACGTCTTCTTCAAAAGTCGATGAAGGTACAACCGGTTTATGGCATGGCAAGCGGTGTTAACCGCTTCCGCCAAAAACCGATCCGACGTCTTGTACTCATCAAGCATAGTTCTTGCCATCTCAATGAGAGTTCTATTCTTCCTCTCAGCCACCCCGTTTTGTTGAGGGCAGTAGTGGGTTGAAAACTCATGCTTGATGCCTTCTTCAACCAAGTATTCTTCCACTTGAGTGTTCTTGAACTCGGTGCCGTTATCGCTCCTTATGTTCTTGATTCTTAAGGAGAACTCGTTTTGAACTCTTCTCAAGAATTTCTTGAGCACACCTTGAGTTTCTCCTATGTCATGCAAAAAGAACACCCAAGTGAAACGAGAATAATCATCTACAACAGCAAGACCATATTTGTTACCGCCGATGCTTATGTAGGCGATTGGGCCGAAAAGGTCCATGTGAAGTAGCTCCAAGGGTCTTGTGGTCGTCATGACATTTTTGGATGGATGTTGAGCTCCAACTTTCTTTCCGGCTTGACAAGCACTACATGGACTGTCTTTATCAAAAACAACATTCTTCAAGCCTCGAATGTGTTCTCCCTTGAAAAGTTTTTGCAAGTTCCTCATCCCATCATGGGCTAGTCTTCTATGCCAAAGCCATCCCATGTTGGTCTTCGCCATTAAGCACGTGTCAAGTTGAGCTTTATCCATGGTGAAATCCACAAGGTAAAGCTTTCCCTTGAGCACGCCCTTAAAGGTGATTGAGTTATTGTTTCTTCTCAAGACAGTCACACCCTCGTTGGTAAAAATACAATTATAAACTTTATCACATAATTGGGATATGGATAGAAGGTTATAATCAAGGGAGTCAACATGCAAAACATTTGAAAGAGTATGATGTGGAGAGATAGAAATTTTACGAGTGCCAAGGATTTTCCCTTGGCTATTGTCCCCAAAGTATATTCCTTCACTTGGATCTTCGTTTTCATCATATTCAACAAACATCCTTCTATCTCCGGTCATATGGTTTGTGCATCCACTATCGAGCACCCATTTTGATCCACCGGAGGAGTATGCCTACAAAATAGAGTTATGCCTTACCTTTTGGTACCCAAGTGAAGTTGGGTCCTTTCATGTTAGTCAAGAGGCACTTTGGCACACAAACACAAGGTTTTGGACTCTTGCGGAGTGGCCCAACATACCTAGCATAGATCTTTCCAAATTTGTTTCTCAATAAAACATATGAGGCGTCAAAATCATGGAACAAAGGATGAGGTTTATTTTTAGGCATGTTAGATGAGTTTGCAATGTTCTTTACATTTTCTTTGTTGTAAGAACCTTCCTTGATAAATACAATCAAGTCTTTTCCTTTCTTGGGAGTTTTACCATATTGCTTCCACTCCCGAAAATAGCCAAGACCATCTTTGACATGTAGAGGTCTTACATTGGTATATCCGTGCATATGCCACTTTTTCCTTGTCAAAGATACCACCTTTTAGTGATGGCTTGTTTTGTGCCAACTTGAGTTCATCTTTAAGTTTTAGAATTAAGTTTGAGCACTTGCAAGTTTGAGTTGCTTCAGGAGATTTCTTTGAGGAGGGTGAAATCATAGGAAGAAGGTGCATTGATCTTGAGAGACTCAACTTGTGTTTCAAGGATCTTGTTGACTTTTGTTAAGTTAACAATTTCATCCTTTAGCACAACAGTTGTGTCCTCAAGATTTGAGCAAGTTTCCTTGCTCAAAGCGAGTTCACGCTCAAGTGCCTTGCTTCTTTCCCTTTCAACCTCAAGGAGCTCTTCAAGCTCATGACATCTCTCCTTTTTAAGAATGAGCAGGTCTTCTTGACGGTTGATGAGTTCATCCTTCTCAAAGATTTCTTTCGAAAACAATCTCATCCTTTTCAAGGTGCTCTTACTTAGATCCTTAAGAATGGATTCATTTTCACTACTACTATCAAAGCTATCAAGTGAAGAAGTAGAGGAGGATGGTTTAGATTTAACCTTTCTTCTTCCCTCCTTAGCCATGAGACATGTAGACTTGAAATCTTCAAGGTTTGGGAAGAGCTTGCTCCTTCCAATGGCAAGTGTTGCCACTTTCTCTTCATTCTCGGAGGATGAGTGTTCGGTTGAGTCCCATTCCTTCCCAAGGTGAGCATGTCCTGATGGCTTCTTCTTCTTGAAGAATTTCTTCTCTTGAGACTTGCAATATTTCTTCTTCTTACTTTATTCATATGGACAATCCACAATGAAGTGTCCATATTCACCACAGTTGTAGCACACTCTTTTCGTTTTGGGCTTGGACATTTCTTTGTTCTTGTTCTCATAATGGTTGCTTCCCTTCCTTCTTCTCATCATTCTCTTGAATTTGTTGAGGAAGAGCGCCTCTTCTTCATCAGTGTCGAGGCCCTCATCATAACTTGCTTCGAAGTCTTGTGATGAGGATGTTTCTTTGAAAGCAACATCTTTCTTCTTTGAGGAGGCAAGCCTTTGGAGGTCACTGTAGAACATGGCTTCCTTCTCCATCATCTCGTTGTTGATGATTCTTCTAAGCACTTCCTCCGGGGTCAAAGAGCAAAGAGCAATGCTTCGAGGCATGAATGCCCGAAGCATCCTCTTCACCACCTCATGATCCGTCCATCGAGTGCATCCATAAGATCGGATCTTGTTGACGAGGACCTTGAGACGGTTGTACATGTCTTGAGGGGACTCACCATCCATGATGGTGAACCTCCCAAGCTCTCCTTCTATCATCTCAATCTTGGACTCCCTAATGACTCGGTTGCCTTCATGCGCCGTCTTGAGTGTGTCCCATATATCTTTGGCCACCTCCAATCCATCGACTCGGTTGAACTCTTCTCGAGTCAAGGATGAGGTGTGACCCCAACAGCTTGAGCATTGCGATGAAGTAGAATGGCTTGCATCGGGGTGACGTCTTCTTCATTGCTTGGAAGATGGACACCTGTTAAGACAATTTGCCACAAGCTAGGGTTTAAGGATATTAGATGGATTTTCATGTTATGTTTCCACATTGAGTAATCATTTCCATCGAATTGAGGAGGTTTGCTAAGAGGAATAGATAAGTAATGATTGTTAGAAGTTAATCATTCATAGTTGAAAGGATATTGGGAGTAGTCTGGTTGACTACTCCTTTCTTGATCCTTCGGCTTCTTCTTCTCTTTGCTAGAGTGACCTAGCTTCTCACGAAGTCATGCCTTGAGCTGGCGAAATTCTTCATCATCACTTGAGTGATCTTTCAGCACATCAGCGTCCTTTTTCTTGTCATATGTGTTTTCGCCTTGTGACGTCGGCAGAATCTCGTATCTCTCAACTCCGGCCATCTTCTCTCTCAGTGGTTAGACTCTTGATGGAGAAACCTGCTCTGATACTAATTGAAATTGCCTAGAGGGGGTGAATAGGCTAAAATACCTGAAATGACTTAATTAAATAAAATTAGAACACAGTGGCCGGACTAGTCTGGCTCAGGGGCGGACTAGTCCAGCTTGCTTGCTGAAAAAACTAAAAGGGCCAGACTAGTCTACCTTAGAGCCGGACTAGTGTGGTCAAATTGCTGGAAAGGCTTACAACTTGGTTTTTATGTGTTTTTCTTCAGATTTTAGTTTAACAAAATGTGGATGAAACAACTAGCAATCCTATATGACAAGTGTGATAGAATATTGAAATGGATTGCAAGATTCTGATGATGTATACTTTAATCACGAGATAATTAAAACAAACCCTAAGCAATATTGATCTTCAAAGAAATGTACATGCAAGAGATACACTAAGGATTTTTTCCCGAGGTTCGATTCCACTCAGGAATCTACGTCCCCGTTGAGGAGTCCACAAAGGACCAGGTCTAACAACCCTTTCCTCACTAAGTCACCACTAAGGCCAACCCGGTTCTTCACTATCTAAGGGTGAACTTACAAAGTTTGGGACTGCTCACAATCCGAGGCTCCCACTTGATCACTTCTACAAAGCTTCACCAATGTTACAAGCCACAGGTCACACCAAGTGCACGAGATCACTCCGAGAGCCTTAAACGCAAAGTTTTTCCTTCTCCTCTTCTCACAGACCCAAATTCACTTAGGATTTGATTCAAGAGGGTGAGTAGGCAATGGAGAAGGCTTGGAGAGGCTCTAGAAAGGTTGTGGCGGCGCTAGGGTTCCAGAGGTATCTAAATGAGGTCGCGGCATCTCCTTTTATAGAAGTCCCGAAGCCAACCGTTGCTACCTACCAAAAGTCCGGACTAGTCCAGTCAGGACGCGGACTAGTCCGATCTCATACAGAAACTCTTTGTCCCGGTGAGAACGGACAAGTCTGGATGATCCGGACTTGTCCGGCCACTGAGGCGGACAAGTCCGGTCCACCAAGACTTAGCCGTGGGAGCTCTCATCTCACAACCATACGGATTAGTCCGCCTCAGAACGGACTAGCCCGAACTCACTCAGGGACTCTTTGTCCGGGTGAATCCGGACAAGTCTGGCTAGCCTGGACTAGTCCGGCCACTGAGGCGGACAAGTCCGGTCTACCAAGACTTAGTCCCAAAACACTCTTTTCAACAGAGAAACGGACTAGTCCGTCACAAAACGGACAAGTCCGAACTCAGTCAGGAACTCTTAGTCCACCTCAAAACGGATTAAGACGGGGGGACTTCCGGACTAGTCTGGCCACTGGCCCGGACAAGTCCGGCCTGCCAAATTTTACCTCTCCACCTCTCTCCACTATGGTTTTGACACTTCTAACGCTTTGAGCTCTCTTCTATGATCTCAATGCACTTGACGCACACACACTCTCACTTTTACATGGCTAGCCCGCTAAAAACTCAAGTGAAAACGTAATTTCTACTATTCGAGTCTTCGACGCTGTTTTTCATCCTTTTCCTTTTTGAGAGTTTAGATGTCCGCCTTGGAAACATCTTGTGTTTATGATCATCTCAGCTCATTAGTCTCTTAATTTTCGTCATCAATCATCCAAAACCCACGGGGATACCTAGATGCACTTACACATTCTTGTATCATACAAGAATTACATCTCATTCTTCTCCAATGGCTTCAAGTTGTGAATGACAAGCTCATTTTCCAAGGTATGTTCAAGGTGAAGTATCTTTGCAAATTCCTCATAGGTGACACTGTATTTAGATCCATGTGTCATCCAAGTCATCTCATCCCCATCATCGCGGGCAAAGTTAAGAGTTGAGTAGAACTGTGTAATGACCTCATTGTTCCAGTCATATTGAAAGGATAGAAGACCCTTCAAGCCATGCCTCTCTAATGCATCTAGTACCTCATGATAGGCCTGGCATCTCTTAGACTTCAAGTAATCAATATTGAGCCACTGACTCTCAACAACAGGATTCTTCATCTTCATGTATACATGCTCATAGTAGTCTGCATGAAAGTTGCTCCAAAATTTTGGGTCAGCACATTCCTTTGGCTGCTCATAAACTTGAATTTTTCTGAACTTGTCAGCAAGTTCACTTCCCCTTCCAGTAAAGTCATCACTTGATGGCTGCCTGTTGCGGTGAATAGGGGCCTTATTCTTCAATGGACCAATAGGACCACTAACAAGTCCTTTGCCCTTGCCAACACTTCTTCTAGGAGCCGTTGAACTTCCACCAACATCTTTGCTTTGTGCTGTCTTAATAACCACTCTCATCCTTTTAGGAAGAGAATCATCGGGAGGAGAGGATTGAGCACTATGGTCATGTCTCTTTATCATGGCCTCGGAGGCTGACGACATCGTGTTTGACAGGAAAATCAAGGATTGATTGACGAGATGGATTGTAGATTCCATGGAAATAAGAAGTTAGAGGTTCAATTGGCAGGTAACCGGACTTGTCCGTTTTCAGAGTGCGGACTTTTCCAGAATACCGGACTTGTCCGCACCCGATACCGGACTAGTCCGGACCTGCTGAAGAACCCTAATTTCCTATTTTCGATAAATCTAGCACAAATTGATGCAAAACATGGAGGGATACATTAGGAATGCATCGAGAAAAGTAATGTATGCCCTAGGAATTAGGAAAATTGAGCAAAAGTATAGGAAAGATGAGAACTTGAGTTGAGAGGGATTTTACCGAAAAAGTGAAGATTTGAGTCGAAACACGAAGTTTGACCCGGATTAGTCCGGAGAGAGGAATCCACGCGTCGAGGAGAAGATTTCCTGTGGAGAGGACTTCGATTGCGTTGGCCAAAGTCGAAAATCACCTTGGGGGCTAAGGTTTGAGGAGTGAGAAGCCAAAGTCAAAAATCACCTTGGACAGATTAGAGTAGAAATTAGAGAAATATTGAGAATTTGATTTTATAGTGATCTAAGGACATAATTTTCACAAGTAATCTTGATGAACATGCCCAGTAAGCAATCCACAATAATACAATGGTCATTATTCATCAAGATTCACTAATTTAAATATTTTTCAAGAGAAAAACAAGATAAGGAATAGTTTTTGATAAGTAAGTAAGATTTGAGGATTCAAACAGGTATGTAGTGTTTCAAGCCACGTTCCGAGTGTCAAGTATATTTAGTTCATTCCTAAGCTCACAAAAGCGTTTTTCATCAAGTGCCTTGGTGAAGATATCGGCTAGTTGTTTCTCAGTTTTGACATGGGAAATGGCTATGTCTCCTTTGATTAAATGGTCCCTCAAAAAATGATGATGAATATCAATATGTTTGGTCCTAGAGTTCTCAATAGGGTTATGTGCAATATTAATCACACTCTCATTGTAAAAAAGGAGCGGAATACGGTTCATATTGTAACCGTAGTCCATTAGAGTTTGTCGCATCCAAAGGAGCTGTGCACAACAACTCTCGACTGCTGTGGAAAAGGCAATGGAGTTTTGCTTCTTTAAGGACCAAGAAACTAGGGATCTACCCAAGAATTGGCAAGTCCCGGAGGTATTTTTTTCTATCCACTTTGTATCTGGCATAATCTGCATCGGAGTATCCAATTAGATTAAACTTTGAACCTTTAGGATACCAAAGGCCTAGGTTGCGTGTATGAACTAAATATCGCAAGATCCTCTACAACTGTCAAATGACATTCCTTAGGATTGGCTTGAAACCTTGCACACATACAAGCACTTAACATAATATCAGACCTAGATGCACAAAGATAAAATAGAGAGCTAATCATGGAACGGTATACCTTTTGATCCATGTTAGGTCCATCTTCATTTAGTTCTAAATGTCCATTTGTTGCCATGGGAGTCTTTATGGGCTTCGCTTTGTCCATGCCAAATTTCTTGAGAATGTCTTGGGTGTACTTTGTTTGGCTTATGAACGTTTCTTTCTTTAGTTGTTTCACTTGGAATCTCTAAAAGTATCTCAATTCTTCCATCATGGACATCTCGAATCTATCTGTCATGATTTTACTTAACTCTTGACAAAAAGATTTGTTAGTTGAACCGAATATGATATCATCAACATAGATTTGACAAATGAATAGATCATCATTAAAGTGCTTGGTAAACAAGGTGTAATCATCTTTACCAATTTTGAAGCCATTTTCAATTAGAAAATCTCTAAGACACTCATACCAAGCTCTAGGAGCTTGTTTGAGGCCATAGAGAGCCTTACGCAGTTTGAACACATGGTCGGGGTACTCTTGATCTTCAAATCTAGGGGGTTGCTCCACGTACACCTCCTCCTTGATAGGTCCGTTGAGGAAGACGCTTTTGACGTCCATTTGGTATAGCTTAAAATCATGGTGAGTAGCATATGCAACTAATATACGAATTGATTCAAGCCTAGCTACGGGAGCAAAAGTCTCGTCGAAATCCAAACCTTCGACTTGTGAGTAACCTTTAGCCACAAGTCGTGTCTTGTTTCTTGTTACCACTTCGGTCATTGCACTGCACTATGGCAAGCTTCTTCTCCATGGATTTCAACCAGTCGTCGGCCTCCATGGGGTCGTTAGCTTGAGCAAAGGTGGGTGGTCGAGTCCTCATGAACTCTCCCAGCCTGTTATGAGCCGGCGGTGGTGGTGGCGGTGGAACGGGGTTGTTATTGTTGGCCTGCAACTGACCCAAAGTTTGGATCATGGTTTGCATAAGTTGATTCTGCATGGCCATCAACCGTTCCAGGTTGTTCTCACCAGCTCCAGGGTTAACAGGAACTTCATCGTGGCCATTCTCTTGGTTGTCACGGACGTTCCTTCGGCCGGCATTTCCTCTCACCATCTGTGAGAGAGATCGAAATAGAATAGAAGGTTAGAAGGTTAGGTAGATCCCCTCAACTATATGCATCAAGGTGGGTTGGACTATATATATTAGCCCATATGAGGATGTGAACAAGTGCCGAAGCATCTCACTCCTCTTTCTACTTGTGTGTGGATATGGACAACGTCTTGAGACGTCCCACAACTCACACTAAGCACACAATCACAAACAATCATCACAAGGGCTCACACAATTCCTATTCAAGGCTTTGTTCAATGGGGGTCCTATATGACTTAGGGTGATGTCAAATTTTGTGATCCAACTATGGCTTCTCCTAGGCTTGTATCCTATGTCAAGGTAGTTTCAAGGCCAATCTAAGCACCCTAGGCTTGCATGCTATGGTCAGCGTGGCTTAGCTACCAATCTATGTCTATCTAGGTTGTGTGATCTATCTGTGGCAGGTTGATACCAATCTGTGTCTGATACCAATCTGTGATCTATCTAAGCGTGTAACCTACCGTCAACCCGTGGCTCTGATACCAATCTGTGATCTATCTAAGCGTGTAACCTACCGTCAACCCGTGGCTCTGATACCAATCTGTGACGCCCTCAATTCTGTGGAAAACCACGGAACCGAGAACAGATGCATATGTGTGCCCAGGATGTTCATCACACATACACATATGTTTCACAAACTGAATTCAAAATATATATGACCACGAATATCAGAGTTTATTACAATGTCTCATGAGTCTTGGACTCATGCTCACAGAAGAAGTCTTAATCTAACAACGGAAGTATTATTTCTATGCAGCGGAAGTCTTCTAACTAGTGCGGAAGCAATCTAAGAAGTAGCGGCTCCATCTCTATTCCATCACAGGCAAGGTTGAGAACAGATTACACGTCCAATGCTCCACTTGGTCTTCATAGTAATCTTCTCTTGTTACTGATGATGAAATAATAATGCAAGTTTGAGTACAATGATGTACTCAGCAAGTGCGGGAATATATGATATGTAGCTCACAACAAGGTAGGTATAAAAAAGCTCATTGCAGAAAGCAAAGTTATTTATCAAAAACCACAATAAAACAACAACTTATGTTTAAGTGAATGTAATCCCAACATGTATTAAAATACCAATCATACCTCCATTATGTTCATTACCTTCCATGTCCCATCCAGACATCAATCAACCTCATTCTTGCTCACGAATACCTCCTCGTATTCGCTACCATCTCACGAATACCATCTCGTATTCGCTACCATTTCATCCCATAAACAATTTCTGTCTCACACCGTTCAACCTTGTTGCCATGACTCAACAGTCATGCAACCCATCTCATCACCCGGACTCAACAGTCCCGAAAACCAAACCATCCATAACCATATCCAATCACCATCCTAACTAATCATGGAAGTTAGCCAGTCGCTCGTGACCGTAAGCTCGGCTATCATAATAGTTTTAGACTCTGCAGAGTTTTCACCTCTTTAACCACAAGTTTGTGATTTCGTCACCCGTCGGCGACTGCAGAACCTCCATTATACCAGTACACAACCGTCGGTGTATGGCCAATAGATCACAAAATAGCCTTTACAAAGGGGCTACTAGATGTATGGACTCACTAAGGTTTCACCGGCAGGCTAGAATCTCCAATTCTCCCACCCACGGGCCCCCTCATGTGCCATGCAGTTCCCAGGGCAGTCCTCACTCGACTCCCATTCCCGCGCCTTCCACGGTCCATAACAATCTAGCAACTTACCTAATTAGTCAGCTAAGCCGCACCCATACTTGGCCTTGTGGTGGCACTGTTATCCTGGCATGTGCTCGCATGAACCGGTCCTTAGATCTACGGAAAGTAAACCACCATCTCATGCTACCTCATTCACAAACCCAGTCTTGCCTAGATCTCCCTCCGATCCATGTTCATTAACAACATCAGTTTCTCATTATCATTACAAGTGCAGTTAGCTAGACACATCAATCTCGCTTCCCAATCCCATGGACCCAGCGAAGCTTAAAGCAAAAACCATACCCGACTCATAAACTTCCCTGGCGACAAGGGTGGTTTAACCAAAACTAGTAAACTCCTATAAAAAGGTTTCCCATCATGTTTGACTAAGCACACACACCTTTTCGCAAAACAAAACAGTTTTCCCAAAACATAGGATCAATATGGTCAACGGGCACTTGCCTTGTTCTTGCGGTTCCGGTTGCTCTTGGATCTCGAAACTTTGTTGTTGCAGCTCGTCATAGACAGCTCTCTGAGCTTGTCCTTCTATACAGGATCACGCACATACAAGATTCACAGCGGCCAATACCATGCATAAACTTTAACTAGATGCGATGATGCATATGCATGATATCCTATAATCAGTTTTATTAGATCAGTTTATACGTATTCTTGCATGGTTTGCATGGATTTTATGATGAACAGAGGTGTTCGGATAAAATGTGGACGTGGCGATGATCTTGTCTTTAGATCAAGCCGATCAACAAGTGATCTGTCCACGAGAAAGCTTCTGTTCGAAAGGAATCGAAGAACAGATGCAAAGAAAACACGATGATGTCGTAAGGTGATATTGGAGACCTACCTTACGTTCTTCGTGGTCTCAGGGTCCTTCTCTTAGCAAGACAGATCGTTGGGCTCCCTTCCGGCTCTAAGTTGTCGGCTCAGGAGGTGGAAAAGAAGTTCGTGGTTTTCGGCCAAAGGTTCTGGGTTTTATTTATAATCGGGAGAAGAAGAGTCCTAATCTGATTGTATTTCGAATAAGAGTCCTATTCAGATTATCGTTGAATCTTAACAACTTATCTTGAGTTGATTTGGTGCGGTAACATTGTGGAATTCAGGTCGGTTTCTCCTCAGTACCGATATTTCTACGCGTATAGAATCCAAAAACCGCTCCAGAACTCGTTACCTCCGCGGTGATGAGCTCCGGAAGCTCCACGTGTCTACTGGGGCCTGGTCTCCCCTTTTCCGCAGAGACGAGCTCCGGTTGTGCCGTATGTCAAGCGAGTGAGACCTCCCTCTCCTTTGGAGGTGAGCTCCGTGTGCACCACGTACCCTGGCGGTCGGGACCTCCTCTCTATTCGGAGGCGAGCTCCGTGAATGCCACGCGTCAAGTAGCGCCGGACTCCCTTTTTCCTCAGAGACGAGCTCCGAGGTCGACACATGTCCAACAGTGTCGTACCTCCCGGAGATAAGCTCCAGTGGCGACATATGTCAAATAGAACCGGACCTTCTCGGAGGTGAGCTCCGAGATCGACACGTATCCCGCATGACTGGTCGTCTGATTTCCGCGGTGACTAGCTCCGAAGGTGACATGTGTCCTGCGGCTGACCTTGCTTCTCCGCATAGGCTAGCTCCGGGGGCAACACGTGTCTCACGGGGTCGGACCTCTCCCCCTTTGTGGAGATGAGCCCCGAGCCTACCACGTAGCCAGTTTAGCGATGGACCTCTCCCCACTTCGCAGGGATGAGCTCCGAACACGCCACGTGGCCAGCGAGCCGCGGAAGTTGTCTTTGGCGCTCTCTGTGAACTGGATTCAGCTCTTTTTGGCTCTCTTTTTGATATTTTCTCTGTTCCCACTTCTTTTAAAATGTTTTCTCTACATGAAACATGAATACATGCAGAAAGCAGAGATGAGGGTGTCACAAATCTACCCCCCTTAAATTGAATCTCACCCTCGAGATTCGTTAGTAGAGAATAGATGAGGAAATTCTGCCTTGATGTCTTCTTCACGCTCCCATGTGGCTTCAGCTTCGGTGTGATGGCTCCATTGTACCTTGCACCATCGGATCACTTTGTTCCTGGTGACCCTTTCCTTTACGTCCAAAATTTGGATAGGGTGCTCCGTATAAGTCAGGTTCTCTTGAAGTTCAAGCTCTTCCATTGGTATTTGCTCCTCTGGTACTCTCAAGCACTTCTTGAGCTGGGATACATGAAACGCGTCATGTACATCGGAGAGATATGTTGGGAGCTCTAGTTGACAAGCTACTTCTCCTCGCTTGTCCAAAATATTAAATGGTCTGATGTAGCAAGGTGCTAGCTTGCCTTTGACGTTGAAACATCGTTGGCCACGGATAGGCGATACCTTAAGGTATACGAAGTCTCCTACTTCAAAAGTCAACTTCCTTCGCCTATTGTCCGCATAGCCTTTCTGTCGTGACTGAGCAGCCCTTAAGTTCTCCCGTATCGTTTGGACTTGCTTTTCAGCTTCTTGTAGCACTTTGGGTCCAAACACTTGGTTCTCTCCGGTCTTGTTCTAGAATAGCGGCGTTCTACACCGCCTACCATACAATGTTTCGAAAGGCGACATCTTCAAGCTAGCTTGATAGCTGTTGTTATAGGAGAATTCGGCGTACGGTAAACTCCTATCCCAACTACGCCCATGTTTCAAGGCGCAAGCTCTCAACATGTCCTCCAAAATTTGGTTTGTCCTTTCGGTTTGTCCATCAGCTTGTGGGTGATAGGCGGAGCTAAAATCCAGTCGTGTACCCATAGCTTTCTGCAGCTTCCTCCAGAATCTAGAGGTAAACTGAGAACCTCGATCGGAGACTATCCTCCTCAGGACTCCATGGCGGCACACGATCTGCTCCATGTACAACTCGGCTAATTGTGCAACGTTGTACTTGGCCCTTACAGGGAGAAAATGGGCGGTTTTCATCAATCGGTCCATGATAACCCAGATGCAGTCATAACCCGACTGAGTACGTGGCAATCCGACGATGAAATCCATACTGATGTCCTCCCACTTCCACTCGGGTACCTTCAAGGGTTGCAACAATCCAGCGGGTCTTTGATGTTCTGCCTTCACCCGTTGGCATGTGTCGCATAGGGCAACGTATTCGGCTATTTCCCTTTTCATACCATCCCACCAATAACAAGTCTTCAAGTCCTTGTACATTTTGGTACTTCCGGGATGTATGGAATAGGGTGAATCATGTGCCTCTTTTAATATCATGTCGCGGATGCGCTTCACGTTAGGCACACAAATCCTTTTTCCTAGCCAAAGCGTACCCTTCTCATCTTCTTTGAAATCCTTCTCCATTCCTTGTCGGATTCTTTCCTTGATCTCCTTGATCTCCTCATCCGTTGTTTGGCCATCTCTTATCTCTTGCTCTAATGAAGAGTGGATCTCCATCATTTCCATGTTGTTCAAGAATCCGAGGTGTAACCGTTCGAACTCCTTACGTAGTTCGGGTGGTAGCTCCCGAACCGTGAGTTGGTAACATGCTCCCTTTCGACTCAATGCATCAGCTACTACATTGGCCTTCCCAGGGTGGTAGTTGATTCCAACATCGTAATCTTTAATGAGTTCCAACCATCGACGTTGCCTCAAATTCAAGTCCGTTTGTGTAAATACGTACTTGAGGCTTTTATGATCCGTATAGATCTCGCATCGATGACAGAAGATATAATGTCTCCAAATCTTCAATGCATGCACTACTGCTGCTAGCTCCAAGTCATGTGCAGGATAATTAAGCTCGTGCTTCTTTAATTGTCGTGAGGCATAGGCTATCACTTGTCCTTCTTGCATGAGCACACATCCGAGCCCTTGTTTGGATGCGTCACAATATATGTCAAAGCTCTTGCTCACGTCCGGCAATACCAAAACTGGCGCTGTGGTTAGCCTTTTCTTGAGTTCCTCAAAACTTTCTTGGCATGCTGGTGTCCATTGAAAGGCTTTTTCCTTCGTTAGCAACTCCGTCATAGGCTTTGCTATCTTAGAGAAGTCCTTAATGAAGCGTCGGTAGTATCCAGCCATCCCAAGAAAACTCCGAATATCCCTCATGTTTTGTGGTTGGTTCCTCTTCAGAACATCTCCCACTTTTCCGGGATCAACCGATACCCCTTCCTCGGAGATAATGTGGCCTAGAAACGATATTTCATTTAGCCAAAATTGACACTTGTTAATCTTGGCATACAATTGATGCTCACGCATTTTCTGCAAGGTCAATTTCAAATGTTCTTCATGCTCCTCCTCACTTTTTGAATACACCATAATATCGTCGATAAAAAACACGACGAACTTATCCAAGTACTCCATGAAAACTTTGTTCATGAGGTACATGAAGTATGCAGGTGTATTTGTTAACCCAAAAGACATGACGGTATATTCATACAAACCATACCGTGTTCGAAAGGCAGTCTTGGGTATATCGGAGGGCTTAATCTTCAGCTGAAAGTATCCCGACCGAAGATCAATCTTAGAGAACACTCGGGCTCCTTTCATTTGGTCGAATAGGTCCTCTATACGGGGCAGAGGGTATTTGTTCTTGATTGTTACCTCGTTGAGAGACCTATAGTCCACACACATCCTTTGGGTCCCATCCTTCTTGTCCACGAAGAGCACGGTGGCTCCCCATGGTGACGAGCTTGGACATATAAAACCCTTCTCCAACTAATCCTGAATTTGCTTCTTGAGTTCTACTAGTTCATTGACGGGCATCCTATAGGGTCTCTTTGCTATGGGTGCAATTTCGGGTACCAAATCAATGGCAAACTCAATGTCCCAGTCAGGTGGCATACCTGGAAGCTCCTCTAGAAACACGTCCGAGAATTCCTGAACCACTGGAATGCTGTCCAATGTTGCTCATTCGACGTGGTTCAAGATTGCCTTCTCGGTTGTTTGTTGGGCTGACTCAAACTCGACACGGATACCATGCTCATTTGTCAACTGCACGCTTCTTTCAGCACATTGGATTACCCCGTTGTACTTGCTTAACCAATCCATCCCGAGTATTATGTCAATCCCTTGGGAATTCAAGACAATGAGGTTGGCAAGGAAGTCTACCCTCCTTATTTTAAGGCTTACTTTCAGACATACTATATTAGTCGTCATCTCTCCACCGGGAGAATTAACTAACATAGCACATTTTAAGTGTGATATGGGTAGATTATGCTTGGCAACATACTTGGATGATATGAAGGAATGTGATGCTCCAGAATCAAATAAGATGGTGGCAGGGTTGGAGTTGGCAAGGAACATACCAATTACAACGTCCTCAGCCTGTTGTGCTTCCTCAACAGAGACATGGTTCACGTTGCCACAAGCATAGTTCTGCTGTCCACGGTTTCCTTGATTGTCCCGTCCGTTCGATCGCAGGTTCTGCTTGGGCACGTTTCCTTGCTGTCTAGGGCCTCTCCTCGGGCACTGGCTCGCGAAGTGTCTTGTTTCCCCGCATGCAAAGCATGCCCTGTTGCCTATGGCAGCAGGTACGTTGGGGCGGGGGTTTTGAACAGGAGGGCCCATGTTGGGTCGGGGCACAAGAGGCAAGGGCACACGAGGTGCTTATGCAACGGGTCGTTGTTGTGGTGGCTGACTAGGGCGGTATGCAGGAGCGGCCGATCCATACTACGATGCAGCTGGGGGCATGTACCGAGGTCGTACGTTGATCCCTTGAGGCTGGTATGGCATCTTCCTCTTGTAATCTCGCTCGATCTCTCAGATCTTGCTTTCGACTACTATAGCCTTGTCAACCAGCTTCTGAAAGCTTGCATAGTCATTGTTGAGGAGCTGAACCTGGATCTCATTGTTCGACCCTCTCATGAACAAGTATTGCTTCCTCTGGTCTAAGTTGACATCTTCGGGGGCATACCGGGACAGTTGTGTGAACTTGTTGAGATACTCATTCACACTTCTCTGTCCTTGGCGGAGACCTTCAAACTCCTGTCTCTTGAGCATCATTACACCAGCAGGGATGTAATGAGAGCGGAAATTCTCCTTGAACTCAGTCCAAGTGATCGCTTCCGGGTCGACATGAGCGTTGCATAGGGCATCCCACCAGTCAGTGGCAGCTCCCATGAGTTGGTGCGACGCAAAAAGAACCTTCTCTCGGTCATTGCACTACACTATGGCAAGCTTCTTCTCCATGGATTTCAACCAGTCGTCGGCCTCCATGGGGTCGTTAGCTTGAGCAAAGGTGGGTGGTCGAGTCCTCATGAACTCTCCCAGCCTGTTATGAGTCGGCGGTGGTGGTGGCGGTGGTGCTGGAACGGGGTTGTTATTGTTGGCCTGCAACTGACCCAAAGTTTGGATCATGGTTTGCATAAGTTGATTCTGCATGGCCATCAACCGTTCCAGGTTGTTCTCACCAGCTCCGGGGTTAACAGGAACTTCATCGTGGCCATTCTCTTGGTTGTCACGGACGTTCCTTCGGCCGGCGTTTCCTCTCACCATCTGTGAGAGAGATCGAAATAGAATAGAAGGTTAGAAGGTTAGGTAGATCCCCTCAACAATATGCATCAAGGTGGGTTGTACTATATATATTAGCCCATATGAGGATATGAACAAGTGCCGAAGCATCTCACTCCTCTTTCTACTTGTGTGTGGATATGGACAACGTCTTGAGACGTCCCACAACTCACACTAAGCACACAATCACAAACAATCATCACAAGGGCTCACACAACTCCTATTCAAGGCTTTGTTCAATGGGGGTCCTATATGACTTAGGGTGATGTCAAATTTTGTGATCCAACTATGGCTTCTCCTAGGCTTGTATCCTATGTCAAGGTGGTTTCAAGGCCAATCTAAGCACCCTAGGCTTGCATCCTATGGTCAGCGTGGCTTAGCTACCAATCTGTGTCTATCTAGGTTGTGTGATCTATCTGTGGCAGGTTGATACCAATCTGTGTCTGATACCAATCTGTGATCTATCTAAGCGTGTAACCTACCGTCAACCCGTGGCTCTGATACCAATCTGTGATCTATCTAAGCGTGTAACCTACCGTCAACCCGTGGCTCTAATACCAATCTGTGACGCCCTCAATTCTGTGGAAAACCACGGAACCGAGAACTGATGCATATGTGTGCCAGGATGTTCATCACACATACACATATGTTCCACAAACTGAATTCAGAATATATATGACCACGAATAACAGAGTTTATTACAATGTCTCGTGAGTCTTGGACTCATGCTCACAGCGGAAGTCTTAATCTAACAGCGGAAATCTTATTTCTATGCAGCGGAAGTCTTCTAACTAGTGCGGAAGCAATCTAAGCAGTAGCGGCTCCATCTCTATTCCATCACCACAGGCAAGGTTGAGAACAGATTACACGTCTAATGCTCCATTTGGTCTTCATAATAATCTTCTCCTGTTACTGATGATGAAATAATAATGCAAGTTTGAGTACAATGATGTACTCAGCAAGTGCGGGAAAATATGATATGTAGCTCACAACAAGGTAGGTATGGAAAAGCTCATTGCAGAAAGCAAAGTTATTTATCAAAAACCAAGATAAAACAACAACTTATCTTTAAGTGAATGTAATCCCAACATGTATTAAAATACTAATCATACCTCCATTATGTTCATTACCTTCCATGTCCCATCCAGACATCAATCAACCTCATTCTTGCTCACGAATACCTCCTCGTATTCGCTACCATCTCACGAATACCATCTCGTATTCGCTACCATTTCATCCCATAAACAATTTCTGTCTCACACCGTTCAACCTTGTTGCCATGACTCAACAGTCATGCAACCCATCTCATCACCCGGACTCAACAGTCCCGAAAACCAAACCATCCATAACCATATCCAATCACCATCCCAACTAATCATGGAAGTTGGCCAGGCGCTCGTGACCGTAAGCTCGGCTATCATGATAGTTTTAGACTCTGCAGAGTTTGCACCTCTTTACCCACAAGTTTGTGATTTCGTCATCCGTCGGCGACTGCAGAACCTCCATTATACCAGTACACAACCGTCGGTGTATGGCCAAGAGATCACAAAATAGCCTTTACAAAGGGGCTACTAGATGTATGGACTCACTAAGGTTTCACCGGCAGGCTAGAATCTCCAATTCTCCCACCCACGGGCTCCCTCTTGTGTCATGCAGTTCCCAGGGAAGTCCTCACTCGACTCCCATTCCCTGCGCCTTCCACGGTCCATAATAATCTAGCAACTTACCTAATTAGTCAGCTAAGCCGCACCCATATTTGGCCTTGTGGTGGCACTGTTATCCTGGCATGTGCTCGCATGAACCGGTCCTTAGATCTACGGCAAGTAAACCACCATCTCATGCTACCTCATTCACAAACCCAATCTTGCCTAGATCTCCCTCTGATCCATGTTTATTAACAACATCAGTTTCTCATTATCATTACGAGTGCAGTTAGCTAGACACATCTATCTCACTTCCCAATCCCATGGACTCAGCGAAGCTTAAAGCAAAAACTATACCCGACTCATAAACTTCCCTGGCGACAAGGGTGGTTTAACCAAAACTAGTAAACTCCTATAAAAAGGTTTCCCATCATGTTTGACTAAGCACACACACATTTTCGCAAAACAAAACAGTTTTCCCAAAACATAGGATCAATATGGTCAACGAGCACTTGCCTTGTTCTTGCGGTTTCGGTTGCTCTTGGATCTCGAAACTTTGTTGTTGCAGCTCGTCGTAGACAGCTCCCTGAGCTTGTCCTTCTATACAGGATCACACACATACAAGATTCACAACAATCAATATCATGCATAAACTTTAACTAGATGCGATGATGCATATGCATGCTATCCTATAATCAGTTTTATTATATCAGTTTGTACGTATTCTTGCATGGTTTGCATGGATTTTGTGATGAACAGAGGTGTTCGGATCAAATGTGGACGTGGCGATGATCTTGTCTTTAGATCAAGCCGATCAACAAGTGATCTGTCCACAAGAAAGCTTCTGTTCAAAAGGAATCGAAGAACAGATGCAAACAAAACACGATGATGTCGTAAGGTGATATTGGAGACCTACCTTACGTTCTTCGTGGTCTCGGGGTCCTTCTCTTAGCCAGACAGATCGTTGGGCTCCCTTCCGGCGATCTTCCTTGATTGAACTCCGGCGATGGCTTACTCGGCGAGTTGGGGCTAGGCTCTAAGTTGTCGGCTCAGGAGGTGGAAAAGAAGTTCGTGGTTTTCGGCCAAAGATTCTGGGTTCTATTTATAATCGAGAGAAGAAGAGTCCTAATCTGATTGTATTTTGAATAAGAGTCCTATTCAGATTATCGTTGAATCTTAACAACTTATCTTGAGTTGATTTGGTGTGGTAACATTGTGGAATTCATGTCGGTTTCTCCTCCTTACCGATATTTCTACGCGTACAGAATCCAAAAACCGCTCCAGAACTCGTTACCTCCGCGGTGATAAGCTCCAGAAGCTCCACGTGTCTACCAGGGCCTGGTCTCCCCTTTTCCGCAGAGACGAGCTCCAGTTGTGCCGTGTGTCAAGCGAGCGAGACCTCCCTCTCCTTCGGAGGTGAGCTCCACGTGCGCCACGTATCCTGGCGGTCGGGACCTCCTCTCTATTCGGAGGCGAGCTCCGTGAATGCCACACGTTAAGTAGCGTAGGACTCCCTTTTTCCTCAGAGACGAGCTCCGAGGTCGACACGTGTCCAACAGTGTCGGACCTCCCGGAGATAAGCTCCGGTGGCGACATGTGTCCAATAGAACCGAACCTTCTCGGAGGTGAGCTACGAGATCGACACGTATCCCGCGCGACTGGTCCTCTGATTTCCGCGGTGACTAGCTCTGAAGGTGACATGTGTCCTGCGGCTCGCCTTGCTTCTCCGCATAGGCTAGCTCCGGAGGCAACACGTGTCTCACGGGGTCGGACCTCTCCCCCTTTGCGGAGATGATCCCCGAGCCTGCCACGTAGCCAGTTTAGCGGCGGACCTCTCCCCACTTCACAGGGATGAGCTCCGAACACACCACGTGGCCAGCGAGCCGCGGAAGTTGTATTTGGCGCTCTCTGTGAACTGGATTCGGCTCTTTTTGGCTATCTTTTTGATATTTTCTCTGTTCCCACTTCTTTTAAAATGTTTTCTCTACATGAAACATGAATACATGCAGAAAACAGAGATGAGGGTGTCACAAACACACTCTTGAAAGCAATAGAGTCATCACTCCTTCTAGAGACGGTCACACCCTCATTAGTCAACAAGCAATTATAACCTTTGTCACATAGTTGAGATATGGACAGGAGGTTATAATCTAAGGAATCAACATGTAAAATATGAGAAAGTGTGTGTGGTGAAGAGATAACTATTTTACCGGTACCTAGTACCTTTCCTTGCCTATTGTCACCAAAACGGATACCTTCGCTTGAGTCTTCATTTTGTTCGTACTCCACAAACATTTTTCTTCCTCCGGTCATATGATTGGTGCATCCACTATCTAGCACCCATTTCGCTCCACTGGATGCATATGCCTGCAAGAAAGAAACTATGCTTTGGTTTTAGGTACCCAAGCTTGCTTGGGTCCTTTGAGGTTAGTGACAAGTGACTTGAGAATCCACACACGAGTCTTGGTGTTCTCATGGCGTGGCCCAACATATTTGGCATGAACTTTTCCAAGACTGTTTTTCATAAGCACATATGAACCATCAAAGGTTCTAAACAAGATCTGTTGTTCATATAAGTTTCCAATGTTAATTTTATCAACATTATTATGTTTTCCAACTTGGGAGGAATTTCCTTTGATAAAGACAATGCTCTTCTTGCCATCCTTGTGGCTTTTTTAGCGTTTTGCCTTTTACCGTAAGAATACCCAATTCCATGTTTAACATTAGGAGGTCTTGTGACCAGTGCATACTTGACCTTCTCCTTGTCAAACATGCCACTTTGAGAGGGATGCTTGTCTTTTGTCACGTTTGACTTTTCTTTTAAGTTGGTGTCATTTTTAGCACATGTACAAGTTAAGAGAGTTTTGGATTCAACATGTTGAGAAGGCGAGCTTAAATGGGATGAAGAACCGCTTTGCTTGAGTGACTCAACTTGCGCCTCAAGAGTCTTGTTAACCTTGGTTAAGTTAGCAAGTTCATCCTTGAGTGCAATGTTTGAGTCTTTTAGCTTCAAACAAGTCTCCTTCTTGAAGTTAACTCAAGCTCAAGTGATTTGCTTCGCTCCTTTTCAATCTCAAGAAGCTCTTCAATCTCAAGATATTTCTCCTTTTGGAGAATGATCATATCTTCTTGTCGATTGACTAGCTCCTCATCAACTATCTCATCCATTAGAATTTTCATTTTAGCTATAGTATTTTTATCTAAACCTCTAAGCATGTCTTCATCATCACTAGAATTATCAATATCACTAGTAAAAGAATGCAAGGAGGGAGATTTGGTTTTAACCTTTCTTTTTCCTTCCTTGTCCATTAGGCATGTGTGGTTGGTGTCCTTCCATGCTCCCATGGTTGGGTTGAGAGTGGACTTCATGGTAGGCTTCTTGATAGCTATAGTGGCTATCTCCTCTTCTTCTTCAGATGAGAACTCATCATTAGAGTCCTATTCCTTCCCTAGATGTGCTTGGCCATATTGCTTCTTTTTCTTGAATATTTTCTTTTGTTGAGTCTTGTTGTCTTTACTCTTACTCTTATTATCTTTATGTGGATAATCCACCATGAAATGATCATATTCTCCACAATTGTAGCATGCACGCCTTGTCTTGGATCTTTGTCTGTCCTTATATCTTCCTTCATTTGAGTTGCCACCCTTTCTTCTTCTCATCATTTTCTTGAAGTTTTTGATGAACAAGATCATGTCTTCATCATCGATATCAGTGCTTTCATCATCACCATCATCATCCTCAGGAGCTTCTCGAGTTTCTTTTGATGCTAGCTTGAATGTTGCCTTTAGTGCAACTCCTCTCTTCTTTGCCGAGGTAAGGTCGGCAAGTTCCTTGACATGCTTGGCTTCCTTCCCCATCATTTCAATGTTGATGATCTTGCCAAGAATCTCGTCCGTGGTCATTTTGTGAAACTCGGGACTTTCTCTAATCATGGAGCAGGGTGTCAAGTTTCGAGGCATAAATGTTCTGAGAATCAATTTGACCACTTCATGATCCATCCACTTCTTTCTACCATAGGCTCGGACCTTATTGATGAGAGATTTTAGTCGATTGTACATCTCTTGGGGTGATTCACCTTCTTCGATAGCAAAGCTTCCCAATTACCTTCTATCATTTCAATCTTAGCTTCACGCACATAACGATCACCTTCATTTACGGTTTTGAGAGTATCCTAGATTTTCTTAGCAATTTCGAGTCTATCTACCTTGGTGAACTCGTCTCGGCTCAATGATGAGGTGATTACTGCTGCGAATTATCGAATTGGTTGTAATGTATAAATTGGTTGATACAAGAAGAACGGCGAGCGGGATGAGATGATGAGTTGTGAGTTGCAATTTGAATTGAACTCGTTGTGAGACATGTAATGAACGTTTCAATTTGAATTGAACTCGTTGTGAGCCATGTAATGAACTTGTTGTGACTATGTTATGAACGTTTCCATGTGAATTGAAATTTGTTCTTAGTTAATATTGTGTTGTTTACATTTTAATTCAAAATGTAATGTTTATTTATATGCTAGAAAGTAAATAATTATGTTATATTTTAAACTGTAGCACACATATTTTCGTGGGTTTGTTTGCCCCACGAAAATAATTTGATCTTATTTTCGTGGGTTTGCTATCACCCACGAAAATAATATCAAATTATTTTCGTGGGTTTTTCACTGGCCTATGAAAATAAGAGGAGTTATTTTCGTGGGTTTTTCCCTGGCCCATGAAAATAAGAGTAGTTATTTTCGTGGGTTTTTTCCTGGCACACGAAAATAAAGGACCTTATTTTTATGGGTTATTTCCTAGCCCACGAAAATAAGCAGGATTATTTTCATGGGTTTTTCTACTGACCCACGAAAATAATGGGTTGTATTTTCGTGGGCTACCCTGGCCCATGAAAATGCTTATTTTTGTGAGACAAAGATAGCCGACAAAAATACACGTATTTTCGTGGGTTGCTCCTAAAAATAAATGTATTTTCATTGACTTATTTTCATGGGCTGAAAACCCTTGAAAATAAGAAATAAACCCATGAAAATAATCACTTTCGTGGGTTTTTTACATATTTTTTGTAGGTTCGAGACCCACGAATAAACCTTATTTTTGTAGTGTTGTATGGCGGTGTCGCTGCCACCGACTCCTGTGACTGAGACTGCGCAGTGGCCACACTGTCGATCTGCTGCTGGTCCAAACACCCATTCTGAACCAAAACGACTGTGTGAAAGTTCGATCAAGTTCATTTTCATTCATTCAAAGAAACCCAGGTTTATTCACGCGTGGCACGCAATTGAACAGCCGTATCCATGCACGTCCACTCCAGTGCAGATATGCATGACGACAGAAAACCTCCGAAACAATTGAGAGTCACAGGAGTCGGTGGTGCAACAGATGGTCCTATAGCTCTGCACGGGAGGGTTCTCAAACAAGACAACGCGAACGGTGGTCCCTGCTATTAACCAAGCTGATCTCCGGAGCCTTCCGTAGACAGCTATCGAATACTGCTAGTGCGATGACTCGGTTACTGTAGATTTTTCTTTTGGTTTCTTCACCAGCACCGATGACGATTAGCTAGCTACTCTGACCAGCAGTAAAAGCCTTGACCGAGACGCGCGGCGGTCTTGTGTGCAGACTCCCCAACGCGGCCGAGAACGTCGTGACAAATTCGCTTCCAGAAAAAAAAGGACGACGCCATGACAGTGAAGAACAGTTACAGCTCACCGTTGTCCCCCTCTCCAGGGTTTCAGCGCACCTAATCCACCCGCGGCATTGTTAAGCCGTCTGACTGGACCGATTGCTGCTAAGCGGTGTGTGATCGGCACACACACCTACTCCAGTGTTAAAAGAGGTTAAGACAGGCGAAGCAACGAAAACGATGCTGCTGTTCAGGTTCAGGAAGGGGATCCTTCCTGCAGCCTTGCTGCTGCTGCTGCTCTTGCAGTTGGAGAGAGCGGGGAGCTCTTCGTGCTCTTCTTCTTCTTCTTCCTGTTGCCAACAGCGGCGTGGAGGAGCTGCAGCGACGGTGCTGGGCAGAAGACTGCTGATGCGCCATCAACATGAGCAGCAGCTCGCGAAAGGATTGATGGAGCGCACGAAGGACGGTGGAGGGGTGTTTTGCGAGGAGGGGGAGGAGAAGAGGGAGGTCATCACGGGGCCTAATCCACTTCACAACCGATAGGAGGAGGCCAGCTGCATGCTGGCTAATTCGACTGAGTTTTCTTCGTCCTTACATGTGTCCAGAATTTGTTCATCTCTTCTCCTCAGCTTTTCTTGTATTCTTCTCATTTACCTGCCGATACTTACTTTGTTAGACACGTGGCTAATCATGAACAGATTGTTCCAGTTCTCCCATTTTACTTGTTTCTATAAGGCTTTTCTTTTGGGATTCGCTATGACATGCATGTTTGATTTTGCCCCGGCATGTGAGCTATGTACTGTTCTGCATCAGAAAGCTGCTGCTCCAGATAATCAAGCGCTCTTCCCTCCATGCTCGCTCTTAGTACCCCCATTCCCGTTAATTTTTGTTTCTTAGATTATTAAAATTGTACATACATCTCTACGAGATTGTTATGTTAATCAGAGTTTCGCGATGCCTATAAGCTTTTATCCAGAGACGACAGAAACAAAATGAGAACCAAGTGCAGGTGCAAACCACACACACAAAAAAACGCCCCCGGAATGGGCCGACCCACCAACTGTCGCGTTAGGCCACAAGCCCAACTTGTGGATGCAAACTGGCCCAACATCCCCGGACCGCACCGCTCGAACCTTCTAGATCTCCCGAGACATACACTGGTTCCCGATCCTACCTTCCGCCGCATGGGCACAGTCCACAAGCTTACGGGGGTAAATCCGTCCAACCCTAACATCCCATTTTTCCAGTTAAAACCCTAAACCCCGCGGCGACAGTGAAGCCACCGGAAGCAGGAGGAAGGCACGGCCGCCCCCGCCGCATCGACCAGCTTGCTCCCCAACAAGAAGAGGAGCGCGGAAGGACACCTCGCGGCGCGGCAATGGCGAAGCGTCTGATCCCGTCGCTGAACCGGGTGCTGGTGGAGAAGCTGGTGCAGCCCAAGAAGAGCCCCGCCGGCATCCTGCTCCCGGAGACCACCAAGCAGGTACACCGGCAGATCTCGCGCTCTTCCTCCATTGTAGGCGCTTGTTCCGTCGTAGTACCTGTGCGCAAGCCTCCCTGGACGGGCGACTGCCAGGCGCCCGCCTAGGCGACCAGCCATGGCGTCCAGGCGGGAGTGCCTGCACGCCTAGGCGTCGCCTAGCGACGCCTTTTAAACAGTGAATGGTTATAGTAGATCCGGGCTGGGGGCTTTGGATCCCGCCTGGACGCCTAGGCGGCGACTAGGCGTCGCCTAGGTGACGCCTTTTAAACAGTGTTGGTTATAGTAGATCCGGGCTGGGGGCTTTGGATTGCGGGTGCGAGGGGAAGAAAATTGATGCGTCGCAGTTCCTTTGGGAGAATAGGTTTAGTTATGAGAGGACTACGAGAGGGTACTTTTGAGGGTTCCGTAAGCACCTGAGAGCTATTAGGTTGTTATAGGTGTGCCCAAATTTGTTCCTTTCTAGGAAGACGAATTTTTGGGCTAGTACAGTTCCAGAGACCAGAATCACCCCCTTAATCCATTGGTAGCTTAAATTTGGTTCCTAGATCAAATCCGTTGATAGTAATTACGTAACTGAGTACTATGTACAAACTTTTGTGTAAGGGTATTGAGAGAACCTTTTTTGGTGGAGTCACTTAGCTTCAGCTGTTACTTTCAATCTCAGCCATATGGAAGCATCTCTGTATTTGAATTTTGATATTGATACATAGTTGCTTCCTTGGCTTTTGGGATCTGTTATGTTGTGTTGTCAGTCCATGGTTCTGCTTCTAGGATTATGTCGTCCTTCTGGGTCATTGTGGTGCCTTCATTAGTTTCACCGTAGAATGCTGAGTCTGGTGATGTTGTACACTAGCCTGCATGAGGCATACACTCATTTGTGAACAAAGCGGAGTACTTTGCCATGTCATGAATTAATGCAAATGCTAGTACTGTGATTTCTTTACACAGCTATTTCTGGCGTTGATAATCTAGTCAATCGTAGGAAGGATTCTTTTGCATGGGCAGAATTCTTACAGTACTGTAGCAGTAAATTCATTTTGGTTATTTCAATTCTTACATCTATTACAAGCCACTACAGATTAATCTTGTCAGTATGCACCGTATGTCCTTGGAATCTTAGTTCTCATGGTGCATCTTTGTTGATCTTATCAGTATGAACTTACATGTCCTTGGAAGCTTAATGCATAAATTTTGCTAGTGGGTCCTCAGGATGTTTCAGCCTATTGAATTAAGCTGCTTCTTTGTTATCTTGTGTTTCAATTTGAAATTGTGGTTCACGTAGTAGGTTTTACCTTTTCTTACATTTATGGGGGCTTAATATGTCTCTACATTGGATTCCAGTTGAACGCTGCTAAAGTTGTAGCTGTTGGTCCTGGAGAGCGTGACAGGGATGGCAAGCTGATCCCTGTTTCACTGAAGGAAGGTGAAACTGTTCTACTTCCTGAGTATGGTGGAACAGAAGTGAAGCTCGCTGAGAAAGAGTACGTAATATTTCCTTTGCCATCTTGTTTTTTCTCTAAATCAGAAAATTCAAGGAACTAGAAAACTTTGACTGGTAGACTTGCATTTTGGAAGGTTACTGTATGAACATGTACCTTTGTAGCTGAACTGAAATGCTAGCTGGACTGATTTTGCCAGGACATTATTTGTTTTAGCTGTTTGCTTAATCTGGCTAGCTGTTTGCTTACTCGTTCCCTACACCTCGTTTATGAATTAGGATTCGTTAGACTTTATTACTATGCATATGCATAAGAAGCCAGGAAAAGGATTCGGATTTGGTGGTCTATTAAAATTTTCTGTACATAGCTGTCGATACCACAACAATGTCAGTTTGTTGTATGCACTCATATCAGATTGATAACGCCTGTTAACTTGTTTGTGGTCTAACCTGGCTGCTTGCTAAACTTCAGGTACCTCCTCTACAGAGAGCACGACATTCTCGGAAAGCTCGAGGATTAACTGTGGCAAGTCATCTCGAGACTGGAGGCATGTCAGAGTAGAGATGTTGGAGAGGCACGACTTCTCTGATTAGCGCTGTGGGAGGACTAAAAAACCCGAACTCGATGATATGGCCTCATCCTGAATGTTATTCGAACTTGTAGAAATTGCTTATTTTACTCTTCATTTCTATTGATATGCTCGCTGCAGTTTTCTTATGAAGAAATCGTATGATTGGTCTGGGTTTAGAGCAGTTCTTTAGTTCCTGCTATGGCACCACCATGTGTGTTTATATGGAAAGTGCAGCGTAAGGGCAATGCATCACGCCACGGGCCAGTACTGGTATGCAGCCTCGATGGGATGATTGCTGGAATTTTTCTCAATATACGTTTTTTTATTAATTTCATAAAAATGACCAGCTGTTTCTAAAAATTGTGGTTAGGAATGAAAACAGTCAGATATGGTTAGAAAAATGGTAAATTGTTTTCACTTTCCTATACCAATTTTAAAATTGGAATAAAAGTGATATTGTGATTCAGTATTAGATACGTCTGAAATGTTGAAAAGGAATCTATCGTATCAGAAATACATTGATATTGGATGAATCTTGAAATTTATTTCAGAAAAATTCTTCACATACGATGTTATATTAGAACATACTAAGAGATAAATTAAAAGAGAGGAAGGGAGAAGAATCAGCCCCTCCTATGACCTAGGACATTGCTACTGCGTTGCGCACACATAGAAGTGCCGGCCCATTCGTACGCGGGAGTGGCCGGGCAGGCTGGTAGGCATGGCCCCGGCGGTTGGGATCAGATCAGCGGGGTCACTGTCTCGTTCCCGTTGGGAGTTGCGGCATCGGTCCAGAGGGATGGGGAAGGATGGGGAGAGTGTTGGGCCTAGGGATGGTAATGGGGAAGGATGGGGAGAGTGTTGGGCCTAGGGATGGTAATGGGTTGGGTGGAACAAAAATTCACACAAGGAAAAAAGTTTGTGGGTGAAATTTGAGAGGTGAGAATTTGCATCCGCACTCGTTGGGTTTCGTGTGGGTTTCGGATGCCCGTCGGGTTTGATTTTTTTATAAACACACTATAACGTTTAATAAAATAAGTATAAAAAATATCCATTTTGAATGGTAATACAACAAAAAATATTAAGTTGGTTATAAAGATTATAAATATAGGTTGTGATAAGTAATATGAAACAAATAAATAATATAACCAATCAAATTTTGACTTTAAAATTATAAATATAAATTATTTCGGGTGTCCGTCAGGTATCCGTGGGTGCAAATTAAAACCCACACCTGCGACAAGTCAGGTCGGGTGCGGGTTAGACCTGCGGGTGAAAAATCCCACCCGCACCCGTCGGGTACCCGTACCCGTGGGTGGGATTGCCATCCCTAGTTGGGCCAAGGTTTATTAGGGTAAATTCTCTCTCATGGGCAGCGATCGTGAAGGACCGTGTCACTTATGAGTGCATCTATTTTGGCACAAAACAACCTGTCCGCCTCCAAGGTTTGTCGCAAAGGTTTTCAGTAATTTTAGGTTGAGTTCAGCTAGCTGAAACATATGTATTGGTCTTGGTTCAGGAGGCCTTTTGTTCATATAGATAAGTATCAGTAGAGTTGTTCTAATACCTGTTAGAAGCGAACTGCGCTGTACAGTAGAGTTGTGCTAACAGCTTGGATGCAGCAAGTAGCAGCTGATGCCTGCCATTACATTACAGTCTTGCTATTTCTGTTTCAGTGATGTGGTCCAGGAAACCTCAGCTTGGTCCTGGCCTTCAAGAGTGCCAGAGAACGCAACGCAACACGGCAATCATGCTTGCTCGGCGATTCGCCAATCGCCATAGATCGCAACGTATGTGCCTTCAGCACAAACTGGCAGCCTTTGTCTAAGCAACTGTGCTGTGATCCGTTTCTCATGTCACCCATACATATTTTTTTTTGGATCTCATGCATCCAGACACGCGAATCTTACTGTATACAACACACGCGCGCTCGTACAAGATACAATACGATTCGGTACACGACACGACACGACACGACGTACGTGGAAGCAGCTGGCGGTCAGATCGACCGTCGTGGCGATTGAGAAAGAGAACCAAGCTAGCTAGTTACGGCAGCTTGGAGGAGACGGCCCTCCGCCGCGAGCCGAGGCCGCCCTTGACCTCGGCGCGGATCTTTGCCGACACGGCGTTCCGGCCGGCGACCGGCGCGTTGGCGGGCCAGAGCCCGACGCTGACGGCCATGTCCTTGAGCCCCTGCAGCCGCTCGAGCGCCTCGACGACGGCGGCCATCCGCGGCCTGTCCCGCGGCTGCGCCGCCGTGCACTGCGCCGCCAGGTGCGCCACGGCGCGCGCGCCCTTGACGGAGTAGTGCCCCGCCAGCCTCGGGTCCACGATGCAGCGCAGCCGGCGGCTCCCGCCGTTGAGGTAAGGCCCGGTCCAGTCCACGAGCTTGAGCTGCTGCTCGGCGCGCGCGCTGCGGCCGCGGACGTGCTCCATGGCGCGCCGGCCCGTGAGGAGCTCGAGCAGCACCACGCCGAAGCTGTACACGTCGCTCTTCACGTTGAGGTGGCCCGTCTGCACGTACTCGGGCGCGGCGTACCCGTGGGTGCCCATCACGCGCGTCGTCACGTGCGTGTCCTCGCCCTCGGGCCCCATCTTGGCGAGCCCGAAGTCGGAGAGCTTGGCGGTGAAGTCCGAGTCGAGGAGGATGTTGGAGGCCTTGAAGTCGCGGTAGATGACGGGCGTGCCGGCGCCGTGGAGGAAGGCGAGGCCCTTCGCGGCGCCGACGGCCACCTTGATCCGGGTGCCCCACGGCAACGTCGCCGAGATCCCTGTATTCATTACCATGATGAGCTAGAATTCATCGTCGTTAGCTATCGACAGATGCAGTCAATACATGCAAGTCAGCGGCGCGAGAAAAAAGACGATGAGTAAGAGCAACAGGGACGGACTCCTGAAGAGGTGGTTCTCGAGGCTGCCGCGCGGCATGAACTCGTAGACCAGCAGCCGCTCCTCGTCCTCGCAGCAGTAACCCAGCAGCTTGACGAGGTGCGGGTGGCGGAACTGTCCCAGGAAGATGACCTCGGCGAGCCACTCCCGGTGGCCCTGGAACCCGCCGGCGCTGAGCTTCTTCACGGCGACGGGCTGCGCGTCGAGCCCGGGGCGCATGCCGGCGTCGACGAAGCCCTTGTGCACGGGGCCGAACCCGCCCTCGCCCAGCAGGTAGCTGCCGGAGAAGTCGTGCGTGACGCCGCGGAGCTCGCTCAGGCTGAAGGAGTGAAGCTGCAGCGGTCCCGCCATCTCCCCCTCGCCGGCGTCCTTGCCGCCGCCGCCCTCGGCCGTGATCGACGAGGCAGGGCTGTTGGCCAGGGAGGAGAGGCGCCGGAAGGAGGCCAGCCGGCGCGACAGCTCGGACCCCGCGGGCCGGCAGCGGGCCAGGCCCTTCTCCGTGCCGGCCGCCACCACGGCGTCCTCGGCGGCGCAGCACTTGGTCGCCGACGCCAGCACCGGTCTCCACGGCCTCGACGGCATCTTCGTCCCCATAGCTAACTAAACCGAGATCGATCGAGCTGCGGGTAGCTTTTCTGGTCCAAGACTCTGAGTCGTCTGAGAGAAGAGAGTGGTTAGCCCGGCAGGAGAAGGGAGGAGAGAGCGAGGCTTATAAGAAAGTGAGGCGACAGAGGGCACGGAAAGGGAATGCGAGGACAACCGCTCCAACACAGCGCTCAACTGCTCCAAACCACTCCCGCTTTCGAGGCAAGTGTGCGCTTATGGCAGCACCATCCCTCGCCTTTTGCATGGACTACTCTACTTAGCATTTTCCATATAAAATTATGCGCGTCAAGGAGATTTCAGATCTTTAGAGAACGGGAGCGATCACAGATCCAGTATAAGCCCTCCTCACTCTTAAGTCACGTGTCAACTATTGACAACACTAGCCAAGATATAATTTTTTGACAACCATTTTTGACACACTAAAACTTTTTTTCGGTCAAGTATTACATCTCTAACCCCTACATCTTCTCCGTCTCCACCACCACCTTCCAAGAACCACAAGCTTTCACCTTCGCCATCTCTTCCTAAGGTCTAAGAGGATCCACCTCCGCCATCTACTCCAAAGGGCCAATAAGATCCAGTCCCCCCATCTCCTTACAAAAGCTAAGAAGATCCGCTCCCACCACCTCCTTCTAAGGGTCAAGGAGACGCAACACCACCACTTCTCTCAAAGATCACACACATGCGTTCTCACTACCTTCTCCCATGTGTGCTAAGGGGGTGTGCTCCGGCCACCTGCCCCCAAGAGCCAAATATATCAACCTCCATCATCTTCTCTTAAGAGACGAGCACCGTCTTATCCTAAACAAGTCCATCTTCAAATTGTCTTGTATGATCAGAATGTTAAATTGTTGCGAAAGATTGAAGAGAAAGTGAGGCTCGTCTCATCAGGAGCATTGGACATGGGAGGATATAGAAACATGAAAAGAAGATGGTGAAATTTGTACCTAGGAGTCAGTGTGTCTCACAAAAGGGTGGACCAATCTTAAAAAAGGAGAATATTCTCGATGCATTCTTGAATGGCAGGCCATTCTATCCATTATACAATTCAACAAGCTACATTTCTTGATCGTGAGACTCCAGGATGATATATGATTGCGAGTGTTTTGGGACTCGCTAGTATTCCATTTCTTGTGTCGCAAAACACATTTTGGAGCCAAGAGAAATGAATGTATTTTAACTTTGAATACTTACTCCTCATATACTACAAAGGCTCGACATCAACCTCATACTCGTGTGGTGCTTGTAAATACTTTAACCTATCATTCATACTTGCTTTTTTTTAGTCTACGATACATGCCATGTGTAACCTGATAGTGGGCCGGAAACTAAACTGAGCCTAGACCGAACCAATGTGTTGTTCTAATTCAATACAAACTAACTCACCTCACCAATTCAGTTATTCAAACCAAATCAGACCAAACCAAATAGAAAATCAACCCAACCCACACCAGACCAGATCCCCCACTACAGTTTGAAACTAGGTCCAACCCATTTGTTGTTTTGGTTCTAGCCCACCAGGCTTTTGCAGCTTATATTCTCAGCGGCCATTTTGGCTTCCACATGCGCTCGTGGGAGGAAATTTGCTTGAAAAAAATAATCTTCTATCCTATTTAAGAAATTCAAGACTTTGACTTGTGGAGATCTAAATTCGTAAGCAGAATAAGAAATTCCAGCAATATAAAAACAACCCATTTAATTGTAGTCACAAAAGTCATGTGTAGATTTTAAATAAAAATATTTAAATTGACAGCTTTAAAAATTCATTTCATTTGTAGGGCAACTAAACACTTGCTAAGGAGTGCCGACTCCCAACATGCTTGAGATAAATGCTTGGTTGTTGTTGTTGTACCTAAAACGACAACACAACCTAGTAGGCAAGAAGAGAATCACATCAATCCATTATAGACAATAGAGCGTCCATCCACAGGCCAATAAATATAGGTTTGTTTAGACCATGGTTTCAAAATAGATTGTTGAGCATGATAATGATGTTCTCTAGTCATTACAAGTCACAACCACGCCATTCTAATCCTGAAACGATCAAACAACTACTTTATATATATTGAAAGATGTTTTCCTATTACAAGAGGAAATTGCTTGGAGCTCATATATCAGGTCATTTCAGCAACGTGGTAGAGCTGGCTTGCACACATGACAGGGAAAAACTTCAACGGAAATCAATTGTTCCTTCATCTACACGGACAAAGTGTATGTATTAAGCACATGGAATTCATAACACTAGGAAAAGGTAATGACATCTGCACCTGATGGGTTCTAATATCCCAAAGGCACATGGGGCCATGAATAGACTAAGTACTACCGGCAAGAATAAAATATCTTTTGCTCTTGTGAAAGAATAAAATAAGAGGCTAAATGGGAAAGAACAAATAAGTATTGTGATACTCTATTACTTTTGCTCCCAGACAATATTCCTTTTTAGTGGGCAACCGTTAAAACCCAATCTAGCTGCTCACCTATTTGCTTACAACATGGCATTTTCATAGTCATCAAGGATCCTTATCTATTTGCTTACTTAAAAGAAGATGAAGAAATAACATAGGTTATGTATGGAGAGCTGAACTCAGATCTTAGCAGCATAGGTTATGAAAAAACACGTCATTTGATCCATTCACTTTTAATGGAGGGCTGAACTCTGACCTGCAAATGACATGATGGAAACAACATAGGTCATGAATGATTATTTTCTAAAGCTAGATGAGTTTGTGAAAATTGTAATCATTTTACCTTCATTACCAATCTGTCTAGGCTTGTAAAGCTAGTATTTTGTGCAAACAAGAGCTTCAAGCATTTGAGGTCTTAGAGAACTTCTTGTGTCACCAAGTATCCTGCCACCACAGCTAAAAGCTGATTCTGAAGCCACGGTGCTGAGGGGAATTGCAAGGAAATCTCGATCCATGGCCGACAACACTGGGTATACTTTTCTGCATGCCTCTTTCACCATGCCAATATATCAAAGTCTTCACTGTCCTCCTAAAAGTGCATCTAGGTAATCCACGTGGGTTTTAGATGATTGATGACGAAAATTAAGATACTAATGAGCTTTACTGAGTATGACCACAGGTCTTTGAGATGAGAAAGAATGTGGAGTCCCTCAGAAAGCAAAAAGAAAAAGAAGAAGACTTGCAAGAGTAGAAAAATAGGACTTTATTCTTAAGTTTCACATCTTCTAGTTGTGTAGAGGGTCTTCTCTTTTAGAGTGCTTGAGAATCATTAGAGAGCTCAAATTTTTAGTTAGAATTTTGAGAGGGAATAGTCCTAAGTATAGCTGAGAATGTAGACCGGACTTGTCCGAATTTAAGGCCGGACTAATCCGATCTAACCGGACTATTCCGTTTTGGACCGGACTAAAAGTCTCTGAGTGAGTTCGAACTTGTCCGTTTTATGCCGGACAACTCCGTTCTTGTGTAAGTCTGAGCCTTTCTGAGACCAAGTCCCAGAAGGCCGGACTAGTCAGCCCATGGGGCCGGACTAGTCCGCCTGTCGAACTAAGCCGCTTAGATCCGGAGGAAATCCCTCTGAGTGACCTCGGACTAGTCCGCTTAGCTGGCCGGACTAGTCCGAATTCTTTAGACTAGTACGGTTTAGGACGGAACAATTGTTCTTGTGTGAGCTCGGACTAGTCCGAACATGGCAAGACTAGTCCGTAATGTGAGTTTAGAGAGTTTTGAGACTAAGTCTGGTAAGGCCGGAACAGTCCGCCCGTGTGGCTGTACTAGTGCGCTACTAGCCAGACTAGTCCGTTCTCACCCAGAGCAAAGGCTCCTGTGTGAGATCGTACTAGTCCGTTCTTCAACGGAATAGTCTAGGATTTTATGACCGTTTTAATGACCGTTTGAATTCAAAGGTTGCGGTGACTTTAGTTGGTAGCCTTTGTGACGTAAGTGGTCCCCTAAGGCCGGACTAGTCCGGGGTTCTGGCCGGACTAGTCCGGACTTTAGCATGTGTAATGGTTAGATGTTGGGATCCCTATAAAAAGGGACCCCCGGTTTCAAATGACCATCTATACGACCCTACCGCCGAAAACTCCTTCCTTGAGCTCTTCTAAGCCTGTTTCCTCACCTTCTTGACCCCTAAGATTGGATCTTGAGGGGTTTGTGGATTTGTGAGAGGAGAGACGCGATGATCAATGTTTGAGCTCTCGGTTTGAATCTCTTACACTTTAATTGTTAATTTGAGTTCGTGGCTGTTGTATTTTGTTTTCTAGAACTGCTAGGTTGTTGTAGGGAGCCTCAAGTTATGAGTAGCCCCTAAGAATCTTGTATTCACCCTTTGATTGATAGTGAAGAACCCGGGTTTGATCTTGGTGATCGCTCGATGAGGGTAGGGTTGAAAGAGACCCGTTCCTTTGTGGACTCCTCAACAGGGACGTAGATTCCTGTGTGGAATCGAACCTCGAGATAAATCGAGTCTCTTAATTCCTTTATTTTCTCGTTTATTCACTAGAGTTGCTTGTTAGGATTTGTCTCGCTCAAAACTTGTTAATTGCCTTTTAGTTGTGAATCTTGCAATCCAATCAGTTTCTCATTCACAAACTAGTTGATTA
This sequence comes from Neostapfia colusana, assembly GCA_030760725.1. Lineage (NCBI taxonomy): Eukaryota > Viridiplantae > Streptophyta > Magnoliopsida > Poales > Poaceae > Neostapfia > Neostapfia colusana. Next base: position 80,726,989 of record JASWHV010000013.1, read on the forward strand.
GATTGTTAGACAACTCACATATCTTCCGCTTGAACAAACTTGAAAAGAAATCCATAAAAACGCAAACTTTACCTAATTTCTATACCTAGACCGGACTAGTCCGCCACCAGACCGGACTAGTCCGACCCTTCAGGTTTAACCCGTTGTTTTCAGCAGTTTCAGGTTTTATTAGCCTATTCACCCCCTCTAGGCAACTTTCAATTGGTATCAGAGCCTAACTCTCCACAAAAGCTTAACCGCTTGGAGAGGAGATGAAGGACAAGACCGGTAGCCAAGTTGATCCTACCAAAGGAAATGGAGCAAGTCCGAGTAACTTCGAAGAGCAAGGTTCAAACCCACCTCCAGGTGTTACTCCTCCAAAAGATGTCTCAAGCTCAGAAGAATATGAAGAAGTTCTTCGTCTCATGGCTCTCCTCAAGAAGAAGAAGGAGGAAGCTAAGAAGAAAAAGAAGGAGAAGTTGGAGAAGAAGTTCAAGAGTAGTCAACAAGATTACTCACGATATCCTTTTAATTATGAGCGTCTAAATTCACATTCTAGTTATTTGTCAATTCCCTTAGGCAAACCACCTCACTTTGATGGAACTAACTATATCATGTGGAAGCACAACATGAAGTTGCATCTAATCTCCTTAAACCCAAGTCTTTGCCATGTTGTTTCTACAGGTATAGATATCTCTGAAGACGAGGATGAACTCACCCAAGAGCAAGAACATCAAATCCACCGCAATGCACAGGCGGCGGTAGTGCTCAACTCATCCCTAAGCCTCGAAAAATTCAACAAGGTGGATGGGTTAGAGCTCACCAAAGACATTTGGGACACCTTCAAGATCACACATGAAGGAAACCAATCCGTGAGGGAAGCCAAGATCGGGATGATCGAAGGAGAGCTTGGAAGGTTCGCCATGGAAGAAGGTGAAACACCTCAAGAGATGTACAACCAGCTCAAGACTCTCATCAACAAGAGCTGGGCGTACGGATGCAAGAAATGGAATGATCATGAGGTGGTCAAGAGGATGATAAGATCTTTCATGCCTCGCAATGTGACCTTATGCACTTTGATCTGGGAAAGTCCAAACTTCCACATGATGACTCTGGATGAAGTGCTAGGGAAGATCATCAACCACGAGATGATGGAGAAGGAAGCCCAACACGTCAATGACCTAGCAAAGATCATCTCATCCAATAAGAAGGGCATTGCTCTCAAGGCTACATCCAAGTCCAAGGGAAAAGAAATGCAAATCACAAGTGATGATAAGAGCATGAACATGGATGATGAAGAAATGGCCTTCTTCATCAAAAGATTCAAAAGGATGATGAGGAAAAGAAAAAGCCATCACTATGAGAACAAGAGCAAGGACAGGGCAAGTCAAGAACAAAGAAGACTTGCTACAACTGTGACGAATACAGACATTTCATTGTGAATTGCCCCCATAGCAAGGAAGATGACAAGAGGAAGAAGAAGGATGGGAAGCCTCAAGACAAGAGGATCTTCAAAAAGAAGAAGGCTTATGGACAAGCTCACATTGGAGAAGAGTGGGACTCAAACGAAGAGTCCTCTTCCGAAGATGAAGAAAAGGTGGCAACCGTGACCATCAAGAGGGCAACCATGAAGAAATCACTCAAGGATGATTAGAAGAGCCCAAGCCACACATGCCTCATGGCAAAGGAAAGAAAGCGTAAGGTAACATTTAAACCTTCCAAGTTACATATTGTTGATGATGATGATGATGACTTTGATAGCAGTAGCAAAAATGAATTCATGTTTAAGGGTTTAAACAAAAATGCTATAGCTAAAATAAAATGATATCGGATGAAATATTTGAACAAGAAGAACTTCTCAATCAACAAGAAGGATTGCTTATCCTTAAAAAGGAAAGAAATCTTGAGATTGAGAAGCTCCTTGAACTTGAGAGAGAGAAGAGTAGAGCACTTGAAAGCGAACTTGACTTGAGCAAGGAAACTTGTGTTGAACTTAAGAGTACGAATGTAGTACTTCAAGATGAACTTGTGAGTTTGACCAAAACTCACAAGAATCTTGAAGCAAAATTCAACTCACTTAAGTCAAGTGTCTCAACTACTTCATCCTCTAAGAACTCCTCCTCAACAAATATGGAATCCAACACTAAAACTTACAAATGTGCTAATCTTGTTCTGAACTTGAAAAATGAGCCCAAAGAGGCACAAAGCAAGAATACACACAAAAGTGACATCTTTGATAAGGAGAAGATCAAATATGCACATACTGCATACTCAATCACAAGATCTAATCTTATCAAAGATGGACTTGATTATACTAGGGGAGAAAATCAAAATGCTAGAATCCTCAAGGATAACAACAAGTGTGTAGCTTTTGTCAAAGAGAACTCAACTCAAGTCAAGAACAACAACCTTGCATCTACCTCACATGAAATTGCCAAAAATAAAACTCTACCATATTTCATAACTTTGATGCATCTTATGTTCTTATGAAGAGCAAGTATGGTCGAGTATATGCTAAATATGTTGGGCCACTCCACAAGAGTCCAAAAACTTTTGTTTGGGTGCCCAAATGCCTTGTGACTAACCTCAAAGGACCCAACCTAGTTTGAGTACCTAAAACTAAAACTTAAATTGTTTTGCAGGCCTACTCCTCTGGTGGCACTAAATGGGTGCCAGATAGTGGGTGCACTAATCATATGTCCGGAGAGAGGAAGATGTTCGTTGAGTATGAAGAAAATGATGATCCAAGTGAAGGCATCTACTTTGGCAACAATAGTCAAGGAAGGGTGCTAGGTATCGGTAAAATTACAATCTCTTCTCAACACTCACTTTCTCATGTTCTACATGTTGAATCACTAGATTATAAGCTATTGTCTATATCTCAACTATGTGAAAAAGGTAATAATTGCTTGTTTACTAACGAGGGTGTGACCGTCTCTAGAAGAAGTGATAACTCAGTTGCCTTTAAGGGTGTGTTGAAGAGAAAGCTTTATCTAGTGGATTTCTCCACGGAAAAAGCTCAATTTGACACATGCTTAATAGAAAAAACCAATATGGGATGGTTGTGGCATAGGAGACTAGCCCATGTTGGTATGAGGAACTTACAAAAACTTCTAAAGGGGGATCACATCTGTGGACTAAAAAATGTTATTTTTGAGAAAGATAGGCCATGTAGCGCGTGTCAAGCCGAAAAGCAAATTGGAGCAGCTCATCCCGCCAAGAATGTGATGACGATAATAAGACCATTGGAGATGCTCCACATGGACCTCTTTGGTCCCGTCACCTACATAAGCATTGGCGGTAACAAATATGGTTTACTAATTGTTGATGACTATTCTCTCTTCACTTGGGTATTTTTCTTGCATGATACGGGAGAAACTCAAAGTATCCTCAAGAAGTTCTTTAGGAGAGCTCAAAACGAGTTCTCCTTAAGAATCAAGAAGATAAGGAGTGACAACGGCTCTGAATTCAAGAACACCCAAGTAGAAGAATACTTGGATGAAGAGGGCATCAAGCATGAGTTTTCGGTCCCCAACTCCCCCGAACAAAATGAGGTGGCCGAAAGGAAGAACCGCACATTCATAGAGAAGGCAAGAACAATGCTTGATGAGTAGAAAACTTCGGGTCGGTTTTGGACGGAAGCGGTCAACACTGTTTGCCACACCACAATCCGCCTCTATCTCCACCGACAAATAAAAAAAACTCTATACGAGCTTCTGACAGGTAACAAACCCAACATCTCTTACTTTCGTGTTTTCGGAAGTAAATGCTATAGTCTCAACAAGAAGCCTAGGACTTTGAAGTTCGCTTCAAAACCCGATGAAGGTTTCGTACTTGATTATGACTCAAACACCTACGCCTATCGTGTTTTCAACAAAATCTCTGGTTGTGTTGAAATTGCACGTGACGTGGTGTTTGATGAAACTAATGGATCCCAAGTGGAGCAAGTCGATCAATGTGTGCTAGATGAAAAAAAAGCACCATGTGTAGCACTAAGAAGAATGGGGCTTGGAGATGTCTGTCCTCAAGAAGATGCGGGCCAAGATGCTCCAAGATCATCACAATCGGCGCCTCTCACACAAGATCAAAATCAAGAACCCCCAGATCAATACGTTCAAGTTCAAGAAGGAGAAGATTAAGACCATGACATTGATCAAGGGGGAGACGGAGAAGAAGAAGACCACTCAAGAACTCAAGTGCCTCACCCAAGGGTTCATTAAAGCATTCAACGGGATTGCCCCGTTGACAACATCCTTGGAGATATCACAAAAGGGGTAACAACACGATCTCGAATGGTTAACTTTTGTGCGCATTACTCTTTTGTGTCCTCCTTAGAACCATTTAGGGTGGAAGAAGCACTAAAGGATCCAGATTGGGTGGTGACCATGCAAGAAGAGTTGGACAACTTCACAAGAAATCATGTGTGGGAGTTGGTGAAGAGACCAAACGCAAATGTGGTAGGCACCAAGTGGGTGTTCCACAACAAGAAAGACGAACACGGAGTGGACAAGGAACAAGGCACGACTTGTGGCAAAGGGATATGCTCAAGTCGAAGGTTTGGACTTCGATGAGACCTTTGCTCCCGTAGCTAGGCTTGAGTCAATTCATATTCTATTGGCCTATGCTACTCACCATGATTTCAAACTTTATCAAATGGATGTGAAAAGCGCCTTCCTCAATGGTCCAATCAAGAAGGACGTGTACGTGGAGCAACCACCCGGGTTTGAAGATCAAGAATATCCTAATCATGTGTTTAAATTGCATAAAGCTCTCTATGGCCTCAAACAAGCTCCTAGAGCTTGGTATGAGTGTCTTAGAGACTTTCTTATTGATAATAGTTTTAGGATAGGCAAAACTGATTACATTCTTTTCATAAAGAATGTGGATGATGATCTCTTTGTGTGCCAAATATATGTCGATAACATTATATTTGGCTCAACTAACAAATACTTTTGTAATGAATTTAGTAAGATAATGACAGATAGGTTTGAGATGTCAATGATGGAGGAGTTAAAGTTCTTACTAGGATTTCAAGTCAAGCAACTCAAGGAAGGCACATTCATTAGTCAAACAAAGTACACACAAGACATATTCAAGAAGTTTGACATGAACAAGGCCAAACCCATAAAGACACCAATGACAATGAACGGGCACCTCGATCTCAATGAAGATGGACCAAGCGTGAATCAAAAGGTATATCGCTCTATGATTGGTTTATTGCTTTATCTTTGTGCATCTAGGCCCGATATCATGCTTAGTGTATGCTTGTGTGCAATGTTTCAAGCCTCTCCTAAAGAATATCACTTAATTGCCGTTAAAAAGAATCTTAAGATATTTAGTTCACACACCAAACCTAGGGATGTGGTATCCAAAGGGGTCTAAGTTTAATCTCATCGTATATTCCGATGCGGATTACGCCGGATGCAAAGTAGATAGACAAAGCACCTCCGGGACTTGCCAATTCTTAGGTAGGTCCCTAGTATCATGGTCATCTAAGAAACAAAATTCTATTGCCCTTTCCACAGCCGAAGCAGAGTATGTTACAGCCGGAAGTTGTTGTGCTCAACTTCTTTGGATGCGACAAACTCTAAGGGATTATGGATACAATATGAACCACATTCCACACCTATATGACAATGGGAGTGTCATTAAGATTGCCCATAACCCCGTTGAACACTCTAGAACCAAACATATAGACATCCAACACCACTTCTTGAGAGACCATTCTATAAAGAGGGACATAGCTATCTCACATGTTAGAACCAAAAAATAACTAGTCGATATTTTCACCAAGCCACTAGATGAAAAACGATTTTGTGAACTTTGAAATGAGCTAAACATCCTAGACTCTAGGAATGTGGCTTGAAATGTTTAACATCTGAATGCTAGTAATTTGTAATCTTAAAAAAATTTCAAAAACTTCAAAATCTGCATGATTGTGAAAAACTTGTTCCACTTCTAATTTTCTCTCACATTATTTTACCAAATTATGTTTAGATATATTGTGGTCATCATCTAATTGTATGCTTTAATATATTAGTCGGTACCCTCAATACCGGGTACCCCCACGCACAGTGCGAAACCGCCTAAGGACCTCGTGAAAGTTGCCTAGAGGGGGGTGAATAGGCTAATAAAACCTGAAAGTATAGCAAACAGCGAATAAAACCTGAAGCAGGCCAGACTAGTCCGGTCTAGGTATAAATTTGCGTTTTAGGTTTCCTTTTGAGTTTGTTTGAGCGGAAAATATATGGTAGTCAAATGATATCACTAATTAGTTGAGAATATTAGATTACGAAATAGTAGAACAATTTGTGGGCATTAACACAATGAAAGCTTAACAAGTAATTCTAGTGAGCAAGTGAGATAGTAGAGGAACCAAGGGACACGATTTATCCCGAGGTTCGATTCCACACAGGAATCTACGTCCTCGTTGAGGAGTCCACCAAGGACCGGGTCTTTTCCAACCCTTCCCTCACCGAGCGATCACCAAGATCAAGCCTGGGATCTCTCACTATCAATCAAATGTGAATATAATGCTCTTAGGGGCTACTCACACCTTGAGGCTCCCTACACCAACCAAGTAGTTCTAGAATTCAAAGTACAACTGTTAAGAACTCAAAATAACAATCAGAGTGCAAGGGAATCAAACCGAGAGCTCAAACGTTGATCACCACGTCTTTTCTCTCACAAAACCACTAACTCCTTAAGATCCAATCTTAGGGGTCTAGAAGGTGAGAAAAGAGGCTTAGAGGAGCTCTAGGAATGAGTTTTCAGCGCTTAGGTTGTTGTCCCTTCAATTCTCAGCCGGGGGGTCTCCTTTTATAAAAATCCCGGCATTTAGCCGTTACCAACTAAAGTCTGTCCGGTCCCAACCCGGGACTAGTCCGTTCTTGAGGGACCACTCACGTCACAAGGCTACCAACTAAAGTTTAGTGACCGTTGGACTCAAACGGTCATGAAACCACGGACTAGTCCGCCCAAGAGCGGACTAGTCTGATCTCGGTCAGGAACCTTTGTTTCGTATGAGAACGGACTAGTCTGGTAAGGGCGGACTAGTCCGGTCTTACCAGACTTAGTCTAAAAACTCTCTAATCTGGAGCTGTGTACTAGTCCAGCCAACTTCGGACTAGTCCGAGCTCACACAGGAACCTTTGTTCCGTCCTAATTCGGACTAGTCTGAAAAGATCGGACTAGTCCGACCTGTGGAGCGGACTAGTCCGATGGCACTCAAAGACTTCTTCTCCGGACCTAAGCGGCTTAGTCCGCTCAGCGGACTAGTCCGGCCTCTCGGGCGGACTAGTCCGACCTTCTGAGACTTAGTCTCATAACGGCTCAGACTCACACAACAATGGACTAGTCCGGCCTTGAACGGACAAGTCCGAACTGACTCAGAGACTCTTTATCCGGTCCAAAACGGATTAGTCTGGGTCCGAACGGACTAGTCCGTCCCATGGTCCGGACAAATCCGGTCTCCCCTTTTTTATATCTATGACTACTTTGTCTCATGGTTCTAACTTTCTACCCTTCATTTGAGCTCTCTAATGATTCTCAAGCACTCTAAAAGAGAAGACCCTGTACACAACTAGAAAATGTGAAAATTAATAGAAAATTCTATTTTCTACTCTTTCAAGTCTTCTTCTTTTCCTTTTGCTGCTTGAGAGACTCCATATCCATTTCTTTAATAAATTCCTATGCTCATACTCAGTGGAAACTTATTAGTATCTTAATTGTCGTCATCAATCAACCAAAACCTACGGGGATTACCTAGATGCACTTTTAATCTCCCCCTTTTTGGTGATTGATGACAACTCATTAAGATTTTCGATAGATGGATATAGTAGATTGTTTTCATAACACATGTATGTATGATTTACTCCCCCTAGATGTGTGCACAATGAATTATCAAGGAAAATATGCACAAAAGTGAGTTCTTTGGGAATTTCACACTTACATGTGTTATGGTAGGATGACTAAGTGTGATGTAAGCAGTAACCACATTAAGAAAGATACAATATTTACGAGCAAACATATTTCAATATGGCATAATATGAAGACATAAAATAGCATAGTCATTACAAAATAACATAACGTGGCATAATGTTGCATAGTTATTACAAACCATCATAAAATGAGTGTTTAAAGAGCAAGACTATGACTAGACTACTCCCCCTTATTCTCTCCCCCTTTGGCATCAAGGCACCAAAAAAAGGAAAGAAAAAAGAGAAAACCTAATCACTATCATCTTGATCTTCGTCTTGGTCACTTTGAGTCTCCTCGTCCTCATCCTCATCTTCATCTTCATCTTCATTGTCATCCTCGTGATGAGTGTGGGAGGTAGGAGGAGCAGCTGAGGAGGATCCAAAGTAGGCAAGCTCGTCCTCCGTGAGAGTGGGAAACTCTGTCACTTCGTCATCATTTGATGACGGTGGAGACATAGGTATCTCTATCTTGTCGCACATGGCCTTGAGACACTTCTCTTGGCGTTGCTTCATTTTCTGCGTGCGAACTTCCACCTTCTGACACGAGGAGAATATGGCCTTGAAAACTTTGAGCAGTCCACTAGAGGAGCCGCTCGATGATGGAGGGACGGATGGTCCGACAGAGGAGGATGGAGCTGCAGTAGAGCTCCTGCCTAAGGATGCAGGAGGGCGAGGAAGAGGAGTCGGCATCTGAGGACGTAGCTTCCTGTGCTTCACATCCTTTGCAAATTCCAGTCCTGTGACTTTTTCTATCATGCACATGATGTATGGTGCATAGCCACAAGATCTGTTTGGGGTGTGGGAGATGTTGAAGATGTCGTTGTATATGTAGTCAAAGACATTGAATCTCTCTTCTTCATTGAGCAGCTTCAACAGGTTTCTGTGATATCCCTGTATCATCCCCGCATCTCCATCTTTTGGAGCTAGAGTCTTTCTTAGAATCCTGTTCAGCACTCCAAAAAAGGATTTGATGTTGTGGGTGAGGATGCCTCATAGGAGAGATAGGAAGGATACATGAAGTCCAAGTCATCCTTTCCCAAGGTTCTCTCATTGTGAACTATGATCTCATAGTTCAAGTGCTCCCCAAGTCCAAGGATTCGAGCAAACTCATCATAAGGACAGAGTAGACCACACCATTTATCATCCAAGTGATTTTCCTGTTCCCATAGGTGTGGAAGTAGCAGGTGGTGTAAAACTGGACTATGACCTCAATGTTCCAATCATACTGAAAGGCCATCAAGTCCTTGATCCCATGGCGTTCTGTTGATTCAATTACTGCATCAAAAGCTTGATGCTTCTTGTTGGCCATGTATGGCCAGTCCACCCACTGAGCATCAACTATCGGTGTCTTCATTAGGAGATAGACAAGCCGGTAGTAGTCACAATGGAAGTCGCACCAGAAGCGAGGGTCTGGTGTGGACTTCTCGTACTTATAAACTTCCTCCTCCCGGAACCTTCTGGCTTTGTCGGCTCCTTTTCCCTTGAAGGTTGCACTTGCCAAATTGGGTTGGCGGTTTGGGTTGTGCATAGGAGGTGCCCTTTCAAGGGGCCCAACAGGTCCCTGTGGGGGATTTTCCCTTCCCCGTCTAGGGTTGTCACGAGTGACGAGTCCCCTGTTGGCTAAGGCCTTTTTCCTGGAAGGATTGGCTGCTTTGCCTTTTCCTTTGTCTTGGGTCGATTTTTGGGGCTCGGCATGTTGTTTGTCTTTCGGGGTTACTAGCCTCTTCCTCCTTGGAGGATCAACGGACTGAGAGGCTTGTGCTTCCCTGTTAGTCCGTTTCTTTGTCCGAGCCTCCCTTGTGGCAGCCTCTCCTACCTCTGCCTCGGCTGCCGCACGATAAGCGGCTTGGCGAGCCGCTTCGGTCTCGGGGTTTGGAAGAGGACTGTCGCTGGGTCCTGACATGATCTGGTGAGAAAAGAAGTATTTAGCTGATGGAGCATTGCGTTTGAATTAGTTTACAACCCCAAAGTTAGGGGCTAAGACTGTACCAGCCGGACTTGTCCGGGCAGGAGGCGGACTAGTCCGCTCTGGCCGGACTTGTCCGGTTGGAGTCCGGACTAGTCTGGACCCTACAGTTTTAAACCCTAACTGATGTGATTTGATTACTAATTCAGCAAAGTAGTTGCAATACTATGGGGGATTGAAATAATATGGTATAGGAATCTCAGAGAAGCCTTAAGGTACTAAATGTATGTCCTAGAAATAAGATTTTTGTGAAAAGTCAAGGCTAGGTTAAAAAGTACTTTAGAGTGAAGGAATTTGATGAAATCCGCGGTTCGAAGGAGCGGAGATGGTCGGAGAAGAGTTCCCCGCACTCCACAAGCCTTGAATTGAGGATGCCTTCGAGAGATTTGAGGGAGGACTCCAAAATCGCCAATGGAGGCGAGTTTTGGAGGAGAGAAGTGTAGTGGAGGTGAATGAGGGAGAGGGAGGGGGTCAGCCCGACCCTTGGAGGTTAAGTCTCCAGGGGCCAGACTAGTCCGGACTAGTCTCTAGTCCGGACTTGTCCGAGTGCCGGGCGGACTAGTCCGTTGTGGACTTGTCCGCTGCATCTCGGACTTCTTAGGATCCTCGGACTTGTCCAGCCTCTAGGTCGGACTAGTCCGGCTATTAAAGTCTAAAAATTCTTATATATATATTAGAATTTTCCCTTTGTTTGCGGTGGATTTACTTGCACCTGCTATATGGTCCATATATATATATATATATATATATATATATATATATATATATATATATATATATATATATATATATATCGAACACATAAGTACATGATGACCATAATATAGCCAAAAATAATATGAGAGAAGAAATAGAGGGGGAACAAGTTTTCACAATCGTGCACATTTTGAAAGTTGTGGAAGAATTTTGAGAACTTCTATTTACACAACTTTTCAACTCACATTCCTAGAGTCTAGTATATTCAGCTCATTTCAAAGTTCACAAAATCGTTTTTCATCTAGTGGTTTGGTAAAAATATCGGCTAGTTGTTTTTCAGTTCTTACGTGTGATATAGCTATGTCTCCCTTTATAGAATGATCTCTCAAAAAATGATGCCTGATGTCTATATGTTTGGTCCTAGAGTGCTCAACGAGATTGTGGGCTATCTTAATGGCACTCTCATTGTCACAAAAAGAGTGGAATGTGGTTCATATTGTGACCATAATCCCTTAGAGTTTGTCGCATCCAAAGAAGTTGAGCACAACAACTTTCGGCTGCGACATACTCCGCCTCAGCTGTGGAGAGAGCAATGGAGTTTTGTTTCTTGGATGACCATGATACTAGGGACCTACCCAAAAATTGACAAGTCCCTGAGGTGCTTTTTCTATCTATTTTACATCCGGCGTAATCCGCATTGGAGTATCCGATGAGATTAAACTTAGATCCCTTTGGATACCATAATCCTAGGTTAGGTGTGTGAACTAGATATCTTAGGATCCTTTTAACGGCTGTTACATGACATTCTTTAGGTGATGCTTGAAATCTTGCACATAAACATACACTAAGCATGATATCGGGTCTAGATGCACAAAGATAAAGTAATGAGCCAATCATAGAGCGATATACCTTTTGATCCATGCTTGGTCCATCTTCATTGAGGTCAAGGTGCCCATTTGTTGCCATTGGTGTCTTGATAGGTTTTGCTTTGTCCATGTCGAACTTCTTGAGTATGTCTTGTGTGTACTTGGTTTGACTAATGAACGTGCCTTCCTTGAGTTGCTTGACTTGAAATCCGAGGAAGAACTTCAACTCTCCCATCATGGACATCTCAAACCTATCTGTCATTATCTTACTAAACTCATTACAAAAAGATTTGTTTGTAGAACCAAATATAATGTCATCGACATATATTTGGCACACAAAGAGATCGTTGTCTACATTCTTTGTGAAGAGTGTATAATCTGCTTTGCCTATCTTAAAGCCATTATCAATGAGAAAGTCTCTAATACATTCATACCAAGCTCTAGGAGATTGTTTGAGGCTATAGAGAGCTTTATGCAACTTAAACACATGATCAGGATATTCTTGGTCTTCAAAGCCGGGTGGTTGCTCCACATACACCTCCTCCTTGATTGAACCGTTTAGGAAGGCACTTTTCACATCCATTTGATAGAGTTTAAAATCATGATGAGTAGCATAGGCTAATAGAATACGAATAGAATCAAGCCTAGCTACGGGAGCAAATGTTTCATCGAAATCCAAACCTTCGACTTGAGCATATCCCTTTGCCACAAGTCTGGCCTTATTTCTCGTCACCACTCCGTGTTCGTCTTGCTTGTTGCGGAACACCCACTTGGTGCCTACCACGTTTGCATTTAGTCTTTTCACTAGCTCCCATACTTGATTTCTTGAAAAGTTGTTTAACTCTTCTTGCATAGCTACCACCCAATCTGGATCCTTGAGTGCATGTTCCACCCTAAATGGTTCCAAGGACGACACAAAAGAGTAATATGCACAAAAGTTAGCTATTCGAGATCGTGTTGTTACCCCTTTTGTGATATCTCCAAGGATGTTATCAACGGGGTGATCTCGTTGAATGCTTCGATGAACCCTTGGGTGAGGCACTTGATTTCTTGAGTGGTTTTCTTCTTCTCGTTCTTCTTCTCCCCCTTGATCAACACCATGGTTTCGATTTCCTTCTTCCTTAAACTGACCGTCTTGATCTTGGGGTGCTTGAGTTTGATCTTGAGTGAGAGGTGCCAATTGTGATGAGCTTGTAGCATCTTGTCCTACATTTTCTTGGGGACGGATTTCTCCAAGCCCCATTCTTCTTAGTGCTTCACTTGGTGCTTCTTCTTCATCTAATACACATTGATCAACTTGCTCCACTTGGGAGCCATTAGTTTCATCAAACACCACGTCACGTGCAATTTCAACGCACCCGGAGGTTTTGCTGAAGACACGATAGGCGTAGGTATTTGAGTCATAACCAAGTAGGAAACCTTCATTGGATTTCGAAGCAAATTTTGAAGTCCTAGGCTTCTTGTTGAGAATATAGCATTAACTTCCAAAAACTCGAAAGTAGGAGATATTGGGTTTGTTACCGGTTAGGAGCTCGTATGAGGTTTTCTTCAAAAGTCGATGGAGGTAGAGGCTGTTTGTAGCATGACAAGCGGTGTTGACTGCCTCCGCCCAAAATCAATCCGAGGTCTTGTATTCATCGAGCATGGTTCTTGCCATCTCTATGAGTGTTCAGTTCTTTCTTTCAGCCACCCCATTTTGTTCGGGAGTATAAGGGGCTGAAAACTCATGTTTGATGCCCTCTTCATCCAAAAATTCTTCTACTTGAGTGTTCTTGAATTCAGAACCGTTGTCACTCCTTATCTTCTTGGTTTTTGAGGAAAACTCGTTTTGAGCTCTCCTCAAGAACTTCTTGAGGATACCTTGAGTTTCTCCCTTATCATGCAAGAAAAATACCCAAGTGAAACGAGAATAATCATCAATAATTACAAGACCATACTTGTTACCGCCAATGCTTATATAGGTGACAGAGCCGAAGAGGTCCATGTGGAGCATCTCCAATGGTGTTGTTATCGTCATCACATTCTTGGCGGGATGAGCTATTCCAATTTGCTTTCCTGCTTGGCACGCACTACATGGTCTATCCTTTTCAAAAACAACATCTTTTAGTCCACGGATGTGATCCCCCTTTAGAAGTTTTTGTAAGTTCCTCATTCCAACATGGGCTAGTCTTCTATGCCACAACCATCCTATGTTGGTTTTTGCTATTAAGCATGTGTCAAACTGAGCTTTATCTATGGAAAAATCCACCAAGTAAAGCTTTCCCTTTAACACACCCTTAAAGGCAATTGAGTTATCACTTCTTCTAGAGACGGTCACATCCTCGTTAGTAAACAAGCAATTATAACCTTTCTCACATAGTTGAGATATGGACAATAGATTATAATCCAGTGATTCAACGTGTAGAACATGTGAAAGAAAGTGTTGATATGAGATTGCAATTTTACCAATACCGAGTACCCTTCCTTGGTTGTTGTCACCAAAATAGATGTTGTTGAAGTGTGTGGTCGACACTTCCCCCGAACCTGCTCTGGGCAGCCCACGGAGGTTCTTTTTCGGAGGGGCTAGTCGCTTAGGGAGAGCTTAAGCGTTAGGGACGAGTGAGGGAGAAGCTTGACACGGCGAGTTTTACATGGTTCAGGCCGCTGGAGCGTAAAACCCTACGTCCACGGTGAGCGGAGGTGCTCGCTGTATTGCTTGTTGCTCAGAACCGGAGTCCTGAGCTTGAGGGTGAGTAATGCCTAGGATGCGAGTTCACAGAGTTCGAACCCTTGCTAACGTCGCCTACCCGAGCCTTTTATATTCCAAGGCTCGAGTGGCTTACAAGGTGGGCCCGGGACCCGACAGGTGGTCCCAGGGAGATTGCCTACCGACTACCGTATCTGCAGTTATGCTGGTAGTTGTCTCAGGCAAAGGTTTCCGAGTCTTTGTTCTGCCGCCCTGCCCATGCCGCAAGCTAGTCGTAGTGGTTGATGATGGCAGGGGCGGCAGGGGACGTCTTGTCGCTGTGTTTATTGGCAGGCAGACTCTGACACGGCGCGCGAGTCTACGATGTGACTGGGCGCAACGGCACCTGACAGAGGCGTGCTCCGCGTCTTGGGAAGGCACGGGCCTTGAATACCTTGTAAGGGCAAGGTATGGCGCGTCTTTGCTCTTGCTGCCAACCGCGTGGGGGCAGGCAGCGTTGCTCTGCTGGCCACGTGGCGGGCCCGGAGCTCTCCTCTGAGGAGAGGGAGGTCCGGCCCCGCGGGACACGTGGATCCCTCGGAGCTCTCCACGCGGAGGGGGGAGGTCCGGCTGCTGCTGGCCACGTGGCGGGCCCGGAGCTCTCCTATGAGGAGAGGGAGGTCCGGCCCCGCAGGACACGTGGAGCCTCCAGAGCTCTCACCGCGGAGGGGGGAGGTCCGTCTCAGTTGGCCACGTGGCGGGTCCGGAGCTTTCCTCTGAGGAGAGGGAGGTCCGGCCCCGCTGGACACATGGCGCCTTCGGAGCTCGCCCCGGCGGAGGGGGCAAGGTCCGGCCTTCTGGGCCACGTGGCAGGCCCGGAGCTATCCTCTGAGGAAAGGAGAGGTCCGGCCCTGCCGGACACGTGGTGCTTTCGGAGCTCGCCCCTGCGGAGGGGGCGAGGTCCTTAGGCGGTTTCTCCCTATGCGTGGGGGTACCCGGTATTGAGGGTACCGACAGTGGCCCCCGGGCCCACCTCGGGGGAGGTAACGATCCCGGGGTGGGGCCTTCTTCTTTCCGCGCACTTCCTTGTCTTGAGTATTCCCTGTGCTAATAGGGTCTCGACGGCTTTGGAGTTCAGCTTCTGAGGAGAGGGTGAACCCTCGCATCGGAGCTCAGCCCTGCTGCGAGGGCGGAGGTCCGAAAGTCATCAAAGCTCAGGCCCACGGAGGGCGTGAGGTCCGGCATCAGGGCTCGTCTCTGAAAGGAGGGCGAGGGCTGCATCGAAGCTCGTCCCAGCTGTGGGGGCGGAGGTCCGGAAGTCATCGGAGCTCAGGGCCACGGAGGGCGTGAGGTCCGGCATCAGGGCTCGCCTTTAAAAGGAGGGCGAGGGCTGGCATCGGAGCTCAGCCCAGCTGTGGGGGCGGAGGTCCGGAAGTCATCGGAGCTCAGGCCCACGGAGGGCGTGAGGTCCGGCATCAGGGCTCGCCTCTGAAAGGAGGGCGAGGGCTGGCATCGGAGCTCGGCCCAGCTGTGGGGGCGGAGGTCCGGAAGTCATCGGAGCTCAGGCCCACGGAGGGCGTGAGGTCCGACATCAGGGCTCGCCTTTAAAAGGAGGGCGAGGGATGGCATCGGAGCTCGGCCCAGCTGTGGGGGCGGAGGTCCGAAAGTCATTGGAGCTCAGGCCCACAGAGGGCATGAGGTTCGGCATCAGGGCTCGCCTCTGAAAGGAGGGCGAGGGCTGGCATCGGAGCTCGGCCCAGCTGTGGGGTCTGAGGTCTGGAAGTCATTGGAGCTCAGGCCCACGGAGGGCGTGAGGTCCAACATCAGGGCTCGCCTCTGAAAGGAGGGCGAGGGGTGGCATCGGAGCTCGGCACAGCTGTGGGGGCGGAGGTCCGGAAGTCATCGGAGCTCAGGCCCACGGAGGGCGTGAGGTCCAGCGTTAGGGCTCGCCTTTAAAAGGAGGGCGAGGGCTGGCATCGGAGCTCGGCCCAGCTGTGGGGGCGGAGGTCCAGAAGTCCTCGGAGCTCAGACCCACGGAGGGCGTGAGGTCCGACATCAGGGCTCGCCTCTGAAAGGAGGGCGAGGGCTGGCATCAGAGCTCAGCCCAGCTGTGGGGGCAGAGGTCCGGAAGTCATCGGAGCTCAGGCCCACGGAGGGCGTGAGGTCCGACATCAGGGCTTGCCTCTGAAAGGAGGGCGAGGGCTGGCCTTGGAGCTCGGCCCGGCTGTGGGGGCGGAGGTCTGGAAGTCATCGGAGCTCAGGCCCGCGGAGGGCGTGAGGTCCGGCATCAGGGCTCGCCTCTGAAAGGAGGGCGAGGGCTGGCATCGGAGCTCGGCCCAGCTGTGGGGGCGGAGGTCCGGAAGTCACCGGAGCTCAGGCCCACGGAGGGCGTGAGGTCCGGCATCAGGGCTCGCCTCTGAAAGGAGTGCGAGGGATGGCATCGGAGCTCGGCCCAGCTGTGGGGGCGGAGGTCCGGAAGTCATCGGAGCTGAGGCCCACGGAGGGCGTGAGGTCCGGCATCAGGGCTCACCTCTGCGGAGGGGTGATGTGCGTCTTCATAGCTCAGCCCAGTATAGGGCGCAAGGTCCGACTTCGGTGTTCACCCCTACTAACGAGGTGGTGACCGACTTCGGAGATCGCCCCTGCGATAGGGGTGTCGTCCGGCATCGGACCTTAGCCCAGTGTAGGGAACACGGTCCGGCTTCGGTGTTCACCCCTGTGGGGTGGCGACCGGCTTCGGAGATCGCCCCTGCGATAGGGGTGTCGTCCGGCATCGGACCTTAGCCCAGTGTAGGGCACACTGTCTGGCTTCGGTGGTCACCCCTGTGGGGTGGCGATCGGCTTCGGAGAATTCCCCTGCGATAGGGGTGTCGTCCGTCATCGTACCTTAGCCCAGTGTAGGGCGCACGTTCCGGCTTCGGTGTTCACCCCTGTGGGGTGGCGACCGGCTTCGGAGATCGCCCCTGCGATAGGGGTGTCGTACGGCACCGGACCTTAGCCCAGTGTAGGGCGCACGGTCCAGCTTCGAAGATCATCCCTGCAGAAGGGATGAAGTCTGCCATCGAAGCTCGTTTCTGAGGAGAGGGAGACGAGGTCCGGCTCCGGTCAGGGGCCCTCCCTTCCCTGTCCCTTAGTCTTATTTGGCTTACTGTCCCGGACCGGAATACGGGGCTTGGGTAATCCAGTGCACTTGGTCCCTGAGGTCTGGCCCCCAGCCCTAGTCAGGGTGTAACCGCCTGGCCCCATAGTACTCAGACCGTAGCGCTGGGGAGGCAGGGTGCGCATGCTTTGGGTGCAGGACCGGGCAAAGCAAGGCTCCTGACCTCCCGGTTTGGCGTAGGTCTTTTCCTAGAGGAGACCAACTGCATTACAATACCCTTACAGGGGGAGGTCCAGAAGGCCCCCGGGCCTCTGGCAGATACCCCAAGCCCTACCGCCTTTGGCAGGATGGCAAATATCTACTATGGACGAGAGTAGGAAAGAGGAACCGAGTGTACAATGGGTGTACACTGTCTAGAGCGTGGGGAGGTGATCATATAAATTAATGCGAAATTTAAATGAACAACTAAGTAAGCATGGTGAACTTACTGGGGTAGCGCTAGAGCGCCTGTCTTGGGCTCCCACGCGCGGACCAGTGGCGCCAGGGCGTCTGCAGGTACCACGCGATCTGGAGCGGAGGATCGATGACAGCAGTGTCGAGGTTGTTGACGTCGCGGATCCACTGCTGGGTGGCCCCGTGGAGGGCGTCTTCAGCAGACAGATATTTCGGGAGCGCTTCTGTGGCGGCTAGCGTGCGTGTTTGGGAGTCACTCGGTGCTGCGGCAGAGGCACGGTGGCGTGCACTCGGGTGGAGCCGGTTCGGTTCTGCACTGCCACGGGCTGGTGCTCTAGCTGTTGCAAGCGCTTGGAGCTTTTCCAAGGCTGACACTGTAGCAGTGCGGTCTCCACGAATCCTGAGGACACCTGTTGGTGTAGGCATCTTCAAGACGAGGTAGCCATAGTGGGCTACTGCCATGAATCGGTACAGGGCTGGCCTGCCAATTATGGCGTTGAAGGGGAGGTCGATCTCCGCCACATCGAACAGAATGTACTCTATCCGATAGTTGTCCGGTGCCCCAAAGGTCACCGGAAGGCTGATGTTGCTGTAGGGAATGACCTGTCCCGGCCATACCCCTGAGAACGGGCTCGATGGGGTGAGCTTGGCCATCGAGATCTGCAGATTCTGGAAAGCTGCGCGACTGATGAGTTTCAGTCCAGCCCCGCCATCCACCAAAACGTGGTACATCCTCACGTTGGCTATGGTGGGAGCTACCAAGAGCGGTAGTTGGCCGGCCCCAGCCATGTTCCTGGGGCAGTTGGTGGAATCGAAGCTGATGGGGGTTCCCATCCACTTGAGGTACGGCGCGGCACTCGGGAGGGGAGCCACTGACGCTACCGCTTGGCGCAGGGTCTTAACCGCGCTTCGGGACGAGGGGTCAGCGGACCCACCGTAGATGACATAGAGCATCTTCCGGCGCTCGTCATCACTGGAGCTAGAGTCCTCATGGTTGCGCACCGCCTTCACGGCGCGCTGAGGCTCCTGGAACTCCACCTGGTGGTCGACGTTGTCTGGGGCATCGACCTTCTACTTGCCCTCCCTTTGACGGTAGGGTGGGGCATCAGTTTGAAGCTGCTTCCTTTTTCGGAAGCGCTCCGCGAGCTTCTGGATCTCCTGGCACTCGGCAGCAGTATGGTAGCCGGTGCCGTGCACAGGGCATAGCTCACCTTGGTCACCATCTGGAGCTGGTGACTGTCACTGCCTTTTGTCGGGGCGCGGCCTCCGAGCCCCACTGGGTGCCGCTGCTGTGGTAACGGGAGCCGCAGCCCGCGGTTTCATCTTGCCACCGCCCCGGTTCTTGATCTTCTTGCCCAGATCCTGGCTGCCCTCCTGACTCAGAGGCTGGCAGGGAGTGCCATTTCCGCCCTTCTGCTGCTCTGGCGCACTTGTCCGCCAGGCTGAAGAGCTCTGAGACGTCGTGGACCTCTCTGGTCGCGAGCTTCTCGAGCATCTTCTTGTCCCGGACGCCTTGCCGAAACGCCACCACCACAGAGGCATTTTGGATATGTGGGATGGTGTTCCATACCTGGGAGAACCGCTGGATGAAGGAGCGCAGCGATTCCCCAGGTTGTTGCTGTATGGCTTGGAGATCGAGCTCCGTGCCAGGCCGGGTGTAGGAACTGCCGAAGTTGGCGGTGAACTGCCGGCAGAGCTCTCCCCAGGAAGTTATGGAACCCTGGGGGAGGTTCATGAGCGAAGACTGGGCTGAGCCGGTCAAGGCGACGGGGAAGTAGTTGGCCATAATGGCCTCGTCCCCTCCCGCAGCTAGGACAGCGGTGGAGTAGATCTGGAGGAACTCCGCCGGGTTTACGCTGTCGTCGTACTTCTCGGGCAGGTGCGGCCGAAACATGCGCGGCCACCTTGCAAAGCGAAGGTGGGGCGCCAGGGCCGCACATCCTGCTCCTGTTGCTGCAGGCGTTGGTGCCGCGAACGCTTGGTTCGCTGCTGGCACTGTGTACCCCGGTATGGGCAAGACTGCACCATAGACCGGGGGCGCGGTTTGCAGGGCATATGGCTGTGGCATATGCTGTGTGGCATATGCCTGGAGCAGAGATCGCGTGGCGAAGGTCTGCGCCTCACGCAGGGTCGAGGCTGACGTCATGCTGTCGCCGGCCTCTTGGTTGCGACATCTTTCTAGTCGTCGCTCAAGGAACACTAGGGCATCTTGACCCAAGTGGCATCATTCCAGATCTGTCCTCAGGTCCGTTGATGGGAGTCTGGTGGAGCTGGAGTCTGCCGTCTGCCCGTCAACCGTTGGCGTGTGCATCAGCGACACAGCCGGTTGGCCGGGGCGTCGTCCCCGCCGAAGTCGAGGGTTTGCGGCGGCGACGACAAGACGGTCTACTTCGCGAATCCATGCTGGGTCGCTGCCTGGGGCGCGTCCCCAGCAGGTGGATTGCGCAATAGCGCTCTTGCTGCAGCTAGCGTGCCCCCGCGGGGAACGCTCAGCGCTGCAGAAGATCTCACGCTAGCTGGAGCCTGCATTGCCGGAGTCGGCTGCTGGCTTCCAGCTTGCGCCGACACACGTATTCCCCGCTAGTCATGGTCCGTCGTGAGCGCGGGGGGGGGGGGGGGGGGAGAGCTTGCCGCTGAAGGAAGCTTCGTCATCTTCGTCGGTAGAAGCTCGTCGCGCAAGGGAAAAGCCCCCTACCTGGCGCGCCAAATGTCGAAGTGTGTGTTCGACACTTCCCCCGGACCTGCTCTGGGCAGCCCCGCGTGGCCTTCTAGGCCACGCTGCAGACCCGGAGCTATCCTCCGAGGGGAGGGAAGCTCCTACCCTACTAGACAAGTGGCTCCTTCGGAGCTCGCCCTAGTGGAGGGGGCGATGTACGGCCTTCTGGGCCACGTGGCAGGCCCGAAGCTATCCTCTAAGGAGAGGAGAGGTACGGCCCTGTCGTACACGTGGTGCCTTCGGAGCTCGCCCCTGCGGAGGGGGGCGAGATCCTTAGGCGGTTTCTCCCTGTGCGCGGAGGTACCCGGTATTGAGGGTACCGACAGATGCCTTCATTTGGATCATCATTTTCTTCATACTCGACAAACATTTTTCTCTCTCCGGTCATATGGTTAGTGCACCCACTATCTAGCACCCATTTAGTGCCACCGGAGGAGTAGGCCTGCAAAACAATTTAAACTTTGCTCTTAGGTACCCAAACTTGGTTGGGTCCTTTGAGGTTAGTTACTAGGCATTTGGGCACCCACACACAAGTTTTTGGACTCTTGTGGAGTGGCCCAACATATTTTGCATAAACTTTACCATACTTGCTTTTCATAAGAACATAAGATGCATCGAAATTATGAAATACTATAGATTTTACATTTTTGGTAATTTCATGTGAGGTAGATGTAAGATTGTCACTCTTGTCTTGACCTGAGTTTTCTTTCACGAAGGCTACGCATTTGCTATTGTTTTTAAGGATTCTAGCATTTTGCTTTCCTCCCCTAGTATAACCAAGTCCATATTTGATGAAGGGACATCTTGTGATTGAGTATGCACTACGTGCATATTTGATTTTTTTCTTATCAAAGATCCCACTCTTGTGTGTATTATTGCTTTGTGCCTCTTTGAGCTAATTTTTTAAGTTTAATACAATGCTAGCACATTTACAAGTTTTAGTGTTGGATTCTATATTTGCTGAGAGAGAGTTTTTGGAGGATGAATTAGTTGAGACACTTGACTTAAGTGAGTCAAGTTGTGCTTCAAGATTCTTGTGAGCTTTGGTTAAACTTACAAGTTCATCTTGAAGTGCTACATTCTCACTTTTAAGCTGAACGCAAGTCTCCTTGCTCATGGAAAGTTCGCTTTCAAGTGTTCTACTCTTTTCTCTCTCAAGTTCAAGGAGTTTCTCAATCTCAAGGTTTCTTTCCTTTTCAAGGATAAGCAATTCTTCTTGTTGATTGAGAAGCTCTTCTTGTTCAAATATTTCATCCGATAACATTTTCATTTTAGCTATAGCCTTTTTGTTTAATCCTCTAAACATGAATTCGTTTTCACTACTACTATCAAAGTCACTATCATCTTCAATATGTAACTTAGAAGGTTTAGACATTACCTTGCGCTTTCCTTCCTTTGCCATGAGGCATGTGTGACTTCGGCTCTTCCAATCACCCTTTTTTGGCAAGAGTGATTTCTTCATGGTTGTCCTCTTGATGGCTACGGTTGCCACTTTTTCTTCATCTTTGAAGGAGGATTCTTCATTTGAGTCACATTCTTCTCCGATGTGGGCTTGTCCATACGTCTTCTTATTTGTGAAGAATTTTTTATCTTGAGGCTTCCCATCCTTCTTCTTTCTCTTGTCATCTTCCTTGCTATGGGGGCAGTTCACAATGAAATGCCCATGTTCTCCATAGTTGTAGCAAGTCTTCTTTGATCTTTACTTGCCCTTGTCTTTGCTCTTGTTCTCATAGTGATGGCTTCTCCTTCTCCTCATCAACCTTTTGAATCTTTTGATGACTCTCATCATCACTTTCTTCATCTTCACTTGTGAGTTGTGTTTCTTTTGCCTTGGACTTGGATGTGGCTTGAGAGCAATGCCCTTCTTCTTGTATGAAGTGATCTTGGCTAGGTCATTGACGTGTTGGGCTTCCTTTTCTATCATCTCGTGGTTAATGATCTTCCCTAGCACTTCGTCTGGAATCATCAAGTGAAAGTTTGGACTTTCTCGGATTAAGGTGCATAGGGTCACATTGCGAGGCATAAATGCTCTTATCATTCTTTTAACCACCTCATGGTCATTCCATTTCTTGCATCCGTACGCCCGACTCTTGTTGATAAGATTTTTGAGTCGGGTGTACACTTCTTGAGGTGTTTCACCTTCTTCCATGGCGAACCTTCCAAGCTCTCCTTCTATCATCTCAATCTTAGCTTCCCTCACGGATCGGTTTCCTTCATGTGCGATCTTGAGGGTGCCCAAATATCTTTGGCGAGCTCCAACCCATCTACCTTGTTAAATTCTTCAATGCTCAGAGATGAGTTTAGCACGACTGCTGCTTATGCATTGCGATGGATTTGTTGTTCTTGTTCTAGGGTGAGTTCATCCTCATCTTCGGGGATGTCTATACCTGTACATACCACATGCCAAAGACTTGGATTCAAGGAAATTAGATGCAACTTCATGTTGTGTTTCCACATTGTATAGTTAGTTCCATCAAAGTGAGGTGGTTTGCCTAGAGGAATTGATAAATAACTAGAATGAGAATTTAGACGTTCATAGTTAAATGGATATCACGAGTAGTCTTGTTGACTACTCTTGAGCTTCTTCTCCAACTTCTCCTTCTTTTTCCTTTTAGCCTCCTCCTTCTTCTTTTTGAGAAGTGCCATGAGACGAAGAACTTCTTCATCTTCTTCTGAGCTTGTAACGTCTTGTGGAGGAGTAACCGCTGGAGGCGGGTTAGAACCTTGTTCTTCAAAGTTGCTCGTACTTGCTCCTTTTCCCTTGTTGAGATCAATTTGGATACCGACCTTGTCCCCCATCTCCTCTCCAAGCGATTAAGCTTTTGTGGAGAGTTAGGCTTTGATACCAATTGAAAGTTGCCTAGAGGGGGGGGTGAATAGGCTAATAAAACCTGAAAGTATAGCAAACAGCGGATAAAACCTAAAGCGGGCTGGACTAGTCCGGTCTGAGGTTGGACTAGTCCGGTCTAGGTATAAATTTGCATTTTAGGTTTCCTTTTGAGTTTGTTTGAGCGGAAAATATATGGTAGTCAAATGATATCACTAATTAGTTGGGACTGATTAGATTATGAAATAGTAAAACAATTTGCGGGCATTAACACAATGAAAGCTTAACAAGTAATTCTAGTGAGCAAGTGAGATAGTAGAGGAACCAAGAGACACGATTTATCCCGAGGTTCGATTCCACACAGGAATTTACGTCCTCGTTGAGGAGTCCACCAAGGACCGGGTCTTTTCCAACCCTTCCCTCACTGAGCGATCACCAAGATCAAGCTCGGACTCTCTCACTATCAATCAAATGTGAATACAATGCTCTTAGGGGCTACTGACACCTTGAGGCTCCCTACACCAACCAAGTAGTTCTAGAATTCAAAGTACAACTGTTAAGAACTCAAAATAACAGTTAGAGTGCAAGGGAATCAAACCGAGAGCTCAAACGTCGATCACCACGTCTTTCCTCTCACAAAACCACTAACTCCTTAAGATCCAATCTTAGGGGTCTAGAAGGTGAGGAAAGAGGCTTAGAAGAGCTCTAGAAATGAGTTTTCAACGCTTAGGTTGTTGTCCCTTCAATTCTCAGCCGGGGGGGGGGGGTCTCCTTTTATAGAAATCCCGGCATTTAGCCTAACCTCGGACTAGTCCGTTCTTGAGGGACCACTCACGTCACAAGGCTACCAACTAAAGTTTAGTGACCGTTGGACTCAAACAGTCATGAAACCACGGACTAGTCCGGCCAAGAGCGGACTAGTCCGATCTCAGTCAGGAACCTTTGTTCCGTATAAGAACGGACTAGTCTGGTAAGGGCGGACTAGTCCGGCCCCAAGGGCGGACTAGTCCGGTCTTACCAGACTTAGTCTAAAAACTCTCTAATCTGGAGCTGCGGACTAGTCCAGCCAACTTTGAACTAGTCCGAGCTCACACAGGAACCTTTGTTCCATCCTAATTGGGACTAGTCTGAAAAGATCGGACTAGTCCGGCCTGTGGAGCGGACTAGTCCGATGGCACTCAGAGATTTCTTCTCCGGACCTAAGCGGCTTAGTCCGCTCAGCGGACTAGTTCGGCCTCTCGCGCGGACTAGTCCGGCCTTCTGAGACTTAGTCTCATAACGGCTCAGACTCACACAACAACGGACTAGTCCGGCCTTGAACGGACAAGTCCGAACTGACTCAGAGACTCTTTATCCGGTCTAAAATGGATTAGTCCGGGTCCGAACGGACTAGTCTAGCCCATAATCCGGACAAGTCCGGTCTCCCCTTTTTTTATATCTATGACTACTTTGTCTCATGATTCTAACTTTCTACCCTTCGTTTGAGCTCTCTAATGATTCTCAAGCACTCTAAAAGAGAAGACCCTGTACACAACTAGAAAATGTTAAAATTAATAGAAAATTCTATTTTCTACTCTTTCAAGTCTTCTTCTTTTCCTTTTGCTTATTGAGAGACTCCATATCCATTTCTTTGATAAACACTTGTGCTCATACTCAGTGGGAACTTATTAGTATCTCAATTATCGTCATCAATCAACCAAAACCCAGGGGGATTACCTAGATGCACTTTCACCTCGCCCCCTCCGTAGGGGCGAGCTTCAAAGGAGCCACGTGCCCAGTAGGGCCGGAGCTCCCCTCCCCTCGGAGGATAGCTCCGGGCCTGCCACGTGGCCCAGAAGGCCGGACCTCGCCCCCTCCGCAGGGGCGAGCTCCGAAGGAGCCACGTATCCAGCGGGGCCGGAGCTCCCGTCCCCTAGGAGGATAGCTCCGGGCCTGCCACGTGGACCAGAAGGCCGGACCACGCCCCTCCGCAGGGGCGAGCTCCGGGGGCGCCACGTGTCCAGTAGGGCCGGAGCTCCCCTCCACTCAGAGGATAGCTCCGGGTCTACCACGTGGCCCAGAAGGTCGGACCTCGCCCCCTCCGCGGGGGTGAGCTCCGAAGGCTCCACGTATCCAGCAGGGTCGGAGCTCCCCTCTCCTCAGAGATGAGCTTCGGGTCCGACACGTGGCCAGCAGAGCAGCACTGCCCGCCCGACGCGGTAGGCAGCGGGAGTAAAGACCCACGCCTTCCCAAGACGCAACATTCAAGACTCGCGCCTTCCCAAGGCGCGGAGACGCGACACACGCCTGTCAGGAGGCACTGTGACCCGTCAGAGTCAAGGCAGACGCATAGTGTCTGAAGCTGCAGACCATTGAAGGCAGCGACAAGACATGGACAAGACGTGCCCTGCCTCCCCTGCCATCACCAACGGCTACACCTAGCCTGTGGCATGGGCAGGGTGGCAGGACGACCACCTCTAAGCCAGTGCCAAGACTATGTAGCTGGTAGGAAATCACCCCGGGGCCACCTGTCGGGTCCTGGGGCCCACCTTGTAAGCCACCCAAGCCTTGGACTATAAAAGGCTCGGGTAGGCAACGTTACAAAGGGTTCGAGCATTTTTAAGCTTCGGACTCTAGGGATTCAAACTCTGTTGAGTTCAGCTCCCTCTAGGCATCCACATACTGAAGGAGACCAGTGCTCCGAGCACTCCCATGGATGTAGGGTTTTATGCTCCGGCGGCCCGAACCACATAAAAATCCGCGTGTCAAACCACTTTCATCTCCTTCCTCCATCCATTCCGGCGAGACCCACGCAAGAGGACTAGCCCCTCCGAAAAAGAACCTCCGCAGGCTGCCCAGGGCAGGCCCGGGGAAAGTGTCGACCGCAGACGCTTCGGTATTTGGCGCGCCAGGTAGGGGGCTTTTCCCTCTTGCGACGAGTCTACGCCGACAAAGATGTCCAAGCCTCCGTCAGCGGCGAGCTCTTCGCGCCGACGTTCCCGGCGAACTCCGGGCCCGACACGTGGCCAGCAGAGCAGCGCTGCCCGCCTGGCGCGGTAGGCAGCGGGAGTAAAGACCCGCGCCTTCCCAAGACGCGACATTCAAGACCCGCACCTTCCTAAGGCGCGGAGACGCGGCACACACCTGTCAGGAGGCACTGTGACCCTTTACAGTCAAGACAGGCGCACAGTGTCTGAAGATGCAGACCATTGAAGGCAGCGACAAGACGTGCCCTGCCGCCCCTGCCATCACCAACGGCTACACCTAGCATGCGACATGGGAAGGGTGGCAGGACGACCACCTCGAAGCCAGCGCCAAGACTATGTAGCCGTGATAGACCCTAATGGGTCGTGTCAGGCCGGACCGGGCCGAAACCCATTTATTTACATATAGTAACTAATCACACAATCAATCAAAGTATTATTTAAACAATAATCAAATACAATACTAATTAAACAATTAATCAATTAAGGTCGGGCGGCGCGGCAGGGCGGGGCTTGGGGCGGGGCCGGGCGGCACAGCAGGGCGGGGCTCGAGGCGGGGCGCGGCAATTGAGACAAGGCTCCAAATCAGTTGATGACAATATTTTTGCATGGTCTCAATAATGAATTTTTTGATTGGTGAGATGTTTTCATATCATGATCACAAAGTCTTCTGGGTCATGCTATGTGCATTGAGATAAAAATTCAGCAAGAAAGACGTAGTCGATCCTATGATGGTCAATCTGTCTCACTTTCTTAGAACCGGCAGCAATCTAGTACCTCTTTTGCTGGGGTAGGTCTCAAGATGGTGCAGCTAAGCGTTCTCCATTCATTGGTGCTGTGCAGTAATTACTTCCAATTGTCTCTTCACCTACAATTATACTATGCACTTGATTAGCTTGTTCTACAATGAATGATTGAAATGAGTTTTTACAAAGTTTTTACATCAAGTCCACAATAATCTCTAAATAGAGACACTCCCTATCAGGCTCGAGTTGATAGACACAGGGAGTAGGAAAATGATTAGATATTATGAGTGCTTCGGAGAGTAACATATACGCTTTATCAACAAAGTGCTGACAACTTGATAAAGAATAATTGGCCAGCAAACCCCCTCTGCCCCCTGTGCGCAACACAGCCGGAAACGAACAAACATCTACTAAGTGAGGGTACTTTCGCCAAAGAAATATGGGGGATGCTTACCACCAAACTACGGCTCGAGGCTCCTCTCTCCTCCATCCTAGGAGGTGGCACTAACCAATGCCTCTCAGGTCTGAAAAGTACAGGTACTAAGCAGCAAATGAGAACCCAATGCCATGTTATTTTTACTCTTGTATAAGAACGATTTTATTTCCACTAATAAACAAGAACACTACAGGGCGGGGAGCGGGGGGGGGGGGGGGGGGGGGGGACGGAGGGGACGGGGGAGGGGCCGGACGGGTGGAGGACGGCGAGGCCGGCCGGCCGGTGGCCGGCGGCGCGGAACAAAATAATCTGTAGCATTCCACAGGCCAGAAAAGAGTAAGCTCTCAGAAAAGAAATTGATACTTACATCTCTGAAAATGCCATGAATGTGAACAGATATTTTGCAGGATCCTCTAATGCACACCAGAAGGTAGTTCGGTGTGAGACATCATTTTTAGTTGAGGTCCCCAAAAGAGTTGTTATGGGGTGGGCGGCCGAAGGCTCGGTGCTGGGGGCGGCCGGTGCAGGCTCGGCGCAGGGGAGGCCGAAGCTGCCGGGCTCTATGCAGGGACGGCGACCGTGGGGCGGGCTCTGTGCAGGGGTGGCCGGGCTCTGTGTAGGGGCGGCGACCAAACAGAGCGCCCGAAGGCTCGATGTAGTGGGTGGCCGACGTGGGCTCAGCGCAGGGGCGGTCAAAGGAGCGGCGGCGCGGTGCAGGTGAGGCCGGGCGACGGTTAACAATCATACCGAACTAACATTCATACACAAAGGATACTTCAGCTAGTGATTTTTTTCATCAGAATATGTACAACAAGACACTAATTCTTTCTCCAATCATTAACATCTGAGCTACAAAACTAAGTGTGCAATAAAATAACATTGCATACAGCTCCTCATCCAAGAGAAATACAAAAAAAATGAAATAATGAATATGAAGCTGTTCAAGAGTCGGCCGCAGGGGGGCGGGGGGTGTGCCGGAGGGGGAGGGGTGGGGCGGCGGCGGCCGACGGGGCCGTACGGCCGGCGACGGCCGGCGGGCCATCGGTGGCCAGCGCGCGGTGGAGGAGGGGAGGGGGGAGAGAGGTGGCGTACTCGTTGGTCGGCGACGACGGCGAGGTCGGCGACCGGCGGCGGCAGGGGGGACCAGCGGCGGCGGCAGGGACCGGGGGAGGGCGACGGCGACGAGACTGATCGGCGCGAGTCGGGAGGCGGCACTGTGGCCGCCTCCCGGCTCGCGTACGGGTTATATGTCCCGTTATTGACGACGGTGCCTGGTCACTGTCGTCAATAACTCCTCAGGTGGGCCCGAATTAAGTTAAAGACAATGGGCATCGTCGTCAATAATTTATTGACGACGGTACTCGTTCATCCATCGTCAATAACTGTGTTATTGACGACGGTGCTAGGTCACCGTCGTTAATAACTCCTCGGGTGGGCCCGAATTAAGTTAAAAACGACGGGCACCGTCGTCAATTATTTATTGACGACGGTACTCGTCATGCCGTCGTCAATAACTGTGTTATTGACGACGGCTAGACAAAGCCGTCGTCAATAACATTAAAGACGACGGCCCCGTCGACAATAAATTTGGCCGTCGTCAATGATCGTTTTTCCTGTAGTGGTTATACAATGTTACTTATTCGCATGGATGGCAAGAGCCGCACCTTGCTTTTGGCAGATCCTCACGAAGGGAGCAACGACAGCGACAGCCGGTGAGCAGGTTCCTGCCAGACGAGAGCGCGAGGATTGTCAGTGTTAAGCTCTGTGTTGCATATTTGTTTTGTTAAACACTGCATTAGTCAGTTAGTTGCATATTTGTTTCAGGTTACTCACGAGCCTATGACTTTGTATGGTGATTGTGTGTGCGTGTGTTTGAGGGCGGAGAGAATAGTTCGAGTTCTCTCGCCATGACTGCGTCCAAGGAAAGGGCGTGGCGTGTAAAGCGCATCACAACGCATGCATTTTACCTTTAAAATCGTAAGCACAACAGAAAGGCAGCAGTTGGTTGGCTGCACCAAAAATCTCTCTCGTGTTCACTGTGTGTTCGCGTGGGTTTTGTGTGTGTTCGCCGGAGGTGATCGCCGGAGTATTTTTCCTGACAATTGGTACCAGAGCTTGGACAAGTGCCTGGGAGCTGTGGAGATGGCCACAAACAAGGAAACGTGATCACTGTCGCCACTACAGCGCAGACGGTCACCAACGCCATGGCAGGCGCGGCGGCGAAACGCTGGAGAACGCCTCACCGTCGAGCGCGTCATTAAGAAGGTTGCGTCGGCAGGCCCGACGAACTACCCCATGTTGACGAAGACCAACTACAACGTCTGGTCGCTGATGATGAAGATTAAACTGGAGGCAAGAGGTTTGTGGAGCGTGATCGACCCTGGTGATGCCGAGCTCCAGAGCGCGTTCAATCCGGGTGACGCCGAGTTAGAAGTGGACCGGATGGCACTGGACGCAATCTGTAGCGCGATACCCTCGGAGATGATCTCCACCCTCGCAACCAAGCCGTCTGCAAGGGCGGCATGTGAGAGTGTCAAGATGATGCGGTTGGGTGATGACCGCATCAGGAAGGCAACAAAGCAGAAGCTGAGGCGCGAGTATGAGCTGCTTGCGTTCAAGGACGGGGAGTCGGTTGAGGATCTCGCCATGCGACTGACTAGAATTGTCAGCCAGCTTGAGGCGTTGGGAGACCCTGAACCTGAGCCACGGGTGGTGGAGAAGTACTTGCACATTGCAAGGCCCAGGTACAAACAACTTGTCCTGTCAATTGAGACCTTGCTTGACGTAGAGCAGCTCACGATTGAGGAGGTGACTGGTCACCTGAAAGCCGCTGAAGAAGATCAATCCGAGCCACAAATGTCAGGTGGCAAGCTCTATCTGACAGAGGAGTGGCTGGAACGCGCCAAGAAGAAGGAAGCAGAAGCACCTAAGGGTGGCGACAAGAGTGGTCGTCGAGACCATGGTGGCAAGAGAGGTCGAGGGCGCGGTGGTCACGGTGACGGTGTAGGGTCGTCGGGAGGCTGCAGTGGCAACTGTCACCGTTGTGGCAAATCTGGCCACTGGGCGAGGGAGTGCAGGAGCAGCAAGTCCAAGAAGGAAGAACATGTCTTGGTGGCACAGGAGGACGAGAAGACCCTGCTTCTTGCCATGGTAGATGATCATGCACATGATGATCAGTCAGAAGCTGAAAAAATGAAGGTTGTCAGTCAACCAGTCGATAAGGTGCATCTGCTAGAGGAGAAAGTGCTGGCAGCTCTGGGTGACAAGGAGGAGAAGGATCCATGCAGTTGGGTTGTGGAGACCGGGGCTTCAAATCATATGACAGGGTCTCGAGCATCCTTCTAAAGCATTGACAACAAGACAATGGGGACACTCAAATTTGCTGATGGCTCTGTTGTGAAGATTGAGGGTTGTGGTATAGTGCTTTATGAGTGCAAAAATGGAGAGCATCGGGCCTCATAAATGTATACTACATCCCTCAGCTTACTGCCAATATTATAAGTATTGGACAGTTGGATGAGGATGGCTAGTTGGATGAGGATGGCTTCGAGATGCTGATCAGATATGGGAATATGGTCATCAGGGATGAAAAAAAGAGACTGCTGATAAGAATTTCCCGCAGTCCAGGGAGACTATACAAGCTGGAACTTCATATCACCAGGCCAATATGTTTGGCAGCGTGTGCAGGTGAAGACGCCTGGCGTTGGCATGGCCGGTTTGGGCATGCAAACTTCACTTGTTTGAAGAAGATGAGTTCACAGGGGCTGGTGCGTGAATTACCAGCACTGACACAGGTGGAGAAGGTCTGTGAGGCTTGTTTGGCGGGAAAACACAAACGAGCTCCCTTCCCTCAACAGGCAGTGCGATGGGCAACCAAGTCACTGGAGCTGATCCATAAGGATTTGTGTGGACCAATCAGTCCAGTTACACCAAGTGGTAACAAGTATTTTTTACTCTTGGTTGATGATTACAGTCGGTATATGTGGGTTGCACTTTTGCCCACTAAGGATGCTGCAGCAACTGCAATCAAGAGAATTCAGGCAGCAGCTGAGAGGAAAAGTGGTCATTTGCTCGGTGCACTGAGAACAGACCGAGGAGGAGAGTTCACAGCTGGACATTTAAGAGAATATTGCAGTGAACTTGAGATAAGAAGAGAATTGACTGCACCATATACTCCTCAGCAAAATGGTGTTGTGGAGAGAAGAAATCAGTCAGTTGGGGCTACTGCTAGGTGCATGCTGAAGGCCAAAAAACTCCCTGGCATGTTTTGGTGGGAGGCAGTAAATTGTGCAGTTTATCTTCTTAACAGAACATCATCAAAAAATGTAGCAGGGAAGACTCCATATGAGCTTTGGACTGGCAACACTCCAAATGTTCAGCACCTGCGTACCTTTGGTTGCATTGCTCATGTGAAGGTAAATACACCTAAACTAAAGAAACTTGATGACAGAAGTAAGAGGATGATTTTTGTGGGCTATGAGCCAGGGTCTGCTGCTTACAGATGTTATGATCCTCTCACCAGGTGTGTGCACATTAGCAGGGATGTCATTTTCGAAGAAGATGCAATGTGGGACTGGGGAGGTCTGCTGAAACAGATTCAGAGTTTAGCATTGAAGACTACTCTAAATAATTTCCATCATCTGAACTGAGGTGAAAATGCAAGATCATTCTATTGTAGCACCTTATAATTCACCACTGCAGCAGGTTGGGGGAGAGTCACCTAGCCCACAACCATCTCTGGGACAGAGAACACCTTCTGCAGATAGAGAACATCTTGTACCAGAACATGGGGTTCAGTTTGCTACACCACCATCAAATCTGGGGGAATATCTTGCTGTAGACCATGATGATGAAGCACCTCTGAGGTTTAGAAGAATGAGTAATGTTCTTGGACCAGTCTCACAATCAGGACAGATAGCAAGGAATATATGTCAAGAATTGTTCTTTGCAAGTGAAGAAGAGCCTTCAGACTTCAGTCAAGCAGAAAACATACCTTATTGGAGACCGGCAATGACTAAGGAAATCAACTCCATAAAAGAAAACACCTGGAGGTTAGTGAATTTACCTAGTGGCCACAGACCCATTGGACTCAAGTGGGTGTATAAACTTAAGAAAGATGCCAGTGGTGAAATAGTCAAGCATAAAGCAAGACTTGTTGCTAAAGGCTATATTCAGAGAGCAGGGGTTGATTTCGATGAGGTTTTTGCTCTATTTGCTAGACTGGATTCAGTGAGATTATTGCTTGCTTTGGCTGCACAAGAGGGTTGGACAGCTCATCATATGGATGTCAAATCGACATTTCTAAATGGGGAGCTCAAGGAGGAAGTGTATGTTCTGCAACCTCTTGGATTTGAGAAGAAGGGGGAGGAACACAAGGTGTACAAGCTTGACAAAGCTCTGTATGGCCTGAGGCAGGCTCCCACGGCCTGGAACATCAAGTTAGACAACACTCTGAAGAGGTTGGAATTTATTCAGACCTCACTGGAGCATGGGTTATATGCAAGGGGCGCTGAAAATACAAGACTACTCGTAGGGGTGTATGTTGGTGACTTGATAATTGTCAGTGGGTGTGAGAAGGTGATCACTGAATTCAAGAGACAGATGAAAGCTAAATTCAAGATGAGCGACCTTGGTCTTCTAAGTTTCTACTTGGGGATAGAGATTCAACAGAGAAAAGGGAGAATCACACTCAGTCAGGCTGCTTATGCCACAAGAATGTTGAAAAGGCTGGTCTGTCAGGATGTAACCCATGTGCTATACCCATGGATGCGAAGACCAAACTCAGCAAGGAAAGTACTGCAACTCAAGTGGATGTAACCTACTACAGAAGTTGGTAGCTTGAGGTACTTAGTGAATACCAGGCCTAATCTGGCTTTTTCAGTGGGCTGTCAGTCGGTTCATGGAAAGACCAACTGAAGAACATCTTGCAGCTGTCTAGCGCATTGTCAGATATGTGGCCGGGACAATCAATCTCGGCTGCCAGTATGGTCAAGATGTTGATTGAAAGCTACTGGGATATAGTGACAGTGACCTTAGGGGAGATGTTGATACAAGGAAGAGCACCACAGGGATAGCATTCTTCCTTGGAAAAAAATCTGATCAGCTGGTAATCCCAAAACCAGAGAGTTATGGCATTGTCGACTTGCGAAGCCGAGTATATAGCAGCTGCTTCGGCAGCGTGTCAGGGGATTTGGCTTGCTCGTTTACTCGGGGATATGAAGAACACGATAGTAAAAGGTGCAGTGCTGAAAGTCAACAATCAGTAAGCTTTAGCCCTGATCAAAAATCCTGTTTTACATGATAAGAGCAAGCACATTCATATAAGGTTCCATTTCATCCGTCAGACCGTGGAGGATGGTGACATTCATCCGAGTTTCAGCAGTGGTGAAGATCAACTAGCTGACATCCTGACGAAGGCACTTCCAAGAACAAGATTTCTGGAAATGAGGGAACGCATTGGGATGTGTTCAGTTGAAGCACAGGCTTAGAGGGAGATTTGTTAGTGCTAAGCTATGCTGCGTCGTGTCTGCATATTTGTTTTGTTGAAACACTACATTAGTCAGTTAGTTGCATGTTTGTTTCAGGTTACGCACGAGCCCATGACTTTGTATGGTGATCGTGCGTGCGTGTGTTTGAGGGCAGAGAGAATAGCTCGACATGGTCTGGTTTTCTCGCCATGACTGCGTCCATGGAAAGGGCGTGGCGTGTAAAGCGCATCACAGCGCATGCATTTTCCCTTTAAAATCATAAGCACAACAGAAAGGCAGCAGTTGATTGGCTGCACCAAAAATCTGTCTTGTGTTCACTGTGTGTTCGCGTGGGTTCTGTGTGTGTTCGCCAGAGGTGATCGCCGGAGTATTTTTCCTGACAAGGATGCGACGGCGTGTGGGAACTTATTAAGGCACGGCGGGCCGACGGCACGACGCGTGCTGCCGTAGGAGCGGCACGGAGGAGTGGCTAGCGAGCGGTGATTACCTTTGTTTATTTGTTGCTAGGTTTAGGAGTGGGCTGCGGGCATAGCGGCGACCTGAGCAGACCAAACTCAGATGTGTAACCATTGCAGGTCCATGGGTTCAAAACCATTCAGAACCGAATTGTTATGACCCAAACTATCTCAACTCAAACTACTTAGTGTTACAACTAAACCAATCCAGCCCATTTCATATTTCGGCTCATTTAAATCCACCCAAGTATAAACCAAAGCAGAACCAAAGTGTTATAACTGGTTTGGAACAAACTGTTCCCACCTTTAGCCATGTGATAGTAATGATGCGAAAGTGAACCAGAAGATGGGGATCCTTGACCCAATGCAAATTTCTAGGAGTAACTATATCGTGAACACTACAGGGATTCGACAAACTTACGATGGCTGAGGCCGTCGTAATTAAGTCATAAACCATCGTAAGTTAGCTACTTACGACGATATTCCTTTACTTACGACAGTATACAGCCAAGGTAATTACCGCATCGTAAATAACCTAACTTACGACGGCTACCGTCGTAAATAAAGTAACTTACGACGGCGTCGCGCAGCCGTCGTAAGTAACGGCCCAGGCCACGTGGTGGCCCAAGGCACGTTACTTACGACAGTTCTGGTGACCGTCATAAGTAGCAGAAGCTAACTTACTACAGTTCTGGTGACCGTCGTAAGTAGCAGAAGCTAACTTACGACGGTTCTGGTGACTGTCGTAAGTAACAGAGGCTAACTTATGACGGCTTCTAGGCAGTAGCCGTCGTAAGTTATGTTTGTAATTTTTTTTTAAAACAAAAACACACTAACCTGGCTCGATGGCCAGCTCACAGAACAAACAGTTATAAAACACGAGTAAACAGTCATAAAACAGTTCATATGCATCACACAACACAAATTATAAACGGGCTACACACTACCCCCTCGACCACCTCCGGAGCCGAAGATATCATCTCCACGCGTCTCTCTTGGAACCGGTAGCTGTGGCGATGGAGTAGAGACCTCTGTCGCCGAACCCTACAAAACACATGAGTAATTACGACGGTTTGGATTCAGATATCAATGTCTTTCTCTTTTTTCTCACTCTCTTCCTCTCTCTGTACTATTCATCCCCTCTTTATGTTATTCTCACTCACACCCTCTCTCACACACTCTCTCTCCCTCTATTGCAACACTTCATCCCTCCATCTCACTCTCTCTCGCACTCCCTCTCTCCCTTCTGTACCACTCTACATCTCCCTCTCTCCTTATGTTAGATCAAAAATACAATATTAAAGAGTTTATTACCTGTACCGGAGGCACATGGGCTGCGGGCTCCTGTGACGGGGTCACCTGTGGCGGTTGCCACGTAGGAATCGTGATTTGTTGGTCATCTGTCAAGCTAAGACCTATAATTAAAAAATATTAGAACATATGTATTACTGAAATATTATGAAAGTAAACTACACTAATTGAAATTACTTACCTCCACCGCTGCCTACATCTGGGCCATGTAGTTAGCTTGATACTCCTGGATGGCCCTCGTCCTGTCGAGCTCCTCCTGGGTCCGCGCCAGCCTCTCCTGCATGGCATGGAACTCCATGTCCCTCTATGAGAGACGGCCACTCGACGGCCTAACCGACGAATCCTGCGTCGATGAAGTGCCTCTCGTAGGTCGCGCCGACCTCGAGTCGACAACTCCATCGAAAATGGTAAACCTACAAAAGAAAGAAAAATAATAAGTAAAAAAGAAGATTGGAAAACCTAAATCAAAGAAACCAACTCACCGGCCATGGGCCTTCCCGCCGCCGCTTGTATACACGGCTTGAGAGTCGATTGGCGTGTTTTTCCAATCGTACCCTTCACCGTGTATTTTGACGACTTCCTGCCCGTACTTTTTCTAAGAAAACATAGAAATGGTGTTAGTGTGTCAATAATAATATTAGTTATAATTAAATTAAATAATTCTATAAACTTACCAATCAATCGGTCGCGACCTGACTGCACTGCCCCGGCTGCGACGGGTCACTTCCCCTGTGACCTCTCTTCCAAACCTGGATCGCGCTAGGCTCCTGTAGATACGTGTTAGTAGGATAAATATGTTATGAACACATAAACGAACTTATAATACACTTACCATGCGTTTAGCCAAACGCAAATGACGATCGGCGCCATAAGTGTGCTTCCCGTCGGACCCTCTGCCAACATTTGTGACAATCGAAGTAGCATATCTTTCCTAGGGGTGAAAAACGGATGATAATTTTCCGAATCATCCGAAACCGTTTCCGTAAGTTTCTGAACCGTTTTCCGTTTTAGTCGGTAATTTTCGGAAATGAGTCGAAAATCAGAAATTAAAATTCGGAAATCGGAACGGAAATGATTTGGCCAGATTTCCGACCGAATTGTCGGAATTCCGAATTTGTTCGGAAATTTCCGAACAATTTCCGACTATGCGCAATTAATTTGGCCCATTTACAGCCCAACCCAGTTACCCAGCGGCCACCGGCCCACGGCCCACCGCGCCTAGGTCTAGGTCAGCCCCAGCCAGCCGCTCGGCGCTCCAGCCCCTGTCCCCTGACCCCCGAGTGCCTTACTGCCTCCCTCGGAGGCTCGCAGCCGCCAGGCGCCAGCCGCACCGAACCGCCGCCCCCGCGCGCCCCCGAGGCCCGACTCCCGATTCCCTCGGAGGCTCGCAGCCGCCAGGCGCCAGCCGCACCGAACCGCCGCCCCCGCGCGCCCCCGAGGCCCGACTCCCGACTCCCGAACGTGCGGCTCCCGAACCCCGAACCGCCGCCCCCGCGCGCGGCGCGCGTGCGGCCTGCGGCGTGCCGCGAGCGTCACCAGTCTGCGGCGGCGGCGTGCGTCCTGCGTCACCAGTCTCCAGGCAGGCTGCGGGGTCCAGGACTCGAGGCTGCTGGCTGCCGCAGCCCGAAGCACTGCTTGGTGCCCGCCTCCGTACCGGCTCTAGGCTCCAGCTGGCAGCTGGAGACCAGCTCCAGTCGCCCGCCTCCTCCGGTGCCAGGCCGCCCGCCTCCACGCTCCACCAGCAGGCCACATCCAGCAGGCATCAGCCAGGGAGCCACCTCCTCCCCTTGTATCTGATCCGGTGATGGCGGCAACTGGAGAGAAGTCTACTTCCAACCGGACCACCCCCACCGCCACGAATCGTCTATTGTTCTTGGAGCCGCCTCCACCATCTGTGGTTGTGGATGCTCGAATTGCAGGTACTAGTTCACATGAATATTCTGTTTATAAATTATAGAATTATTACAAGGTGCGATTGTAATACTTATTTATGTACTAGTAACTAGATTAGGCCTTATACTTTTATATTTCTTAATTGCTTATTGTCTTATTTGTAGGATGCTTTTATGAGGCTTAAGACTGCTGACCGACGAAGGTATGAGCACATATCTCCGTCTCCTGCTGAGTGGAACAAGGCCAGAACATTGTGTCATGCCTTGAAGAAATTTTATGATCTAACTGAACTTTTATCTGGCACTTTGTATCCGACCGCCAACTTGTTTTACAAGGGTTTTTATGAGATTAGAACTTTGCTTACTGAGTGGTCTACTCATGAAGATACCATTATTTGTGAAATGGCCATTGCTATGAAGAAAAAATTTGAAAAGTATTGGAAGAAAATAAATGTTGCTCTTGCAGTAGCAAGCTTTCTTGATCCAAGGTATGTTTATGTCATAATCTATCCAATGTATGTTTATATCATAATCTATCTTAATACTTGATTGCTAAAATGAGAAATACCTTCTTCCATTATAAGGTACAAGAAAAAACTAATAGAGTTCTACACGAGAAAATTCTATGGTGATGTGTTGCATCATGCTAAAGTTGAGGAATTTGTTAGTGTGTTGAGGCAAATTTATCAATTTTATGTTGCACTAGCACCTGCAAAGAAGACACCAGAACCTAGTACAACTAAGTCATATGATTTAAATCTGGACATGGACAATGAAGATAATGAGTTGGAACAGTTTTTATATGAGTCATGTTCCTCTGAGGTAGAGAGCTCAAATGACTTGGAAAAGTACATGGTTGAACCACTTTTTAAGCATACTGGACAATTTGATGTTTTATCATGGTGGAAGAATCAAGGAAAGGAATATCCAATTCTTTCACAAATGGCTCGTGATGTTTTGGCCATACAAGTGTCAACAGTCGCTTCAGAATCTGCTTTTAGTGCTGGTGGGCGCGTGGTTGATCCATATCGTAGTAATCTTGATCCTGAGATGGTAAAAGCTTTGATTTGTACTAAAAATTGGGTTGCTGCAGCAAAAAAAGTAGCAATTTCATTAATGTGTAGTTTTACATGTATTTCTTACTTGTTTTAACTTATCCACTATTGATTTTTAGATTATAAAAGTGTTGCTTCAATTGTTGCTGATCTCGAGGTTATGGAGGCTATGACTAACATGGCATTTCAGGTTTGGTTGTTACAATAAAATATTCTTCTATTTTAAGAAATACTAGAGAAAATGACAATCTAATTGTTTTATTTATCCTTTTGTTTGGTTCTTGAAGGATGAGGACGTAGAAAGTGATCCAGATGTGATGGATGAAAGTGAGGAGATAGGTGGTTAATATTATTTTTAATTATATTTGTGGTCGTGATATGGATGTATGACACTATTTTATTTTAGTGAACTTTATTGTATGTGCTACATATTGATGAGGGTGCATGTAATGAATGATTATATTTTACTTGCATTACTTATTATTATTTTGTTATGGTTACTAGAGTGAAGTTAGGGTGTTGTTTCCGAAATAACAAATCGTAACCGTTCCGATATCGATAGGTTTCCGATCCGATATATCCGTTTCCGATATTTCCGAAATCTCCGATATCATATCCGTTTCCGATGCTACCGATTCCGACACCGTTTCCGAAAATTATATATGAAAATGAAAACGATTTAACTAATTTTCCGACCGTTTTCATCCCTAATCTTTCCTCCATAAGTAAGTCAAAAACAGTCCGTGTCAGAAGCACATATTGGACAAGTGAAACGATCGTGAGTGCTCCATCCAGAAAACATATCGTATGTCGGGAAATCATGGACGGACCATAAATAAGCAGCTCTAAGGTTGAATTTCTACTTTTTGTAACAGTCGTACGCTTCAACTCCTATCCATAACATTTTCAATTCTTCGATCAGCGGCTTCAACATCACGTTGAGACATGGCCCAGTATGATCCGGCCCAGGTATAATGAGGCTAACGAACATGAACTCGTACTTCATGCAAAGAGCTGGTGGTAGGTTGTACTGAATGACAAAGACAGACCAACAGGAGTATGGTGTGGCATTTGTACTGAACGGAGAGAATCCATCTGTCGCCAACCCGATGCGAACGTTTCTCGCATCACGACTGAAGTCTGGATCGAACCGGTCAAGCGTCTTCCATGTCTCACCGTCGGCCGGGTGTATCATGACTACATTGTTCTCACCTACACCTTTCTTGTGTCATCTCATGTGTCTGGCCGTTCTTTTTTATAGAAACAACCGCTTCAACCGAGGTGTCACGGGTAAGTAACGAAGTTGCTTACGTGCGACTTCTGCCACCATATTATCACCGTCGTTATTAACAACTTCGACAAACCTTGATTCACCATATTTTAAGCATTTATTCTCTTTTGCATGCTCTTTCCAGAAAAGCATGCAATTATCTGAACACACATCAATCTTCTCATATTTCATACCAAGACCGGAAAGCAATTTCTTCGCCTAATACATATCTTTAGGTACTTTATGAGGCTGTGGAAGGATGTCGCTGATCAATTTGATGAGGTCGTTGTAGCAGTTATTAGAAAAGAAGTACTTAGACTTAATTGCCATAAGTCTAGTCATGAAAGTGAGGAGGGTCACTTCAGTGTGTTCATGCAGCGCTACCATGTGCCATCGTAAGTACGTTAATTTACGACGGCTGACCCACGTAAATAAATTCAGCCGTCGTAAAATGTTGATTTTCCCGTAGTGAGGCGCCGCGACAGTGGCTGGCGGCCGGCGGTGGAGGCGGCGGCGGCGGGCGGCGATGGAGGTGCGGGCGGAGGTCAGCTCGGGGCAGTGCTGAGCGTCTGGCTCGGGCTCGGGCTGAGCAGCCCAAGTGCCCACGACCGTCGGATCTAATCCGACGGTCCACGCGTTCTATGAGGGTCATGAAAAATGGCCCACAACCCTAATACACTCATTTTCATCCAACTCCCTCTCTCCTCTCCAGAGCACGGGAGGCCGGCGGCGCCTTGCAGCGACGGCGGCGGGTGGAGGTGGCGCCAGCATCGGCGACGCTCGGCCAGACGAGACGAGCCGCCCAGGCATCCCCCCGCCACCAACTGGACGCCTAGGCGTCGGTACGCTGTCGGCGACGGTGGGGGCTGGTGGCAGCGGGGCCGGGGGTAAAGCAAAAACAATATGCTTAAACAACTAATCAATCAACTAACTAAATTAAATAACTAAAATCAGAAACAATTACTAATTTAAACCAAATAATTAACAACTAAACTAATTATCTACTAAATACATACAAATTGATTAAGTATTTAAAATTTTATCTAATCTAACTAACAACTAATTACAGAAACTAAAAAAAATTACTTGATTCGGTTTGGCGACGACGGCGATGGCTGCGGCGAAGGAGGCGGCGGCGGTCCGCGGGAAGCAGAGGGTGGGGGCCGCGGCCGGCAGCAGCGAGGTTGGGGCTGGAGGCAACGAGGAGGCGCCGGGCGGCTCGGGGCGGGGCCGGGGCGGCGTCGGGCGGCTCGGGACGGTGTCGGGCGGCTCGGGGCGGGGCCGGGGCGGCGCCGGACGTCGGAGCGGCGGCGTCGGGCGGTGGAGCGGCGGCGGAGCGGCGGCGCCCGGCGGCGGAGCGGCCGCGGCTCGGGCGGCGGGGCGGCGGCGGTGCGGGCTCGGGCTAATTAGCCCGAGCCCGGGCCGGGGCGGCGGTTAAAACCATCCACTTACGACGGTCGCATAACTTACGACGGCTTAGGTTACGGCCGTCGTAAGTTACACTTAGTTTACGATGGTGGTGTAACACGACGGCATAGGGTTGCTGCCGTCGTAAGTTACGCTTATCTTACGATGGTCCAGTAACTTACAACAGCCATGGGCCCGTAGCTGTCGAAAGTTAGTTTACTTACGACGGGCCGAAGCGACCGTCGTAAGTTAATTTACTTACGACGGCTAGCCGTCGTAAATAACATTGGCCGTCGTAAGGTGCGATTCCTGTAGTGGAAGTTGAATAGTGAGTTAGAGACATATCATGGGAAGAGTACGAAGGAGGTCACATAAATAGAAAAAGAGTTGATTAAGAAAAGAAAGGTTGAAGTGATGGTCTACAAGGGATGCATAACTCTGTAAGAGATGGCAACGAGATCATATATAAGGGCCCCGTACCACTTTAAGTGATACCTTGTGGATGCTAGGACAACTTATTTAGATAATTACAACGAGAAACAATTTACTTAGATACTCTATCTGTTTTAAAATAAATAATATTGGTTAGTTTAAAATTAAACTAACTGACATCATTTATTTTAAAACAGAGTGAGTAATATTTAAATTGCAAAAATTGTCCTGATATAATCAATTGGAAGCCGAAGGGGGTAGTGAATTACTGACTCATGAACTCTTCTTTTCCCCTTATTTGAATAGAGGATGGAAGAAAAAATAAGGAAAACTTTACCCTTTTTTTCCATTTTGTTTATGTTCCTTTAACAATACTACTATGTGAAATACTCCCCGTTCCTTTTTATTTAACATCTAGTTTAAATATTACTTCCACTGTTTTTGAAATAAATGACGTTTATGACAACTAATTTAATTTAAATTGAACTAGATTTTATGTCCTAAACGCAATTTATTTCAGAACAGAAGGAGTAACTAACAAGCCAACGTAATTTATTTCAAAACGGAAGGAGTAACTAACAAGCCTCACATAAAAAGAAAAGTGGATAGCGTTTTTACAAACTAAGTGCTGGATTGCATCATCCCAACCATTCCGTGATCGCCTTTTTACAAACTAAGTGCTGGATTGCATCATCCCAACCATTCCGTGATCGGCGAGTGCAAATTTTGGGTCAACCACCGCGCAACGCAAGAGCAGCAGCAGCATCTTTGTCGCCTCTCCACGTGACGCTCGTCCTTTTATTCATTCCCGCACCCAAAGTTTTCATGTCGGTGTCCGGATCATCCAATGGGGGCCATGGGTGTCCCTCTCCAGAAACAGATAACATCGGCGATCGAAGAAGCGCTGGGTAGCCTGGGTTCACCCTAGCACCAACTAACCACTGCATAACGTACTCAGACATGCATGCTGCACATGCATGCTGGTTGCTGTATCCGCCGGCCGCTCCTAAACGCCGGCGACGTCTTGCATCGCCGGCCGTCGCCATTATGGCCGTTGCGACATAAGGCTCGATCAGCTTCTAGTGCGTCCTGGGTCACTGGCTGGTTTCGTTCTGTCCCGATTTTTTTCCTTTTCTGTTTGCTGCTATCTCAGTACGTTTTGGTAGGTATACTTTGTTCAGGAATCTCTCCAAACCGAAATCTTGTGCCAAGCAGATTATAGAATAGATGATCAACTTTTGCTAAAATCATATACTCCCTCCGTTTCGTAATATTTGACGCTGGTTAGTTCAAATTCAAATTAGACAGCGTCAAATATTACGAAACGGAAGAAGTAATTTTTTCCGCATTGCCCCGGTGGCATTGATTGATTCCCGCGGTTGCCAACAAGAAGAGAGCGAGCCTGAAGAAGTTCATCTTCGATCACCCACTTCAACACAGACGATGCCATGTGGATCCACGACGAGCCATACGTTCTAGCCGTCGGGTTGTTGCCGATGAGCCAGTACCCTGTCGTCGGCTACGACGCGTCTGCTCACATGGTAGTCGTCAAACTGTTTTTGCTGATGCCACCTGAACCACGCTCAGCTAGAACTCTAACAGAAGTACAGAGCGCAGCCCAAAATGAAGCTGCAGTTTGATCCATCTACGACGCATCTATTTACAAACGACGCAGACAGAGGAGACGAAGCACGAGCGAGGATCGGAGCAGCCCGATAGGGATCGCCACCTCCGTCGCTCTATC
This sequence comes from Neostapfia colusana, assembly GCA_030760725.1. Classification (NCBI taxonomy): domain Eukaryota; kingdom Viridiplantae; phylum Streptophyta; class Magnoliopsida; order Poales; family Poaceae; genus Neostapfia; species Neostapfia colusana. The sequence continues at coordinate 80,770,435 of JASWHV010000013.1, forward strand.
AACCATTTCCGGATGAGGTTTGCCTGGCTGCCCTGACATCGACGACGCCGGACATCCCGCACACCTCCTTAGCTCGAGCAACGACGCCGTCGCGCAGGCCCTGTACGCCGCCTTGCGCAGGAGGTACGGCACCGGCGCGGGAGGCATCGTCTGCCTGGGAGTCGTCGCTATCGCGATGTCCCTTTGCGGCGCCGCCGCCGTGACCAGCAACTCGAGCTAAGGACGCGCGGGACGGGGGCGATGCCGTTCTCGGCTTCTCGGGTTTTCCACCCAAGGTACTACTGGTTCAGTGTCGGCACATGGGTCTTCCACGCAAGGTTCTGGTTCAAAGGTTCATATACTGCACATGCCTCGCTGACAGTGAAAACCCATAATGTCAGTGACTCTAGTATGATTTGGACCGCCAAAGTTGACACGTAGATGATAACATCTGCTACTGGTAAGTGGTAATTAATGTATGTGGTCGTGATAGTTAATGTTATGAGTCATGCGCACACTACGAAAATTGCATTCATATATGTGTTTGTAAGCATGTTTGGTATGAACCTTAGTTTCTAGAACCAAACTAGTATCTAACATAGTTAAATTTATAATTATTATTTTTTTTGTAGATGACTTTTGTAATTGCCTTGTACGTTTCAAGATCAACTGCCCAATCTTGATGCTTGTTCATAAAAATAGAATGCATGTGAGTGTACTCATAAAACGATATATGTAGAGGTCTGCATTTGTACTACTATGTTTTCAAAAGTAAATTAGTATATTGGTACTTTTAATATCCAGAGAAATGTCGTGTCACTTGTAAACTTAAATTTTGTTGTATATTTAAAAATGTAAAATTGCTTCGTGTCAATTATTTTTATTTGTTTTATTACAACTGAAAGGGAATATTGATACGTAAAAGGCCAGAAAATAAAAAGTAGACCACAAATTTGGTTCCAGATTCATTGCTACTTTAAATTATTCTACTAGTAATGTCAGCATTTTTAGATTTGGTCCAAGTCCAACTTCTCCATCTTTCACTTATTAGCACCAAAAATTCAATTGCAATTAAAATATAAAATGATAGTTCTAATTTCATCAAAAAAAAATTACTCAAACCATTTCAAATTATTTGACACTGGTTAGGTCAAAATACATATTTTTATTTAAAATATTTTACTTCTTTTTTAATTAAATTCGAAAACCTTGAATTGAACAGATCCAGAAATGGTAGCATTTTGGCCCACCATACCAGGCGGCGGGCGCGCGGCGCGCCCCCAGAAATGCCAGAACGCCAGGTAGAGAAACCGAATCCCCCCGAGGCCCCGACACGTAGTGAAGGCGGCCGGAGCGGCGACGAAACTGGGCCCTGCCCTTCCTCCGGCGAGCCGGCGACCGCATCCGGACAAGAATCATATTCGCGCACCAGGAGAGAGGAACTGGTAAGGCTCCATCGACCGCTCCTTCCGTCCGCCAGTCTAAGCAGCGCGCGTCCGTGTCCGGGCGCTCAAGAGGCGAGCGCATATGGTCTCGTCCAACTCCTGTTGTCTTGTTTTCGCCGAGCATCTGATTCTTTTCTGGGGCCATGATGTTGGGTGTGTTCTTAACAATTCCGCGCTGTTATTTAGGGCTATGTGTCTCGGGGTAGGCTTGAGAATTGAGGTGCCTGAAAGCAGTTGCGGGGCTGGAAGAAAGCCTGGAGCCAATTGCTTTGTTGCAATTTTGCTTGATGGACAGTGATGCTAGTAACCGTCTCAGCGTGATTCATCCTGGCGTTCACAGTTCCAGGCCTGTTACTTGTCATCTCTTTTCTTACATTAGATTGTGTTACCCCTTTCTTTTCTAGAAAACATTTGGGGACTAGGAGTACAGGACTCACTGTTTGACGCCGCTTATGTCTGGCTAAGGATAAATGTAATCTTTGTAGCAGCTTTCCATTCGACAGATAACAATAACTGGAAAAGATATTAATGGCAGGGACTAGGTGCCACTAACCTCATGTTTGATTGTCTTAACCTGGATCAAAGACATCTAATATGACATCTAATATGATATAGATCACCAAATAGGATGCGATAAATAGTTGAACTAGAGAAATTATCCGTCAGGATTTCATTCTAGGAAAACTTTTTTTGAATCCCTTATAATTATCCAGTAACTGAATGTTTTTAAGTATATGAGCAATATGAGTAACATAGCAGAGAATGAACCCCTGTATCAGTATTAGACTCCTGCCCCATAAGCAAATGACTATAGAATACTACATTACCACCACACATTTCGGATCTCAAAAAAAAGGAGCTAACTTGTTTGATTTTATAGCTATTTTATATGATTTTATTTTACATAATTTTTACGTCTCTCAGACATAACAATGAAATACAGAATTTGTTTATTGGGGTTTATCTGTCTGTCGTTATGTGACATTAAGATTGACATACAGTTGGGTCATAGTTCCTAGATAGTTCTAGATCTTTGCTGCTGTATGCTTGGGGATACTTTCTAGTCGGGTTTAGCAAGTATGCAAAATGTGAGCCTCTATGCTAGAATATGCAAATATTCCCAGATCTTAGTTTCACCACTCTTTTCGTGACTGAGTAAGAAATGTTGTTCTTAAATCTTATTTTATGCAAGCTTCATATCTTTTTAATCTATTTGCATATTCTTGGAATATGCGGTGCAGTATTTATTTTATTTTATACCATATATAGCTTAATCTAGGTAATCCTGCATCTTATATTCCTCCTGGAAATTCATTAGACATGATTATCCCCAGCACTTCAGAAGGACACTTGCGTTGTTCCACTGAGCATTCACTTCGGAAGCTAAACTTGCCCTTGCTTGCGACATGTTCTATTCTTTATTATGTTCCTATACTATCCTGTGAAGAACCAATCCCTGAAAGTTTCCTGCATGTAAGCGTAATGTTGTACCAGCATCTCAGAAATATGCCTATTGATGGTTGTTCCTTATTTTTTACCTACTGAAATGTGTTCTACGTGGTTGTTCTAAATCATACCAAAAAAGGAAAACTTTCTGGTCTTTTTGCTATTGTATTGTGCTTTCTCATCATACTTTTGCAGGTGCGTCTTAAATCATAATTGGATCATGACTTGTTCCATATACCTTTCTATGATTATCTTTCAGTATCCTGTGAAGGAAAAATAAGTATATGGAAAGTATCTGTCGCAGTGTGTAGCCGACACTTCCCCCGGGCCTGCTCTGGGCAGCCCGCGGAGGTTCTTTTTCGGAGGGGCTAGTCACTCGCGGAGAGCTTCAGCGTTAGGGACGATTGAGGGAGAAGCTTGACACGGGGATTTTTACGTGGTTTAGGCCGCCGGAGCGTAAAACTCTACGTCCGCGGTGAGCAGAGTTGCTCGCTGTATTGCTTGTTGCTCAGAATCAGAGTCCTGAGCTTGAGGGTGAGAGATGTCGGAATGCTAGGATGCGAGGGTGCGTAAGAGTTGAACCCCTTGTAACGTTGCCTACCCGAGCCTTTTATAGTCCAAAGCTTGGGTGGCTTACAAGGTGGGCCTCGGGGACCCGACAGGTGGCCCCGGGGTGATTTCCTACCAGCTTCTATGTCTTGGCGCTGGCGTCGAGGTCCTCGTCCCGCCACCCTGCCCATGCTGCAGGCTAGGTGTAGCGTGCAGCCGTTGGTGTTGGCAGGGACGGTAGGGCATGTCTTGTCCGTGTCTTGTCGCTGCCTTCAATGGTCTGCAACTTCTGACACTGTGTGCCTGTCTTGACTGTGACTGGTCACAGTGGCGCCTGCCTGGCGTGCGCCGCGCCTCCGCGTCTTGGGAAGGCGCGGGTCTTGAATGCTTTGTACGGTAAAGGCATGGCGCGCATTTACTCCTGTTTTCTACCGCACTGGGCGGACAGCGCTGCTCTGCTGGTCACGTGTCGGGCCCGGAGCTCTCCTCTGAGGAGAGGAGGAGCTCTGGCCCCGCCGAACACGTGGAGCCTTCGGAGCTCACCCCCGCGGAGGGGGCGAGGTCTGGCTTTCTAGGCCATGTGGCAGGTCTGGAGCTATCCTCCGAGGGGAGGGGATCTCCGGCCCTACTGGACACGTGGCTCCTTCGGAGCTCGCCCCGGCGGAGGGGGCGAGGTCCGGCCTTCTGGGCCACGTGGCAGGCCCGGAGCTATCCTCTGAGGAGAGGAGGGCTCCGGCCCTGCCGGACACATGGCGCCTTCGGAGCTCGTCCCTGCGGAGGGGGCGAGGTCCTTAGGCGGTTTCACCCTGTGCGCGGGGGTACCCGGTATTGAGGGTACCGACAGTATCCATCTTATATGGTTGTACTGAACAACATATCTGGACCAATAAACTTTTAGAAGGGGAAGGATTGTTGTGGGCAATACATTCATTCAGCTTTGCATATTATTGAAATATTCTTGTACTGACTTGGAGGCGCATTTTTTTCTAACGCAGGCTATGTATATTTGAGTGAAGCGGAACAAGACTACCTACTTTATACAATGTGATCCAACAGAGACAACTTCAAATATTAAACAAAAAACTGCATTCACTGATAGACCGGCCACCAAGTGACCAACGGCTGATCTTACTCGCAACAAATGACATATTGGATGACTAAGAAAAAGGGCAGCCCGGTGCATGTAGCTCCCGCTTGCGCAGGGTCCGGGGAAGGGTCCGACCCATTTGGGTCTTTTGTACGCAGCCTTTCCCTGCATTTCTGCAAGAGGCTGTTTCCAGGACTCGAACCCGTGACCTCATGGTCACAAGGCAACAGCTTTACCGCTGCGCCAAGGCCCCCCTTCATTGGATGACTAAGACGTTGGCAAATTAAAAGGTACCAGTAATAAAGCTCATAATTCAGATGTCCATCCATGTTCAAAGATAATTTATATCAAATGTTTCTGCAGAGGCTTAATAGCCAAGATAGGCCCTACTATATATTAAACTTATGATTTAGTACTTTTTTATTATCCTTTATGGTCCAGCATGCAAATAATTTTGTCTATTTTATGTTTCCAGGTCGAAAATGATGCCATCATTGCATTAACTCTGGAAAAAGGTATAGAGTTTTGCTCAAATTCCTCATCTCAATATGCTCCTGTTTTAACTATATGTGTTGTGTTCTTTTTTATTTTTGCTTCAATCCTGATTTTGTGGTTGCAACCTTTGATGGTATAGTTAAACCTGTTTTGATCCCCTATATTTGTATTATAATATGTGGGAGTTGTAACAAGCATACCGTTCCTTGCCAAGTAATTATCATCTTGGAAAACACAAACTTGGAAGTTCAAAGATACTTGGACTGAACAAAGCAAGCGTAGTATTTTGTTTTTCCCTCTGCATTGATCATTGCGCCCTGTTCTAAACCCTTTCAAGTTATACGTATTTACTCTTTTAGAGGGAAGTCTATAAGAACAGACTTTTTAGCTGAGTTTCAAATATCTGCTGTTGGCTCCTGGTTGCTGACAGTTTTATGATGTCTCCACAAAGACACCTCACTGGCTTCTTGTTCTTCCACAGATGACAGTGAGTTTGAGGATGTTTCCATTGCAAGGCTGGAAGATTCTATGTCGTCCTCATGACACAGGCTCCATTGCATTTAGGACATCCAATCTCCAATTTGTGGGTTCTGACTCAGTGAAGTTGTTGTTGGTTATGTATTGGCTTTCTATTTGTTCCCGTGCTTTCGCTGGTCATGGTGCTATATGAATTCTGGGCGACAGTAATGTGTTGCATTAAGTCTTGATGATTCGAAAATCCAACTTTTCTGACGCGGATTTGACAATCTAACTGATGCAAACCTTCTTCCTGCCCTCTCTAACCTTGATGGTGATCAACGTGCCGAGCGCACCTGCTTCCTACTTAATTTCTATGCAATATGGTATTGCGTGGTGAGATTAACTAGTGACTCGACCTAGCATAATTGCCACTTTGTAGTCCTATGATTTATTCATAATTGTTTGCTGAAACTTCGCAGTGATCCTGCCTTTGGCTGCAGCGGCAGGAGATTGCTGGTAGCCTGCTAAGATCGTCACTGTCTCTAGCTGAACTATCTGACCATTCTATACTTGCAATTTACTCTGATGAATACATGCTACTTTTTTTGTTTGCATTCCGATTAAATTTGAACATCGTTGATCACGCCAGTTATGTCAATCTGAAATTTTTGAACCTTTCATTCACTCATATTTGGTATGCCTGTTTGTACTCCGTATTAGAACAGGTCAACACGCCAGTTCTGCATGGTTCGTGTCCGGGGACTAGCATAGACTAGCAGCTGGGACGCAGAGCTGCTTTCGTCCATGGAACTGGTATTCTAAGCCTGTCGTGATAAATAATGTTACGCGGACCAGATTTCTTCGAATCCGAAGCAAGTCTGTCGGCGACTTTCGCGGTCGTCTTCACGTTTTCTGGACCATGAATCCATGATAGACTTTGCTCTTAGAAGTTCTTTTTTTTTTTTGAAATGTCAAGCCACGCGGGGACTTTAGCAATGTGTCACCGATGGTCTGTTTCTTAAATTCGGCTAAAAAGAGAATAATTCAGATGATATTTCTTTTACACTTTTGACATCATTAGAGGGCATTTCGCTCCAATTTTATCGAGCTATCACTGCCTAGCTTGTTTAGTTACAAACGGACGAGTACGTACTCGTGTTCAGGAACGCCACGAGGCCAAGGAGAAGACGAAGGCGCGGCGCGGACAGAGGTACGGAATCGTTGATCGGATGAGAGTTGCCCTCAGGTCGTTGTTTTGGTGGTGGGCACCGATGCTGTTCCGTACACGACCGTGATCACGGATAATCGTCCAGCACCATCCACTACTACTCCAAGATAACATATCATACATATCACGGCACCAACACTACTGCTCCGTGTCAGGCCTCACCTGCTGCTCTGGGACCCGTGCCTGGAAGTCGTTTCGTTGGGCTAACACTACTCTCTTCGCATTCGTAATCAACCCCATGTATTAGATTACAGAGGTGGTGTCGTCGTAGTCAATCTAGAAGATCCCTGTGTACGTACTTTAGTCATGTGCATCCGGCCGGTACGGTGACTTCAGACATATATGCCGCGAGCCCGTAACGCTACCAATTGATGCAGTTTGTGTCCGGCAAAAATTATTGTACCGGAGGTTTCCAGCTGTGGCGCGGTGAAACGGTCCTCGAATTAAACGAAGCGTGGAACGGAAACACCTCAGGCAGCGCTGCTCGCGACATGCTCATATGGATCAGCAAGAGCGTTTTTTTCTTCTCTTATGCTCATCTGATGCAAACTGGGAGCCGCGGCTGCGACCTCGCGGGCTCCACCCCGGCCATCTGCAGGTAACCCGTCACGTCGTCGAGCCTAGCACGCTTCATGCTTTGTTCGTGATCGAACGGTCGGTGCATCACGCGATGGAACGCGCGAGTATGCATGCTTGCTTGTCCGCAGTTCTCATTTTGTGTCTTCTTTTGAGGGGAACTCGATCAGTTTTCATACAGTCGTTGTTGCCGTCGATCAGACAAGGATGCATGCTCGTGCATGCATGAAAATGGAGAGCTAGCTCTTAATTCTGTGCCCCAGGTCGATCCGTTTATAGAACTGTTTTATGTAAGCTAGAAGCACTGTAGTAGTCTGCCAGTACGGCACCGGCAACAAGCTCCAAACTGGAACCAGTGTTACCAAACACAACCATTTCGTGGTCCACCAGCTTCTGTGTCAGCCGTGGACGCACGATTCCTTCCTCCCGCTCCGTCCTCTCAGGTCATTCCTGCTGCGCTCCATCTCCATCGACCCCTCTCGCTCGCTTTCTCCCTGACGCTCTCGAGCTCCGCCGCCAGCCTTCCCTCTCCCTCCCTCTCTCTCCCTCCCTTCGAGCTGCTCTAACCTCCGGCCAGCCGGGAGCTGAAACACCGGTCCCCGTCGCTCCAGGCGCGCGCGGGCGCCTGCTGACTCAAGAGGTACACGGAAGGACGCTCGTACGTGTCCGCGAGTCTCCCCGTACGTCCTGTTGGTTTTTCTTCGTCTCGCCGGAGTTTTCAGGCGTTCATGCCACCTCACCCTTTCTGCCGATTGCCGAGCCATGGCCGTGTTTCCCCTCGAATCTTAGCGTTCGTTCGTCGGTTTCGTCTGGTTTGTGGTTCCCTTCTTCCGGGGAAACGGGGATCCGGTGATACTGCAAGCGTTGGTAAAGCCATCGTCTTTCAGCAATCGATCGGATCGCCGGCCTGAAAAGTTCTCCACTTCGTTTTTGCCTCTGACGACAGGGGGTGCTGTGAACTCTTCACGCTCTCGCACGTTCTCTGTTCCCTTCCAGTTCTTGTGCTTTGCCTGCATCTTGTCCGTTTTGTTTCTAAATTTATCATCGTGTTCCCTCCCCCCTCCCGTTTCTGAAGCTATTATTGAAGCGGGGATGAGTGCTTACGCATCGCCTGCAGAAGAGGATTTGGATACTCAGAGACCGAGCTTTCGGCTTCGCAAAAGCGACCCAAGGGTCTGACTTGTGGCTGCTCTCTCTTTCAAGAAAATCCCCTCTAGCTAGCTCATGCAGCTGTCAGCCTGTCACGATCCTTTCTCTTGCTTGCGTAGCAGGAAAACTCACCAAACCGCAAGCTATTAGCTATTCTGCTGAATCCTCTTTCTAACCGATGCCGTCGTGTCTTGTACCTATAATCCTGTACCATCATTGGCACAACTATGCCAATTTTTGCTGTTATTTGCATCTATAGTAGCCCTGAACTTTTTATATTTGTAAATGTTTGAAGCAGAAACTTGTTGCTCTGAATCTGTTAAATTTGGAATGTATGAAGTTCGTTCCCGGTCACACTTTTTCGGATGCAAAGTGTCCCTGCATTTTCAGTAAACGGGGACCAGTTACATTCCAACATGTGTACATGTTTTGTTTTTTTTGCTCAAGGGCTAACTATGAGATCCTATAAATGCTATTGAAGTACAGGTAAGTCATAAAAGGCGGGGGTGGGTTACCAATGGTGACAACAGAGGTGCTGATTTCCTGCTCACGTGCTGCTCAAGTAAAACTAGCAGTCAGTTAATGTAGCAAATGCTACTGCAGGAGAGAATGGTAATAATATGGATAGCATCTCTTCGTAGCGTTACTGTTATTCACATGCCTGATGACTGTTCCTCATATTTACAGAGTGCTTACACGTTGAAAAATCCAAAGGGGCCACCGTTTCCTTTCCGATCCGTTCTTGTCTTCTCCATTGCGTTGTTTGGATTTTATGTGTGCTACTTCTCCTTCAGTCAGATAACTTTAGAAGATGAAGAAACATCGACCGCTGAAGAGGAACAGATAGAAATTCCTTGTAGAACACCTGCAATCCCACATGAGCAACTGCCATATCTGCACTTTCCAAAGCCCATGACTTACGACAGGTGACTTCCTCTGATGGTAGATAGCATCTCTCCTGGTCTATGCATGATGTGTTGTCTGAATTCTGATTCACTTTTGTGCACCCATTTCCTTGTCCACAGGGGCGAATGTGCATGTACTCCAGTTCGTTTCTTTGTAATTATATCTATGCAAAGATCAGGAAGTGGGTGGTTTGAAACTTTGCTGAACAGTCACCCTAATGTCAGCTCAAATGGTGAGATCTTCTCTGTGAAAGATAGAAGGGAGAATATCTCATCTATTTTGAGGACTCTAGATAAATTGTATAATATGGACTGGCTCACCAGTGCAGCAAAAAATGAATGCACGGCAGCATTTGGACTGAAGTGGATGCTAAACCAGGTAGGCTACTACCATTGCGTTCTCCCATTTTACTGGGGTTTGTCTGAAAGCATACCCAGTCAACTGTTTAACTGCTTTCAAAGTACAAATTGTTTGGTTGCTCCAGAAGCGGCAAACCATAAGTCTTATCATGTAGCATTGAGCCCGTACCAATGTAACTACGACCTTACTTAATTACTTTCATGTTCTTGGGTAGTTACATTTTACCACATTGTCATAAAATTAAAGTCCTATTTGGCCTTTAGAATGCTTAAATTTCTGAAAGAATAGTTACCCACATTCCAGAATTAATTAGGGATCTCAGATATGGAGCATAAACAGTTGGTTTAATTAAGATGGTTTGCTTCATGTTTTGCAGGGACTCATGCAGTACCACCGTGCCATTGTTAATTATTTAAACAAGAAAGGTGCAATGGTGATACTTCTCTTCAGAAGAAATACATTACGGAGGCTCATCTCTGTGGAGGCTAACAACTACGATAGGAGGACAAAGCAGTTGCATGGCATCCATAAATCACACGTTCACTCAAAAGATGAGGTGCCTCTCGCTCTCATGCCTATGCAGTCTCAGTTTACATTCACTAACCCAGTTCATTTACTTCTCAGAAGCATGACTTAGATTAATCTATTTTCTGTTTTCGATCTAGTATTCTTATTTTGCTCTTTTGAATTTCAATCATTTTTCTCTTACTCAAGACTATACCTTATCTGGGTCTTTCTGAAAAGTAAATAATCTGTCAGCACCCTTTGTTTGGGCAGGCTGATATACTCGCAAGATTCAAGCCGAAGATGGACGTGTCTACTCTAATTCCAAGCATCAGAAGTGCCGAACAATCCATGAGAACTTGCTTGGGTCATTTCAGCAACACACGCCACATGATCCTCTACTACGAGGATGTGATCCGCGACAAAAACGTAGTACTAGTTACTGCTGCTAAACACAAATGTTCCCAGGCTCTATGACACAGCTATATTATCACTCAACAGCGTAAATTTTTTATCCTTGATGTATGCAGGCGTTGTCTCGGGTGCAGGAGTTCCTTGGAGTTCCGGTGAAGAAACTGTTCAGCAAGCATGTGAAGATCCACACCAGACCGCTCCCGGACCTCGTCGATAACTGGGACGATGTGAGTGAGATGCTAAACGGGAGAGAGTACGCTCGTTTTCTTGACGATGTAGACTATGTCAAGTGATGTCTCCCGATTACATCAGGATCAAATGGATCACATTTCAGTTCTCAACAAAGGGATCAAAATTTGACTTTCTACGCACTCCTTTCGCCCTCACGAATGCATGAGGGGGTTGCTGTTGCTACAGCGTTCTTTCTAGGCAGTAAGGCGGCTGAAATGAAAGAGGGGACAGAGATGGTAAAGATTGATCTGTCTCTTCCCCCCTTTTAGATCCTGTACAGGTTTGATGGTTTCAAGGGGCCATCGATGAAAGATGGTGACTCAGAATTGAGCTCCATCTATGACATTCTTAATGAGCGACTGCTTCTGACAGTTCTGACAATTAAATTGCATAGATGTTTTCCTTTAGATTGAGGTCAGTTGATTCAGAATATTCTCGGACAGGGTATCTATCCATATGAGAGGAAGAACGTCGATTATTCATCTACGTCTATGTGCACCTTTTATTGCCATCTACAGCGCAGTTGGATGGGCGTCAGAACATCCTCACATCTGTCGCTATTGCCCAATTAGAGAATGGTTCAAATACCTTGCTGCATGTGATTTTTAATTAGTCTATTAGACACTCCCCCTTGTACGTTCGAGGTTTGAGGATTCAGCCGATTCCGGTGAAGAGATTGTTCCCCGGGTTGTTTCTCCGCGTTTGGCACCATTCTTCCAGCTATCGCATATGTGGATTTGAAATGATAGAAACTGACCGTAGCTCAGCTGGTTCCTGGGTTCTAGTCACCGTCCATCTCATATCTTAAGATCAATCAACTCAGTCCCTCGTTGTAGGGTATGCATGCGTGTGTTCATGTTCATAGAGATGAGTATTTGTGTGTATATGTGAGTGCGTATGTGTATACTGTGCTTCACAAAAAAAATGGTACATACTTTGCTGTAGTGCTCGGTTGTTCAAAGCTAAATTTCGAAAAAAAATGGAATTACAAAAAAAAGGAAAAATGAAGTTTGCTCTAAAACTAAATTTGTGACGCGAACTTAAACATGGCTTTGGAAGTCTTGGGAGTAACAAAGTTCGTAACTGCAGTATAGTGATTTGTTCGGGGAGGCAAGAATCTAGCGTAAAGCATCGCGTATCATCTCAGCTGTGGTGCACATGCACACTTCTGCTCTGTACTTGATTCTAACTCATTTGTCACATAAAGATGATCAAATAACATCTCTTCTACGGGACAAATGAGTTCTCTAGCGCTAAAGTTTACCTCCTCCAGAAAATACAAACTAAAGACTTGTGCTTCGGAAATTATCATCGAAAGCTGAAAAGCACTCCAGAAAATAGCACTTGATGCGTTTGGATCTCACTTTGGTCACATTCAAACATTACGGCCGCCCCTCGCCTGGTATTTACTAGAGGAGGTCAACTTTAAGTGCTAGAGAACCAATTTTCCCTTCTTCTATGGTATGGCAAAAAATGTATCACGATTCTGGACTAATATACAACAGTAGTACAACAGCTGAAAACAACAATAGTTTCATTCTGATTTCCTGCGGGAAAATGACCTTCTCTCTGATAAAGGGACAATCACCTCCCACAAGTTTCTAATCATACCTCTGTCATATATGTTATTCTTTACGACGGGTTCCTCACCCAGAGTTTGGGATCTACTGAAAAATGTCCTCCATTTGCTTGGGGGGGATTTGTGTGCTTCTTTGTTAACGGAGCCAATGCTGGCCTTGAGTGCAGCAGCATTCGCCTTCATTTCATTCTCCTTTTTCATCCACATGATGTAGTCTTGCCATTTGAATGTCTGCAGTATTTTTAGAGGAAACAATTTAACAGGAGAATCTACAAAGACATTTTTGTCTTACTACATATCAGAATTTAAATTTAATAGAAAACTCACTAAAGCAGTTAATGTCTACTTAAGTAACTACCAAAGTCCGTCCACATGGAGTATTTACGAAATCTACCTAAGCCAAGTATTTCTTCTTCTACAATGATTTTGTCTACGAAAAAATGTCTAGATGGCAAAGGGGAGAAACCTTTTTATTAACAAAGATGCTTTTTTGAGAAACCGGGATTACTCTAAAGAAAATATAGATCCATGAAATGGGGTAAAATATATGTATTTGGCAAGCAATACAGGTTATGGTTGTCAGTTAACTCTTACCTCGTTGGTTGTTGTGTTGGTTAAACAAAGGTGTGTATGGTAAGCACAGAAACCACCAAGGAGTAATGCCAATATAGCCAAAAATACACTCAAAAGTATCTGAGTATTATGCACAGCAAGCAGCCACTGCGAAATTGACATAGTTAAAACATAGCAACATAATAAATAAAGTTCTAAATGGTATTTAGATTTAATGTGTCCCTCTATCAATCTATCATACCTGTGCAACATGTGGAAATAAGCCAGAGAATGAGTAATCAATACCATAATAAGCTGTCAATTCAGAAGATAGTTCAGTAAATATGAGAAAATACAAGTTCATTTAATGAGCTAGGCAGATATACAGTGCTATAAAAATGAAATGGAGATACCATAATAAGGTAGTTATGTTATTCAAGTGGCATAATTTATGTGATTGTGATCCCTCCTTATACTGTATGCAATTCATTCATAATCAAATAGAAACGGTACAGACTCATCAAGATAGAGATTTAATTTCCTATAAAGTGGTCTGGATGGTAAAATGAATTCAGTACCTATATAAAAGCTTAGTCTTAAATTGCAATTTGCAAATATGTTGAGTTATTCCTGGTGGGTAAGGCAACATGTCCTCAGGAAAGGGCATCAAGTTACCTGTTAGTATGTATATAACTTTCCTCTCTTTTAGTTCACCAGCAAGAATGAAACCAAGGACGACAGCGCCGTATACACATAAAAGAAAATGCCTGTTATGAAAAGGGGGGAAAAGTAAATTGCTACATCAAATTAACAAAACAAGTGAGGAGGCGATAGCCGATAGCAACACAAACAATAACAAGAATAATCTAATCTTTTCAGGTCCATGAGCCACCTTATTAATTTTCTACTTGTGACTACACAACGATACATAAGACGAGGACCTACAAACAATCAAGTAGTAGTTTAACATAATTTGCTGTTGGGAAAAAAGGGATAGAACTTATCATGAGAGAGCTGATCATGAAGATATACTCCCCCCGTTCTTAAATTCACAAAATTGAACTAAAATTGTTGTCCTAACGACAACAATCTAAGAACGGAGGGGGTACTTAATACAACTCATTCAGTATGCGATGTTTTAGCTCTATACTTGTCAGCAACACATCTGTGAAATTCCTAGTGGGTTTTCAGTTTCCACTACAATTGATGTTTGTATAGTTGATATCTGCAGTTTGGACTTAACAATACTTGGCAGATAATGAACATCCAGGAAACTTAGTATTTGTTGCATAACAAAAGCAGATAAAGAGCTTTCTTTTAGAAACACATTGACTGTTGGAATTTCTGCACAGGCAGTAAAAGACAGGTAAACATGGAAAACACAAGAGAATATGTGAAAGGACATTGATTCTCGAGATCGTCTAGGAACACAAAGATAGTTACAAGATATATGCCGGGAAGAAACCCAAGATAGAAAACTCACCAAACCAAAAAGGCCACAAAATATCGAGTATTTTTCTCCCCAATACAATTATTCTATATCAACAAAGACAAGTGCAGAACATCAGAAACAGAAATAAAAAAAAGCAAAAGCAATGCAATCAAGTAGCAAGGAAATTACCATCCATCCACAATGGTGATCAAATCGAGCAACACATCTATCACATATTCTACAGTGCTTCGCCCTGGCTGGTCTGCACATGAATAACTAATGATTCACTCTAAGATAATAAAGGTAACTGAGAAGCTGAACGCTTAACAAAAAGAATGGTAGATTGCATGAACTTAAAAGTAATCGTTTTTATCTGTTGCGCTTGTGATAGGTTACTACTAACTAATTTATTAAATTCAATAAGGAACAATTAGTCATAATTTTTCACATTTATTTGAATTGTCCTAAACATGAAAACAGCTAGCTGCATGTAATTAGTAAAACATACCTTGTAATTTTGCAAGTTGAACATTCTTTCTCCACATAAATGAGGTTGTCATATGGGTAGGATGAAATATATTGAGGAACATTCTCATTAGTAACAGTCCCAGGATCAGAAAAGCTAGTGAGCACAAAGAGTACGGAACCAACCACAACAGCCACGACACTCAAGTATCTGCAGATAAGATCTCTCTCTCTGTTAGAAACAGATAATGAAATAACTCCCGAATTAGTTAATGCAGTTACAAGCTACCTGTGTAGTCCACTAACATAATACCCAGGAATATACTGGAAAGATGTCTGTACTATTATAAAATATGTCACCCCAATTATGGCGACATAAAAAACCTGCATTTGAGAAACAAGATCACAAACATCTGGTCAGGAGCTTCAGCTGAGATTCTTTTCCTTTTTTTAACATAGCGAAGGCAGCTTATTAGGAGTAGAAATCTAAGCTTGTAACTGTCAATAGCTCAGTACAAATTTCATATTAGGGTAAGCTTCAGATCTGTACCATGATTTGTTGGTCAGGTATTATATAGCAACTCATGTTTGAAGGGTATTAGATAAATATCTATTTAGCTAAGATTTTCTCATTTATCATGACAACTGACAACACAATAATTGAAGAACCTGCGGATTATGCTGGTGTATGTATGTATCATAAGTTCATCTGGCTAACGCCGTACTGCCCTATCCAATGCAGAGATCTAAGGTTAACTAGTAAACCAGCTGTTTTGACATGCTATGCGATGTCAGCAAGCGACGCTGTCTATTTTCAGGTTTTCCCTGTCTTCCAGTC
Organism: Neostapfia colusana; assembly: GCA_030760725.1. Taxonomy (NCBI): domain Eukaryota; kingdom Viridiplantae; phylum Streptophyta; class Magnoliopsida; order Poales; family Poaceae; genus Neostapfia; species Neostapfia colusana. The sequence goes on from JASWHV010000013.1 coordinate 80,786,129, forward strand.
TTTCTTTCCCTTCTTTTCTTTCCATATCTGACCAACATACACAAATGAACTGTACACCACACGTCGCAGCTAAACCAGCAAAAAATCAGACAGCAAAAGGCTTTTAAAATTTCATGCAATTGGAAGAATTTCACCTAGCATCAGAGCCACAGAGCTACCGAATTTCACCCAAACAAGCTATCACCACCAGCAATCATCTAGCAGTGGAACCCACTATCCCTAGCAACCATTGCCTACCACCTCCTATTACAGAGCATGAGTCTATCTTGAGCAACTGTCAAAGCTATAGCTTCTCCCCGTGGGTCCTATACTAAAGTAGGGTCACATGGCTTTAAAATCTTCATAAGGCCTTCTATATATCAGTCGCAGGATAACAACAAAGGTTTGCCTTTTATTGAATCTAGTATCACATCGTGGATGACTGAATCCCAAGAACCGAATTACCGATGTCCAGCAACAAATACCTGAAGGATTGGGTTGGGTCGGTCGCAACAGTATTGCTCGACGCCGAGGACGAGATCCCTGGCCCCGTTACCGCACACCGCCTGCACGAGCCGCCTGGGGCGAAGAATCCCTCCAGTCGGTAAGCAGGAACAGAAGCGAAGACTTGGAGACAGGAGACCAAGGTACTTACAGGAGGTAGTGGTAGGCGCCGAAGGTGAGGAAGTGGTGAATCCGCTGGATGAAGGTGCCCTCGAAGATGGGCCACTGCCCGCATAGGAACGACACCACCACCAGCGCCGTCACCAACCCGTGCACCACCAGCAGCCACGGCACCTCCATCTCGTCGCCGCGCCGGCTCTTCCCGTCACCGGAGACAGACGGGTACGGGTCGATCCGGTCAATAGATGCGCTGCCTATCGGAGGAAACAAAGCAAAGCAACCTGCTTTAGCTTTAGTACATCCCAAGTGTTTATGAGGTTTTAGGCCTGATTGGACTATGGATTGATCTAGACATGGATGCAGTATCCAGTCTGGATTCAAAATTAATCCTTAAGATTTGAATTATTTATAGTCCTTTTGGATATTTGTAATTGTCACGTAGTTTCGTATTAATTCATAATTCTTTAATTTACTTTAGGTATTCGGATGTCCAATCACTGTGTAAGAGTAATTTGCAATTTCCACCTGCATATTATTCACTCACATGACCTCATATGTCATTATCATAAATAGAATACATAATTAAAGTGTCAATGTAATGAAGAAGAATTTTATATTTTCTTACTCTACCTTCATGATAAAAGAAAAACAGGAAAATAAAGTAGTTATTTATCTGAAAAATCATTTGATTATTATGTAGATTGAAAAACTAGCATCAAAAGACAAGATATACTACTTTATTTGGATTTTGACACCATCATTAGAAAACCGAACGAAGTATATGTTATGTAACAAGTTTATGTTCTCTTTTAAGACTATATTATAATATATTTATTTATCTATATTATATGTTTTATTCTAGTGTTTTTCAGGATTTATTTACATCTTGATAAGTAGGTGTCTTTGAGAAATATATCCTCTTCACAGTCAAATGTGATCGCGCCAAGTCCTAACCACTTTTGTTACAATTGTATCATTTTTCTCACCTGTTTTTGGTGACTTCCATTTTATTTTTTGTAGCCTTACTTTGTAGGTGTACTATAGATGGGTGGTTGTGGTTGAGGGGTGCCTCTAGACGGGGTGTGTAGGGGACGCCATGACGGCTCAAAAGAAAGTTTAAATCTTAACATACCTTCATTGTATATAAGTTGTATGAATATGTAAGGCGGCCTTCTAGATATTTTGGCACTTTAACATTAACACAAAGTATTAGTTTGCATTTCAACCTCTAATACTCCCTCTGTTTTGAATTATTTAACGCTGGATGGTTCAAAATAATTCGAAATGGATGGAGTACTTGCTGAAGTGTGGTATCACAGTCACTATGTATAGCAAGATGAAGTAGCAGCTAAACTAGTACTCAATCTTTCTCATATAACTTTATTTATATGTTTGGTTGACCGTGTTTATTTCTTCTCTTTGATCTATGTTTTTATATGATCAACTGTAGCAACATACAAATTCTATATTATGGAAATATATTTTGTGATTAATCTAGAAATATAAATCTTATGTTGTTAAAATTGATTGAATTTATAGAAATTATTGGTCAAAGATAAAAAGGAAACACAGTCAACCAATCTTAGAAATAGAGTTCACATGAGACGGAGGAGATAGTATAGCTTTGTTAGAGGAGTGGATTGTGCAGTTTGTGAAACATCGGCTTGTTTCCTCTTATATTGCTTATACAATAGCCAATTATTCCCAGGTTCAGAGCTAGAAGAATTGGCATCTTTTATTGGGTTTAGAATAGAGATTAACAGGAATCGAAACAAGCTTAATCTTGAACAATTGAAATATATACACATGTTATTTTCACGTCTTCCTGTTGTAGTTCTAAACTATGCAACAAATATTCTTGTTAACTTGACGACATTAAGACCGGCTTTCAACACCACTGATTAAGTTGTTTTGGTTCCGTGGATGCACTTGGACATGTTACGAGAAATTGGATCCGTGCACTTTCATTGTCGTGAAATAAATATGCTAGAGCGCATTCTAAACAACTATATACTGGAATGGAGGCAGGGCATGGAAGCATAAAGAGAAGCAATAAGTACTGGACAATTATTTTAGTGACATCTTTGGCGGCAATGTCCCTAGAAAATGCACACTCAATTGGACCCTTCTGCAGTTCCCAAAAATTCAAAACCTTGCGCAGCTGGTGCAACCTTTCTCTGAATCTGAACTCTAGGACACAATATGCTCCATGCCAGCAGAAAAGGCGTCGGGCCCTGATGGTTTCATAATTTCATTCTTCAAGAAATGGTGGATGATCCTCAAAGATGATCTGTTGGCAGCCTTACACTATTTTTACAATCTCAACACCGGGTGGATGGGTGACCTAAACCCTGCATTTGTGGTACTTCTTCCTAAATCAGCGTCGGCGGAATCTCCCAAGGACTTCAGGCCTATCAGTCATTCACTCTTTTGCAAAGATAGTATCTAAAACACTTGCAAGAAGGCTTGCCAAAGAAATCGATGCGCTGATTTCACCCTCACAAAGTGCCTTCATCAAGAGCAGAAGCATTGCAAACAACTTTCTACTTGTTCGGAGCATGGCTCGGAAGTATCACCAAACAAGGCGGCCAATGCTAATGTTCAAGCTTGATATTCCAAAAGCCTTTGACTCGGTAGCTTGGGAGTAGATGTTTGAACTATTGGCGCATCGTGATTTTCCAACAAGGTGGCGGGACTAGATGGCTGCTATATGGGCAACTTCTTCCTCGGCCACGTTACTAAATGGCATTCCAGGGACTCCTCTTCTACACAAGCGTGTTCTTCGTCAGGGGGACCCCCTCTCTCCACACCTATTTAATCTGGCTATCGACACTCTTAAATATATCTTCAAGCTAGCTTCAACGGAAGGTCTCCTCTCTCCATTACCAGGACCATATACAAGCCGAAGACTTTCCCTATATGCAGATGATGTGGTCCCCTTCTTAAACCTTGTGTGAGAGGAGGTTTCATTGACAATGCGTATGCTCAAGGGTTTCGGGGAGGCAACAGGTCTTATGGTAAACATACAGAAAAGTTCGGTGGCGCCGATCAGTTGCCATGGACTTGATGTGGAACACATTCTAAGTGATTTTAGCGGGCAGTGCATAGCCTTCCCGATGCAATACCTCGGACTTCCTATCACACTAGGGAGGCTCAAACTTTCTCATCTTGATCACATCCTAGACAAAGCAAATGGGAGGCTAGCTGGATGGCAGTCTAAAATGCTAAGCCTCGACGGGCGCAGGGAATTAGTCACAACAGTGCTATCTTCCTTGCCAACTTACCTTCTATCGGTACTCTCAATATGGGGTACCCCCGCGCACAGGGGAAAACGCCTAAGGACTTTGCCCCCTCCGCAGGGGCAAGCTCCGAAAGCCCTACGTGTCCTGCGGGGCCGGACCTCCCTCTCCTCACAGGAGGGCTCTGAGCCCGCCACGTGGCCGGCAGAGCCGGACCTCCCTTCTCCGCAGGGAGAGCTCCGAAGGCTCCACGTGTCCAGCGGGGCCGGACCTCCCTCTCCTCAGAGGAGAGCTCCGGGCCCGCCACGTGGCTAGCAGAGCCGGACCTCCCCCCTCCATAGGGAGAGCTCCGAAGGCTCCACGTGTCCAGCGGGGCCAGACCTCCCTCTCCTCAGAGGAGAGCTCCGGGCCCGCCATGTGGCCAGCAGAGCCGGACCTCCCCCCTCCGCGGGGAGAGCTCCGAAGGCTCCACGTGTCCAGCGAGGCCGAACGTCCCTCTCCTTAGAGGAGGGCTCCGGGCCCGCCACGTGGCCAGCAGAGCCGGACTTCCCCCCCTCCGCGGGGAGAGCTCTGAAGGCTCCACGTGTCCAGCGGGGCCGGACCTTCCTCTCCTCAAAGGAGAGCTCCGGGCCCGCCACGTGGCCAGCAGAACAGCACTATCTGCCCTCGCGCGGTAGGCAGCAAGAGTAAAGACGCGCCATACCTTGTCCGTACAAGGTATTCAAGACCCGCGCCTTCATAAGACGCGGAGACGCGGAGCACGCCGCTGTCAGGTGCCGTTGTGCCCAGTCACGTCGGAGTGAAGACGGGTACGTCGCGTCATAGGCTGTACACCAATAAACACAGCGACAAGACATCTCCTGCCGCCCCTGCCGTCATCAACCACTACGCCTAGCTTGCGGCGTGGGCAGGGCGGCAAGACGAAGACTCAGAAGCCCTCGCCAGAGACAGCTACCAGCGTAACTGCAGGATACGATAGATGGCAGGCAATCTCTCCGGGACCACCTGTCGGGTCCCGGGCCCACCTTGTAAGCCACCCGAGCCTTGGACTATAAAAGGCTCGGGTAGGCAACGTTACAGGGGGTTCGCTCTCACGCGAGTTAGCACCCTGATTCAGCATTCTACCACTCAGCTCATCCTCGAGCAATACAACGAGCACCTTTGCTCACCATGGACGTAGGGTTTTACGCTCCGGTGGCCTGAACCACGTAAAAAACCCCCGTGTTCATCCTTTTCCTTCGTCCAACTACACTTAAGCTCTCCGCGGGGGGCTAGCCCCTCCGAAAAAGAACCTCCGCAGGCTTCCCAGTGCAAACCAGGGGGGAAGTGTCGACTGCTACACTTCGACATTTGGCACGCCATGAAGGGGTTTTTTCCCGACGAGCTTACGCCGACGAAGATGATGAAGCTTCCTTCAGCGGCAAGCTCTCCTCGTCCACGTTCCCGACGAACGGTGACCAGCGGGGACTACGTCTCGACACACTCGGGACGGAGTGTGTCGGGGAAAGCTGGAAGCCAGCAGCCGACTCCGGCAGCGTAGACTCCAGCAAGCCCAAGATCTGCTGCAGCATTGAGTGTCTCCCATGGGAGCGCACTAGCTGCGGCACGAGCGCTCCTACGCAATCCACCTGCTGGGGACGCGCCTCAGGCAGCGACCCAGCAGTGGATTCGCGACGTAGACCGTCTCGTTGTCGCTGCCGCCAATCCTCAGCTTCGGCGGGGACGACATCCCAGTCAACCGGATGTGTCGCTGTCGCGCACGCCGGCGGTTGACGGGCAGACGGGAGACTCCCGTTCCACGAGGATCCCATCGGCAGACCTGAGGTCGGAGCTGGAACGACGTCACCTAGGCCAAGATGCCCGCGTGGCCATTGAGCGACGATGAGAAAGGCGTCGCAACCAAGAGGCCGGCGACAGCATGTTGACCGCCTCGACCCAGCCTGGGCCGTAGACGTTCTCTACGCGATCTCTGCCCCAGAAATATGCCACGCAACATATGCCTCAGCCATATGCCCTGCAAATGGCGCCTTCGGTTTATGGCGCACCTTTGCCCATGCGGGGGTACACGGTGCCAACAGCGGACCAAGCGCTCGCGGCACCAACACCTGCAGCAACAGGAGCAGGGTGTGCACCTTTGGCACCACACCTTCGCTTCGCGAAGTGGCCGCGCAAGTTCCGGCCACACCTGCCAGAGAAGTACGACGGTAGCGTCAACCCAGCGGAGTTCCTCCAGATCTACTGCACCGCCATCCTTGCTGTAGGAGGGGATGAGGTCGTCATGGCCAACTACTTCCCCGCCACCTTGACCGGCCCAGCACGGTCTTGGCTCATGAATCTCCCCGAGGGTTCCATAACCTCCTGGGGAGAGCTCTGCCGACAGTATACTGCGAACTTTGGCAGCTCCTACACCCGGCATGGCACGGAGCTCGACCTCCACGCCATCCAACAAAACCTGGAGAGTCGCTGCGCTCCTTCATCCAGCAGTTCTCCCAGGTGCGAAACACCATCCCCCATATCCAAAATGCTTCTGTGGTGGTGGCGTTCTGGCAAAGTGTAAGGGACAAGAAGATGCTCGAGAAGCTCGTGACCAGAGAAGTGTGCGACGTCTCAGAGCTCTTCAGCCTCGCGGACAAGTGCGCCAGGTCAGCAGAAGGGTGCAACTGGCACTCACAGCCAACCTCTGAAGCCGGAGGACAGCCCAGACCAAGCGCCGCTCCCTCTGGGAGCGGCAAGAAGGTCAAGAAGGCCGACGGCAAGATCATGCTGCCGACCGAAGCTCCCGTTGCTGCAGCTGCAGCACCCACCGGAGCTCGGGGGCCACGCCTTGACAAAAGGCCGCGACAGTCACCATCTCAAAACGGTGACCACGGCGAGCCGTGCCCCGTGCACAACACCAGCAACCACACTACTGCTGAGTGTCGGGAAATCCAGAAGCTCGTGGAGCGCTTCCGTAAGGGGAAGCAACCGCGTGCGGACGCCCCTCCGTTCCGTCAGAGGGAGGGCAAGCAGAAGGTCGACGCCCTCGACAACGTCGACCACCAGATGGAGTTCCAGGAGTCCCAGCGCGTCGTAAAGGTGGTGCACGACCACGAGGGCTCCAGCTCCAGCGACGACGAGCGTCGGAAAGGGCTCTAAGTCATCTACGGTGGGTCCTCTGACCCCTCGTCTCGGAGTGCAGTCAAGACTCTACGCCGAGCAGTGGCGTCAGTGGCTCCTGTCCCAAGCGCATCGCCACACCTCAAATGGATGGGGACCTCCATCAGCTTTGACGCCACCGACTGCCTCAAGAACATGGCTAGGGCCGTGCAACTGCCGCTCTTGGTAGCCCCCACTATCGCCAACGTGAAGATGTACCACGTTCTGGTAGATGGGGGGCCCGGCCTGAACCTCATCAGCCGCGCAACTTTCCAGAAGCTACAAATCCCGATGGCTAAGCTCACCCCCTCGAGCCCGTTCTCAGGGGTAGGGCCGGGACAAGTTGTCCCCTACGGCAACATCAGCCTTCCGGTCACCTTCGTGGCACCGGACAGCTACCGGACAGAATACATTCTGTTCGATGTGGCGGAGATCGACCTCCCCTTCAACGCCATCATCGGCAGGCCAGCCCTGTACCGGTTCATGGCAGCCCACTACGGCTACCTCGTCCTGAAGATGCCTACACCAACAGGCGTTCTCAAGATCCGTGGAGACCGCACTGCTGCAGTGTCAGCTTTGGAGAAGCTCCAAGCACTTGCAGCAGCCCGAGCACCAGCCCTGGCGGTGCAGAACCAAGCCAGCTCCACCCGAGCGCACGCCACCGTGCCTCGGCCCCACCTCCCGGGGGCTGCCCTGGCCCTGTCGACCTCTTGTCGGCCTGAGCCAATGGAGGAAGTCATCCTGTGTCCCCCGGGGAGAAGCCGCGCAGGACCAGCTCCGGCGCGAAGACATCGACCTCGTCGACGAGGCTCGATTACAGGAAACGCTCCGCAACGCACGGTACCGGCAGGCGCTCCGGCGCTGCCACCAAAGGACCGTGCGTATCCGGGAGCTCAAAGAAGGCGACCTGGTGCCGCGGCGCACACTTTCTCGCGAAGGGTCTGACAAACTCTCCCCCAGCTGGGAAGGCCCCTTCTGAGTCACAAAAGTTGTCGCCCTGGGTACGTACGCCTTTCCGCCAAGGATGGGGATCCGCTCCCGAACCCTTAGAACGTGGAACACCTCTATAAGTTCTATTCCTAGAGCATTGGTAGCACATGTCTTTTCTTTTCTGTAATAGATCCCATAGAGTCTAGGAACAGCGCTCGGAGCACCTAAGTCCCAGTGGACGGTCTAGGACTAAGTCTAGCTTGGCCTGGTTCCGACCCTAAGCGCGTAGGATCTTGCTTCCCCTCATAATGGGGTGGTCGTTGCCTCCATGTTTAGCCTGCCTTCCTCCTATAGGCAATTATACAGAAAGAATCCAGTTCTATCACGCTTTTATATATGTGCTCATTTAAATTACGCATTAATTTTTATGACCGCACTTTACGTGTATGCTCACAGTACACTTAGCTCTCCTTTCCCACTCTCATCCCTAGTCGGCATTTGCTATCCTACCGAAGACGGTCGCGCTTGAGGTACCTGCCGATGGCCAGGGGGCCTCTCGGGCCTCCCCCAGTCAGGTGCTGTGATGCCACTTGGTCACCTCCAGGAAAGGTCTGCGCTGTGCATGAGGGGTCCGGGGTACGTAGCCTGCTTTGCCTGGTTCCGACCCAAAGCGTGCGCACCCTGCCCTTCGGAGGTCCAGGAGAGTACAACCTGCTTTGCCCGGTTCTGTACCGAAAGTCTGTGCACTGTGCCTCCCCAGCGTTACGGTCTAGTACTAGGGGCCGGACGTTCGTACCCTGACCTCGGAGGGAGCCGGACCCCTAGCGTCGGGCGCACTGAATTGCCCAAGCCCCGTATACCGAACCAGGACCTTAAGACAAATAAGACTATGAGATAGGGAGGGGAGAGCCCCCAAGGAGAATTACGGTTCCCTTACTTGTGTGCAGGACCTCCTGGCCTTAGCACCCCCGCATGAGTATGGTAGGTGTGCCCAATCCATTGGCCACACCTACCAGGGGGCCACTACGGGGACCGCGCGAAGAGAGACGGAGCTCGTGACTACTCCAACGCAAGACCAGAGGACCTGGACCTCGCCCCCTCCGCAGGGGCGGGTTCTGAAGGCCCCACGTGTCCGGCGGGGCCGAGGCCCCTCTCTCCTCAGAGGATAGCTCCGGGCCTGCCACGTGACCGGCAGAGACGGACCTCACCCCTTCCGCAGGGGCCGGCTCCGAAGGCTCCACGTGTCCAGCGGGGCCGGACCACCCTCTCCTCAGAGGAGCTCCGGGCCCGCCACGTGGCCAGCAGATCCGTACCACCCCCGTCCTCACGGGGCGAGCTCCGAAGACCCCTCGGGCCCTTATCACAACAAGGACCCGAGGAAGGTGTCTGTGCAAAACTTCAAGATCTATGAAGACCTCCTGAAGCCCTTGCGGAGCTAAGGACTCGGGCGGGCCAAGCCATGAAGAAGATAAAAGAACACAGACGCAAAAAACAGCAAGAGTCTTTTCATTTATCAAAGCTCCATGAGCTGGATTACAGACTCAACAAAAACAAAAAAGAAAGATACAAGGCCTTCCGGCCGCGGGGGCGACTGCCTAAGAGTCCCTGGACTCCCGCCGGAACCTGGAGGCTACGAGGGCGGCCGCGTCCCCGACTTCGACCCTGGCGGCTTCTCCCACTCGGCGACGGGGCCCAGTCTTACTGGCTCCAGTGAGAGGGGGGATCTCGGCTCCGGAAGCACGCCAGCACGTGCGTGGCGACCTCCATCACCAGGCCCCGTCCCTCTGACTCAACCTCGCTGGCGATCACGGCTTCGAGCCTGTCCAGCTTGGCGTCGATGGACTCGAGTGCCGGGATCACCTCGGTCACCTCCTGTGACGGAGCCCCTGTCCTCACGGGGCTGAAGCCGAGGGGTACCAGGGCAGACCCCGCCTGGCCAACAAAGTTCCAGACTGCCCGGGCCTCGACAGACCGCGAAGCCTGGAGTCTCTCCACCTCTTGGTGGGCTGCCAGCAGGGCGTCGAGCCCCTCCTCTGAGAATCTCTTCTCCTTGGCTGCCAGAGAGCCCTCCCAAAGCTGGAGATCCTGGGTGAGCGCTCTAACTCCGATGCCCGGAAGTCAGCCGCCAACTCACAATCCAGCATCGCCTAGCCTTCCCGGGAGACCTGCTCCTCCCTCTCGGCCAGAGCTGCCTCCCGAAGCTCCAGCTCTCTGGCCCGGGCCTTCAAGCTGCCCTCACCGGCCTCCAGCTTCTCGGCAACCTTCTTCTCTTTGGTCGCCACGGCGCGTTCCCGATCCGCAACGGCGCACTCACGACGCGCCAGCTGCAGCCGTAGCTCCTCCAGAGCATCGGAGTGTGCCTGGGCCCTGGCATGAGCCTCGCGGGTCTCCTGGTGGTGCCGCCGGGTCTCGGAGTCCTGGCGGTCGACGGCCCTCTTGTGAAGGTCAAGGAGCGCCTCCATGGCATCAAGCCTTGACCGTCTCGAGTCGAGCTCCGCCCTAACCTCCTGAGTCCGCTGCTTCAGGAGGTGCCCCTAGCTGAGGAGGCGGTTCCTCTCCCCTGCCATCACCTCCTGCTCTCGCTCCAGGGCGGCCTGGACCTGCCGGACGCTCGCCTGGGCAAGTTCCAAGGCACCCTACAGGGGCAGCGGGGCGGCAGAGGCCAAAGCCGCGTCCCCGACCTCCTCCATCACGTCGCCGTCCAGTGGAGGAGATGTCGGCATCTCGACGACCGGGATGAGGCGCCAATCTAGGGAAGCCGGAGGGCCTGCAGTTGCTCCTTCTGCCTCGGTACCGGAGGGTCGGACGCCGCCAGCCGGCTCCGCCGAGCCCTCGACAACCGACGGCTTCCGAGCTGGCGAAGAGGGATGAACGGATGCTGCCGCCACCACCGCAGGGGTTGATTTCGCCGGCGCAGAAGAAGCTGCGCCGACTTGGGGGCCAGCGAAGCCGCCACAGCTTTCGGACGCTGCGGTGCAGATCCTCCGCTAGCCGGAGATGGACGGGGAACAGAGTTGTTCCCGGCATCTGATGAGTCCCTGCAAGCATGGGAAGCTCTCGGGTTAAGGAAAGAAGAAAAGAACGCAAGTTCTAGAACCCGGTAAGAGCAACACTTACTGAGGGACGCGAGCGCTCCAATGGGCACGGAACCCCGGCTTCCGAGCCGGGGCAGATCCGCCGGAGCGTGTCGTCGCCGCTGGGGCCTGCACCGCAGGCACCCGGACCGGCGGAACAGGGGGTGCTCTCAGAGCCCCCCTAGGAGGCGGAGCAGTAGGGCCCCCGACGGTGGTGCCTCTAGCATTGCTCGCCGATCCAGCTCCTGAGGCCCGGGGCACCTGCGCCCCCAGATGAGTCCCAGCGCTGCTCCTTCCGGTGCCACCGCCTGCCGAGCCTGCAGCCGGGACGCTCGCTGACTGGGGCACCTGAGCCCTCGGCTCGCCCCTGGGCGTCGCAGCACCGGCGCCCCCCTCGGAGCTCCTCCACCTGAGGGAGGAGGGCGGGACGCCCGGGGCCCCTCGGACCGCCACTATTCGAGAGAAGTCCTGTCGGAATGAAAGGCCCGAGGCCTCTTGGGATCGCCGCCCGACGAATTGACACCTCCAAAAGAAGGACGCGAAGGTACCCCGGTCTCCTGGCTTGGCGCGAACGACGCCGTCGGAGGGGACCGGACACGTTTCTTCTCTGGCAAACCGGATACCGGCTCCCTGCCGCTCCCCCTGTTAGCGGTCAAAGCTTCGTCGGCCTTTGGAGTCAGGTTGGAAGCCATGGGCGGTGGAGGCGCAAGAACTTGGGGGCTGAGAAGGCTTGAGCACTCAGAGGACTCTGGAGGGCTCAGGCGTGGGGAAGCGTGAAGGGAAGCCTGCGATGCAGATGAGATCCCCTTTTAAACTTCCAATACGCTATTCAAAGCGGTTTGAAACTCTTCAAATACGCTGCTTGGGACAACCGCTTCAGCTCCAAGCCCTGCAGTCCATGACAAGTGGGCCCAAGCTGTCCTACAGAAGCAATGGACCGGGTTGTCAGCCCCCAGGCGGAGAACCCGGCGGTTCCTGACAAGACGTTGCGACGTGCAGTAGTGCCAGCCTTGGGAACTGCCGCAGTAAAAGCAACCATCAAGCAGGGCTCATGCCCCCACGATCTCGCGACTGTTCGTGCTCCAGCAACGGTCAAAGCGGGTCTTCGATAAGGTGCGCGAAGTAGAAGAGATGGGGGGCCCACCTCGGGCTCCTTATCTCCACCGAGATGGGCCCGTGGGCCACTCTCGGTACCCTTAATATGGGGTACCCCCTCGCACAGGGGAAAACGCCTAAGGACTTTGCCCCCTCCGTAGGGGCAAGCTCCGAAAGCCCTACGTGTCGTGCGGGGCCGGACCTCCCTCTCCTCAGAGGAGGGCTCCGGGCCCGCCACGTAGACGGCAGAGCTGGACCTCCATTCTCCACAGAGAGAGCTCCGAAGGCTCCACGTGTCCAGCGGGGCCGGACCTCCCTCTCCTCAGAGGAGAGCTCCGGGACCGCCACATGGCCAGCAGAGCCGGACCCCCCCCCTTCGCGGGGAGAGCTCCGAAGGCTCCACGTGTCCAGCGGGGCCGGACCTCCCTCTCCTCAGAGGAGAGCTCCGGGCCTGCCACGTGGCCAGCAGAGTCGGACCTCCCCCTCCACGGGGAGAGCTCCGAAGGCTCCACGTGTCCAGCGGGGCCGGACCTCCCTCTCCTCAAAGGAGGGCTCCGGGCCCGTCACGTGGCCAGCAGAGCCGGACCTCCCCCCTCCGCGGGGAGAGCTCCGAAGGCTCCATGTGTCCAGCGGGGTCGGACCTCCCTCCCCTCAAAGGAGTGCTCCGGGCCCGCCACGTGGCCAGCAGAACAACACTATCTGCCCCCGCGCGGTAGGCAGCAAGAGTAAAGACGCGTCATACCTTGTCCGTACAAGGTATTCAAGACCCGCGCCTTCCCAAGACACGGAGACACGGAGCACGCCACGTCAGAGGCTATACACCAATAAACACAGCGACAGGACATCCCCTGCCGCCCCTGCCGTCATCAACCGCTACGCCTAGATTGCGGCGTGGGCAGGGCGGCAAGATGAAGACTCAGAAGCCCTCGCCAGAGACAGCTACCGGCGTAACTGCAGGATACGGTAGATGGCAGGCAATCTCTCCGGGACCACCTGTCGGGTCTCGGGCCCACCTTGTAAGCCACCCGAGCCTTGGACTATAAAAGGCTCGGGTAGGCAACGTCATAGGGGGTTCGCTCTCACGCGAGTTAGCACCCTAATTCAGCATTCTAGCACTCAGCTCATCCTCGAGCAATACAACGAGCACCTCTGCTCACCGTGGACGTAGGGTTTTACGCTCTGGCGGCCTGAACCACGTAAAACTCCCCGTGTCAAGCTTCTCCCTCAATCGTCCCTAACGCTGAAGCTCTCCGCAAGTGACTACCCCTCCAAAAAAGAACCTCCGCGGGCTGCCTAGAGCAGGTCCGGGGAAGTGTTGGCTACACACTTCGACATTTGGCGCACCAGGAAGGGGGCTTTTCCCTTGCGCGACGAGCTTCTGCCGGCGAAGATGACGAAGCTTCCTTCAGCGGCAAGCTCTCCTCCCCCACGTTCACGACGGACAGTGACTAGCGGGGACTACGTCTCGACACACTCTGGACGGAGTGTGTCGGCGCAAGCTGGAAGCCAGCAGCCAACTCCGGCAACGCAGGCTCCAGCGAGCCAGAGATCCTCTGCAGCGCTGAGCGTCCCCCATGGGGCGCGCTAGCTGCAGCAAGAGCGCTACTGCGCAATCCACCTGCCGGGGACGCGCCTCAGTCAGCGACCTAGCAGTGGATTCATGAGGTAGACCATCTCGTCGTCGCCGCCGCAAACCCTCGGCTTCGGCGGGGACGATGCCCCGGCCAACCGGCTGTGTCGCTGACGCGTACGCCAACGATTGACGGACAGACGGCAGATTCCAGCTCCACCAGGCTCCCATCGACGGACCTGAGGACAGAGCTAGAACGATGCCACTTGGGCAAAGATGCCCGAGTGTTCATTGAGCGACGACGAGAAAGGCGTCGCAACCAAGAGGCTGGCGACAACATGACATCTGCCTCAACCCTGCCTGAGGCGTAGACGTTCGCCACGCGATCTCTGCCCGAGTCATACGCCACGCAGCATATGCCCCAGCCATATGCCCTGCAAATGGTGTCCCCGGTCTATGGCGCAGCCTTGCCCATACCGGGGTACACGGTGCCAGCAGCGAACGAGGCGTTCGCGGCACCAACGCCTGTAGCAACAGGAGCAGGATGTCCGGCCCTAGCGCCACACCTTCGCTTCGCGAGGTGGCTGCGCAAGTTTTGGCCGCACGTGCCAGAGAAGTACGACGGTAGTGTCAACCTGACGAAGTTCCTCCAGATCTACTCCACCGCCGTTCTTGCTGCAGGAGGGAACGAGGCCGTCATGGCCAACTACTTCCCCGTCGCCTTGAACGGCCCAGCCCGGTCTTGGCTCATGAACCTCCCCCAGGGTTCCATAACCTCTTGGGGAGAGCTCTGCCGGTAGTTCATTGCTAACTTTGGCAGCTCCTAGACCCGACCCGGCACGGAGCTCGACCTCCACGCCATCCAGCAACAACCAGGAGAGACGCTGCGCTCCTTCATCCAGCGGTTCTCCCAGGTACGAAACACCATCCCGCACATCCAAAATACTTCTGTGGTGGTGGCGTTCTGGCAGGGTGTACGGGACACGAAGATGCTTGAGAAGCTCACGACCAGAGAGGTTCGCGACGTCTCAGAGCTCTTCAGCCTGGCGGACAAGTGCGTCAGGGCAGCAGAAGGGTGGAACTGGCACTCATTGCCAGTCTTCGAGTCAGGAGGACAGCCCGGGTCTGGTGCTTCTTCCTATGGAGGCGGCAAGAAGATCAAGAACCGGGGCAGTGGCAAGATGAAGCCACCGGCAGCGGCTCCTGTTGCTGTAGCAGCAGCACCCAGTGGGGCTCGGGGGCCACGCCCCGACAAAAGGCAGCGACAGTCACCAGCTCCAGAGGGAGACCAAGGTGAACTATGCCCCGTGCACGGCACCAGCTACCATACTGTTGCTGAGTGCCAGGACATCCAGAGGCTCGCAGAGCGCTTCCGCAAAGGGAGGCAGCTGCGAGCTGATGCCCCGCCCTTCCGTAAAAGGGAGGGCAAGCAGAAGGTCGACGCCCTAGACAACGTCGGCCACTAGTTCGGGTTTCAGAAGCCTCAGCGCGCCATAAAGACGGTGCACAACGGTGAGGACTCCAGGTCCACTGACAACGAGTCGGGGCAGTAGCCGACTACGGCTGCCCCGAAAGATCAGTGGAGACTGCACTGCTGCGATATCAGCCTTGGAGAAGCTCCAAGCAGTTGCAGCAGCCCAAGCACCAGCCCCGGTGGTGCAGAACCGGGCCAGCTCCACCCGAGTGCACGTCTCTGTGCCTCGACCTCTCCTCCCGGGGGCCGCCCAAGATCTGTCAACCTCTTGACGGCCTTAGCCAGAACGGGAAAGACATCTTGGGTCTCCCAAGAAGAGTCCGGGTCCTCCTACCTCTTGACGGCCTTAGCCAAAAGGGGAAGGTACCCCGGGGCTCCCAGGCGAAGCCGCGCTGGACCTGCTCCAGCGTGAATATATCTACCTCATCGGCGAGGCACGAGTGCAGGTAACACCCCACAACGCATGGTCCGGCTGTTGCTCTAGCACTACCGCCAAAGGACCAAGCGCGTCAGGGACCTGCGAGAGGGCAACCTGGTGCCGCGGCACACACTTTCCCGCGAAGGACCTATAAACTCTCCCCCAGCCGGGAAGGTCCCTTCCGCGTCATGAAAGTTGCCGTCCCAGGTACACACACCTTTCAACCAAGGATGGGATCCGTTCCTGAACCCTTGGAGCATGGAACATCACAGTAAGTTCTACCTCCTGATCATTAGTAGAACAAGCCTTTACCTTTCTGTAATAAATCCCATAGAGTCCAGGAACAGCGCTCGGAGCAGCTAAGCCTCAGGGGACGGTCCAGGACTACGGCCAGCTTGGCCTAGTTCCGACCCCAAGCGCGTAGAGTCTTGCTTCCCTTCTTAATGGGGCGTGTCGTTGCCTCCATGTACAACCTGCTTTCCTCCTATGGGCATTTACACAGAAACCTATTCTACCTCGCTCTCGCTTATGTGCTCATTTAAATTACGCATTAATTTTTATGACTGCACTTTCTATGTATGCTCACCGTACATTTATCTCCCCTTTCCCTCTCTCATCCATAGTCAGCATTTGCTATCCTACCGAAGGCGGTTGTGCTTGAGGCACCTACCGATGGCCAGGAGGCCTCTCGGGCCTCCCCTAGTCGGGTGTTGCGGTGCCAGTTGGTCACCTCCAGGAAAGGCCTGCGCCGTACATGGGGGGTCCAGGGTGCGTATCCCGCTTAGACGGCTCTGTACCCAAAGCGTGCGCACCCTGTCCTCCGGAGGTCCAGGGGAGTACAGCCGCTTTGCCTCGTTCTGTACCCAAAGCCTGTGCACTCTGCTTCTCCGGCGTATGGTCTGGTACTAGGGGCCGGACGGTCGTACCCTGACCTCGGAGGGAGCCGGAGCCCCGGTGCCTCACGCACAGAATTGCCCAAGCCCCGTATACCGGACTAGGACCGTAAGCCGAATAAGACTAAGAGACGGGGAGGGGAGAACCCACCGAGGAGAATTACGCTTCCTCTACCTGTGTGCAGGACCTCTAGGTTCTAGCTACGGGGACCACACGAAGGGGGAGCAAGGAGCTATCGACTACTCCAGCGCAAGACCGGAGGATCCGGGTTTCGCCCTTTCTACAAGGACGAGTCCCGAAGGCCCCACGTGTCCAGCAGGGCCGGAGCTCCCCTCTCCTCAGGAGGAGCTCCGGGCCCGCCATGTGGCCGGCAGAAGCTGGACCTCCCCCTCCACGGGGAGAGCTCCGAAGGCTCCGCGTGCCCCACGGGGCCGGACCTCCCTCTCCTCAGGGGAGCTCCGGGCCCGCCACGTGGTCGGCAGATCCGGACCTCCCCATTCTCATGGGACGAGTTCCGGAGACCTCCGGGCCCTTAATATAATAAGGACCTAGGGAAGGTGTCTGTGCAGAGCTTCGAGATTGGTGAAGGCCTCTGAGTACCTTGCGGAGCTGAGGGCTCGGCCAGGCAAAACCAAGGAGAAGACAAGAGCGCAATTGTCGGTACCTGTGATATGGGGTACCCCCGCGCACAGGGGAAAATGCTTAAGGAACTCGCCCTTCTCCGCAGGGAGAGCTCCGTAGGCGCCACGCGTCCGGCGGGGCCGGACCTCCCTCTCCTCAGAGGAGAGCTCCGGGCCCGCCACGTGACATACAGAAGCCGGACCTCCCCCTACGTGGGAGAGAGGTCCGAAGGCGCCACGCGTCCGACGGGGCTGGACCTCCCCCTCCTCAGAGGAGGGCTCCGGGCCCGCCATGTGGCTAGAACAACAGCGCTGCCTGCCCCCGAGAGATAGGCAGCGGGCGTAAAGACGCCCCATACCTTGCCCGTACAAGGTATTCAAGGCCCGTGCCTTCCCAAGACGCGGAGACACGGAGCACGCCTCTGTCAGGTGCCGTTGCGCCCAGTCGCATCACAGACTGGCGCGCGGTGTCAGAACCTGCCAGCCAATAAACACCACGACAAGACATCCCATGCCGCCTGCGCGTCATCAACCACTACGACTAGCATGCGGCATGGGCAGGGCGGCAAGACGAAGACTCAGAAGCCTTCGACCAGAGACAACTACCGGCATAACTGCAGATACGGTAGATAATAGACAATCTTCCCGGGACCACCTGTCGGGTCCCGGCCCCCTTGTAAGCCACCCGAGTCTTGGACTATAAAAGGCTCGGGTAGGCGACGATAGCAAGGGTTGGCACTTTGCAACTCATACGCTAGCCATACACTCCCATGCTGTAACTCACCCCCAAGCTCAGGACTCCGGCCCTGAGCAGCAAGCAATACAGCGAGCTCCATAGCTTGCCATGGACGTAGGGTTTTACGCTCCGGCGGCCTGAACCACGTAAAACTCACCGCGTCAAGCTCTTACTAACTCGTCCATCCGCGCAAGCTCTCCGCAAGGGACTAGCCCCACCGAAAAAAGAACCTCCGCGGGCTGCCCAGTGCAGGCCCGGGGGAAGTGTCGACCGAACACTTCGACAGCAACAAACACAAAAAGTCACAAGAGTCTATTTATTCATGGCTTCATGAGCTGGACTACAGACTCAATAAAAAAAGAGATCCAAGTCCTAGGGTTCCCCTGGCTCACGCCGGAATCTAGAGGCTACAAGGGCGGCCACGTCCCCGACTTCAGCCCTCGCAGTTTGCTCCAGCTCCGCGACAGGGCCCTGTCTCGTTGGCTCTAGTGAGAAGGAAGGGTCCTGGGTCCTGAAGCATGCCAACACGTGTGTGGCAACCTCCACGGCCAGGCCCCGTCCCTCTGCCTCAAGCTCGCCGACGACCACCGCATCTAGCCGGCTCAGCTTGGCGCCGATTGACTCGAGCGCGGGGATCACCTCGGCTATCTTCAGCGCAGGGGCCGCCGTCTTCACCGGGCTGAAGCCAAGGAGGACCAGGGCGGACCCTGCCTGGTCGACGAAGCTCGAGACCGCACGGGCCTCGAAATACCACGAGGCCAAGAGCTCCTCTACCTCGCGGCAGGCTGCCAGCAAGGCGTCGTGGCTCCCCTCGGAGAATTCCTTCTCCTTGGCCGCTAGGGAGCTTTCCCGAAGGCGGAGAGTCTAGGCAAGCCGCTCCAACTCTGAAGCCCAGAAGTCAGCAGCCAGCTCCCGATCCAGGATCGCTTGGCGCTCCCGGGAGACCTACTCCTCCCTAGAGACAAGGTCTGCCTTCCGGGCCTCTAGCTCCGTAGCCCGGGCTCGTAGGTCGCCCTCGCCCGCCGCCAGCCGCGTGGTGACTCTCTCCGCCTCGGCCGCCACGGAGCGCTCCTGATCCGCAACGGCGCGCTCACTGCGCGCCAGCGTCTGTCGTACCTCCTCCAGGGTAGAGAAGTTCTCCTCGGCCCGGGCATGCGCCTCAAGGGCCTCCTTGTGGAGCCGTCGCGTCTCGGAGACCAGACGGTCGATGGCCCGCTTCTGTCGGTCGAGGAGCGCCTCCATGATATCAAGTGACTCCCGCCTGGAGTCGAGCTCCCCCTTGACTTTCGCGGTTCGCTCCCGCAAAAGGTTCCCCCAGGTGAGGAGGCGATCCCTCTCAACCACCTGCTCCTCTCGCTCGCGACCGAGCGCGGCCAAGACCTGTCGGACGCTCGTCTGGGCGAGCACGAGAGCGTCTGCCAGGGGCAGTGGGGCAGCAGAGGCCGGAGCGGCGCTCCCGACCTCCTCCATCACGTCGTCTTCAAGAGAAGACAACGCACCGGCAACCCGGATGAGACGCCGGTCAGGAGAAGCCGGCGCCGGGACGGGCTCGCTCCCATCACGCCCTGGTTCGATGCCCCACGTAAGGCCGGTGGCAGTTCCTTTCGCTCCGGCAACAGGAGGCGAGACTTCGACAGCCGGACCCGCCGAACCCTCACCGACAGCTGGCTTCTGAGCCAGTGAAGAAGGACGACTCGAGGGAGTCGACGCTGCCATAGAAGTCGGGCCGACTGGTACAGGAGGAACTTGCGCTGGCTTGGGGGCCGCGGCAACCGACTCGGCAAGAGGAGTCGACGCTGCCACAGAATCCGGGCTGATAGGTACAAAAGGAACTTGCGCTGGCTTGGGGGCCGCAGCAACCGACCTGGCTTCCGAGCGCTGCGGCGCAGACCCCCCATCAGTCGGGGATGGCCGAGAAACACGAGCACTCCAACGGCCTCTGAACCCCGGCTTCCGAGCCGGGGTAGGACCACTAGAGCCCGTCGTCGCCGCCGACGGCTGCCCCGTAGTCGCCCGGGCTGACGGAGCAGGGGATGCTTCTGAAGCCCCCCTCGACGCGTCAGCAGCTTCCTTGGAGACTCCACCGCCTGAAGCCCCCCTCGACGCATCAGCAGTTTCCTTGGAGACTCCACCGCCTGAGGAGGGAGGACACGACGCTCGGGAACCTTCAGCCCATCGTCGCTCAAGAGGAGTCCCGTCGGGATGATGAGCCCGAGACCTCTTGAGGTCGCCACCGGACGGGGCGCCATCTCCAGAAGCAGGGCGTGCAGGCGCCCTGGATCCCTGACTTGGCACAGACGCTGCCGCCGGAGGAGATCAAGCGCGCTTTTTCTCCGGAGGCGGGTTGGGAGCCATGGCAGAAGACAAAGGCGCAAGAACTCAAGGAAGGTGCAAGCGCTGGGAAGTGCGAAGGGAAGCCGCGATGCGGGTAAGATCCCCTTTTAAAACTTCCCAGGTGCAATTCAAAGCAATTTGAAACTCTTCGAATACGCCGCTTGGGCAACCGCTTCGGCTCCAAGACCAAGCGTCGATGACAGGTGGACCCAAGTCGTCCAGCTGAAGCGGTGGGCCAAGAAGTCAGTCTCCCAAGGAGACGAGCCGGCAAGGCGCTTCGGCGGTTCCCGAAAAAAGCGCCGCCACACGCAGAAGTGGCAGCCTTGGGAACCGCCGCAGTAAAAGCAACCATCAAGTGGGCACACGCTCCCACGATCCCGCGACTGTTCGTGCTCCGGCCACGGTCAATGCGGGACTTAGAGAAAGTGCACGGAGTGGAAGAGACGGAGGCCCCACCTCGGGCTCGCTATCTCCCCCAAGATGGGCCCGGGGGCCACTGTCGGTACCCTCGATACGGGGTACCCCCGCGCACAGGGGGAAATGCCTAAGGACCTCGCCCTTCTCCGCAGGGAGAGCTCCTAAGGCGCCACGTGTCCAGCGGGCCCAGACCTCCCTCTGCTCAGAGGAGAGCTTAGGACCCGCCACATGGCCGACTGAGCCTGACCTCCCCCCTCCGTGGGGAGAGCTCCGAAGTCTCCACGTGTCTCGCGGGGCCGGACCTCCCTCTCCTCAGAGGAGAGCTCCGGGCCCGCCATGTGGCCAGCAGAAGCCGGACCTCCCCCCTCCGCGGGGAGAGCTCCGAGGGCTCCACGTGTCCCGCGGGGCCGGACCTCCCTCTCCTCAGAGGAGAGCTCCGGGCCCGCCACGTGGCCAGCAGAGCAACGCTGCCTGCCCCCGCGCGGTAGGCAGCAGGCGTAAAGACGCACCATACCTTGCCCGTACAAGATATTTAAGGCCCGCGCCTTCCCAATGCGCGGAGACGCGGAGCACGCCTCTGTCATGTGTCATTGCGCCCAGTCACATCACAGACTGGCGCGCCGTGTCAGAGCCTGTCCACCAATAAACACAGCGACAAGACATCCCCTGCCGCCCCTGCCGTCATCAACCACTACGACTAGCATGCGGCATGGGCAGGGCGGCAGAACGAAGACTCGGAAGCCTTCGCCAGAGACAACTACCGGCATAACTGCAGATACGGTAGATGGCAGGCAATCTCCCCGGGACCACCTGTCGGGTCCCGGGCCCACCTTGTAAGCCGCTCGAGCCTTGGACTATAAAAGGCTCGGGTAGGCAACGTTAGCAAGGGTTCGAACTCTGTTGACTCGCACTCTAGACATCACTCACCCTCAAGCTCAGGACTCCGGTTCTGAGCAGC
Source organism: Neostapfia colusana (assembly GCA_030760725.1). Classification (NCBI taxonomy): domain Eukaryota; kingdom Viridiplantae; phylum Streptophyta; class Magnoliopsida; order Poales; family Poaceae; genus Neostapfia; species Neostapfia colusana. The sequence continues at coordinate 80,807,626 of JASWHV010000013.1, forward strand.
AAGCAATACAGCGAGCACCTCTGCTCACCGTGGACGTAGGGTTTTACGCTCCGGCGGCCTGAACCACGTAAAACTCCGCGTGTCAAGCTTCTCCCTCAATCGTCCCTAACGCTGAAGCTCTCCGCGAGTGACTAGCCCCTCCGAAAAAGAACCTCCGCGGGCTGCCCAGAGTAGGCCTGGGAGAAGTGTCGGCTACACACTTCGACATCAACAATTGCACGGCGTCCATTGCAAAGTTAAGTGGGACACTGTTTGCCGCCCCATCATGAAAGGAGGCCTCGGAATAATCCATATTGACCGCTTCGGTTAGGCACTCCGTATGAGATGGCTTTGGTACACTTGGATGCGGGACTCTCTTCCATGGCACATGTTGGATATCCCGGTGGATAATCTGGATAGAACCCTTTTTGCAGTGTCCACCATGGTCATGCCCGGTGATGGAATGAAGGCCAGCTTTTGGTGGTCACCCTGGCTCCAAGGCAAAGCCCCGGCTGCTTGGTTTCCTTTGCTTTACTAGCATTCTAGGGCGGGAAAAACTATGTCTCGCCGACGCACTTCTCGATAACAGATGGGTCACCAACTTACTTCCCATCTCCTCAGAATCCCTGCTCCAAAACTTCATCCTACTTTGGCATGCCATACAGAGCATGGACCTGACCCTCAATCCGGCCGCTACGGACACTACTGGAAGCTCTCTCATTCAGGTACTTACTTGGCTAAGTCCGCTTACAACATGCAGTTCGAGGGCATGATCAACTCCCTGTTCCATATGTCGCTATGGAAACTTTGGGCACCTTCTAAGTGCAAACTTTTTCCCTGGCTACTTCTTCAAAACCGGGTCTGGACCTCGGACGGATTGCAGAACCGGGGTTGGCCGAATAATTACTTCTGTCCAATGTGTTTTCGTAACCTTGAGACATCATTGTACTTGGTGGTGGAATGCCCCGTATCTAGAGAACTATGGGCATAAGTCAGTGCTTGGGTGCATGAGGAATCCCTCAACCCTTCAAATTGGGATACCTCCCACCTCCCTCTCTGAGCTTGACTGATACTATAAGCTGTGGAAGTTGGCATCCAACGGCCGCACTGCGGGTCTCAGATCACTTCTTCTCCTGGTCCTGTGGTCCATATGGTGTGAAAGGAATTCAAGAATCTTTAAAGGAAAGGAGACCCATGCATCTGCTTATTAACCACATTCGAAAACAAGTCCCGCTCTGGTGCATGGCTAGCGCATTTAGGCTGGCGGCGATTGTCCCACCCTCTGTAGCATAACATAGTCTCTAATCTCTCCTGTCATCATTCTCACGTGGTGCTTCACCCTATTCCCTCCCCCACATGTAATTAATCTCTTGTACGGGTATCCTGCTATTCTACTTTAATATATCCGGCTGTAGCTGAGGTTTAAAAAAAACCACTATTTATACCAGGCGTACAAAATATTGGCGGCGACGCAAGCTCTACCACGGCTTGTGTTTTAACGCAGGTCTAATTTTAGTTGTTTTTCTTTTGGTGCAGATCAACAGCATTGCCACATCAATGTGAAATCGAACGGTACAAAGTGTTTAAACTGCTAGATGCATTAGCGATTTCATCTTCTAATGTTTTTCAGAGACTAATTATAGGCGACGCAATTTTTCTGTGCTCCTCCCTCTGTTCTGTTAGATTTGACATTGAATAATTTAGTTTTGAACCAACTGGTGTGAAATATAAAAGAACAGAGGAAGTACAGCAGTACAGAGAACTCAAAGGCAACGTGTAACATTTGAATTCACATCAGCGAATGTGTTATCAAGACGCCTCTTTAACACTGCCATGAAAACTATATATCTCACATTACACGGTAGTAGGGAAGATTATGCAACGATAATGGCGAGCGTGTCTTTACAGGCTACCGGTTCAGTTTGCTGTCGTGGTGATGACTCGAGCCATTGGGGATTCTCTTGCAGAGGTATGATCGAGCTCTGTTTTCTGTCAACTTCTCGTCTCTGAATGTCAGCATGTTTTTTACACATCTGAGAATATACGACACCAGCAAAGAAACGAAAATCTGCATCGATCCGTTGTCTATGCTGAATGAAAAATGCCTTTTGCCACGAGTTCAGCACCTTACCTCTGTCAGATTGACCCAATTGATAAAACGAGGTAGGCGGCCACCCATGGTTCCGGGAACCTCGCCAACCCTAAAGGAACCTGTACACACTATGCTGTTTACAGCGCGAACACTACATGAATGCGGCGCACTTACGCCGGCTAGAAACCGTCGTAAATAACATAAAACCGTCGTAAGTTATTATTTACGACCGTTTTATGTTATTTACGACGATTTCTACCCGTTTCAAATTTTTGGTCATAAATAATTTTATTTACCACGGTTATCGTCGTAAATAACTAACTTATGACGGCTGGAAACGACCTTCGTAAGTAAACGGCCATCGCCCATCGCCAAGCCACGTGGCGGGCTGGGCGCGTTACTTACGATGGCCAGGCTACCGGGCTTACTTACGACGACCAGGTTTTGATCTGACCGTCGTAAATTAGTTAGGTTAACTTACGACGGCATGTATAGCTGGTTGTCGTAAATAATGCTTTCATTAAAAAAACAGAATTAGGATAACCTGACACGATGGTCAGCTCACAGAGCAGTTTATATAAACATGCATAACATAAAACATCCAAAACACTAAACAAAAAAGAGATCCGCTCCCTATACACTACCCTTTTCACTCGCGGATCCAGTCACTCCTCCACTCGCCCCGGAGCCAAAAAATCCGTCTCCGTGACCTCCTCCTGGTGCCAGTAGCTGTGGTGGTGGAGTTTGAGCCTCCGTTCCGATCTCTGCAACTCAAATAAATAGATAAAGTGAGTTTGATCTTGCACGGCTCTCTCCCCACTACTCTCACTCTCTCTCGCTCCCTCCCCCGCACTCTCACTTTCTTCCACGCCCTTTTCCTCTCTCTACGACTCCCTCTCTCTCTCTCACCCCCTATCTCTACCACTCTGTATCTCTCTCCCTCTTTCCCTTTTCACTCTCACTCTCTCTCCCTCTCCCTCCTCCTCTCTACCACAATCTCTTACTCTCACTCCCTCCTTCTCCCCCTCCCACTCCCACTTTCTCCCTCGCCCTCTCCCTCCCCGTCTCTCTACGACTACCTCTCTCTCACACCCCTATCTCTATCACTATGTCTCTCTCCCTCCCTCTTTCTCTTTTCACTCTCACTATCTCTCCTTCCCCCTCTCTACTACTATCTCTAACTCTCACTCTCTCCCTCTCCCTCTCCCCTTCACTCTCATTCTCACTCTCTCCCCTCAACTACACTAAGTTTTTTGAGATTAGAAAATGGCAAATAAAAACATATTATCTGGACATCTAAATGTGCATGTGGTGGGGCACTTGTGGCGGGGCAAAATATGACAGTTGCCACATCGGGATCGGGATCTGCTGCCCACTCTGTCGAGCTAAGACCTGTAATTGCAAAATATTAAAACAAATAAACTAATGCAATATTAGTAATTTAAATTAATTTGTATTCAAATACTTACCTCCATCGCCGCCTGCATCTGGGTCATGTAGTTTGCCATGTAGGAGGCCTGCTGCTCCCTCTTCCTCGGGAGCTCCTCCCTCTCTCTCCGGATCTCTTCTCTCTCCCTAAGGAGCTCATCTATCTAGCTCTGTGAGGGACGACTACTTGTATGCCCGATGGAGGAGCCCTCGGTCGATGGAGTGACGATCGAAGGTCGCGCTACCCTCGATTCGACAACTCCATCGAAAATGGCAAACCTACAAAGAAATAAAAGAATACTAATTAGAAGAAGCAAGTTTTTACAGAAATAAAGAAAATGACCAACTTACCGTCCATGTGTCTTCCTGCATCCGCTAGCGTAAACGGCTTGAGGGTTGATTCGCACATTTTCCCAATTGTACCCTTCGCCGTGTATCCTCACGGCCTCTCGCCCATAATTTTCCTAAAAAGAGTAAAATTGCGTAATAGTAACAACAAATTAGTAACAACTGAATTGATAAGTTTTTGATAACTTACCAGTCGATTGGCCACGACCTGACTGCACTCCCTATACTGAGATGGGTCCTTATGACCCCACTTCCAGACGGTAGTGTCGGTCGATATCCTGACCGGTCTCGCGCTCCTGTAGATCTGTGTTAGTATGTTAATTATATTATAAAGACATACAAATAAGAGTTATTATTCTTACTTTGCGTTTCGCTAAACGCACATGGCCATCGGGTCCATAGGCGTGCTTTGAGTCTGAACCTTTGCATCCATGAGCTCTCCTGGACTTAACGATGAAAGCATCGCTAGCCCACATCTGGCAGAGAGCTCGGTACGCTTCGGGCCGACCCTTATAGTCAAGAAATACTGATCTGCACATATTTATTATGTCATTAAAATATATTTACATAACTAAGTATTAAAATAATTGAACACAAATAACTTACCTCCGCGTACTGCTCCTCTGTCAAGTAAGTGTCGTAGGTCCTCCTAAATGGCCCCGACCGGTACTCCTGGTGCTGCTTGAGGTACTCGTTCACGGCTTAAATACGAGCATACGATAACGCTCGCATTACAAGTTTCCGTGCGTTCCTATTAAACACGGCTCTATCATGGTCCAACATGTTGTGGCTCGTGTCCTTTAAACAGTACCTCAACTATAAGAAAACAAATATTGGGGAGATATGCATTAATGATTGAATCAAATTGAAGAATAATATTTTACAAAATTTTATTAAGCAGACTTACCATAAAATCTGTCCACATAGCCCTTGAAGGATATTGTGCACCTCGTGGGAGACACGAGCGTAGTCGTCCCACGACGTCGCAGAGACTCCATCGATCACACCGGAATAGTGCAGACGCACTAAAGACCCGATGCAACCGACACCAATTTGTGGTGCCCCTGACCCGTGAATGGGCAGTCGTACCAGGAGCTACAAGGATTTCGTGAACTTATTAATATACCCACAAATGAAAGAATCTAAAAGTTGAATATTACTTGATGGTTTGCTTACGTGTCTCCGACCGGGCGAACAGTGACCCGCTCTATAGGAACTGGAGAAGGAGACACAAAGTGCGTCCCCTCGTCCGCCGCCTTTGCTCCGGGACCACGTCTGGTGACCCGAAAAGCTGCTCACCACTGGAGCCTGAAGGCTCCACGCTAGGCGCCTCCGTGGCAGTCATAGGCGACCCCGAAGGTTGTGACAACGCCCTAGCCTCTGACTCTGACTCAGATGACTCCGAGTGATACTGCAAAATAGAAGGATTATTAAGAATAGTTAATTGCTAAGTGACATATAAGATAACGTAATTTCCAATGAAAACGTACCTCCGTGCGCTATAAGGCCACAGGTATGCCTGCTAGGTCCGGGACGTGTCTCAATAGCTGAGAGCGTCTGCTCTAACGTGAGGAACTACCTCTAAAAAGGGTGTCCCGTGCCTCCCTGAGGAAGCCCCTAGCCCCCTTCCCTTTTCCTTTCTGTGACGATATCCAGTTGTAAGGAGTAATTGATAAATATGCTAGGGAAATATACGAAGTTATAATAATTTAAGGAAAAAAATAGTTGGAGTCAGTTTTAGAATTCATCGACATCACGAACCCTACTCCTCAAACCAGACCATAGATCTTTTTTCGTCAAACGACCATGAGTGCTCCATCCAGAAAACATACCGTATGCTGGAAAATCATGGATGGATCATAAGTAAGCAGCCCGCAGGTTGAATTTCTGCTTCTTGTAACAGTCATAAGCTTTGACTCTTGTACACAAAGTTTTCAGTTTTTCAATCAACGGTTTCAATATCACGTTTAGACGTGCCCTAGGATGATCCGGCCCAAGAATGATGAGACAAAGAAACATGAATTCATATTTCATACAAAAAGATGGTGGCAGGTTGTATGGAATAACAAAAACGGGCCAACACGAGTATGGCGTGGCGTTTGTACTAAACGGCGAGAAGCCATCTGTTGCCAAACCCATGCGAACATTTCTCGCATCACTGGCAAATTCTAGATCAAAGCGGTCCAGCGCCTTCCATGCCTCACCATCGGACGGGTGCATCATGACTCCATTGTCCTGACGTACACCTTCTTTGTGTCATCTCATGTGTCTAGCTGTTCTTTTTAAAATAAACAACCGCTTCAATTGAGCCGTCAGTGGTAAATAACAAAGTTGCTTATGTGCGACTTCTGTGATCATATTATCACCATCATCGTTAACAACTTTGACAAACCTCGATTTACCATATTTTAAGCACTTGTTCTCCTTCGCATGCCCTTTCCAAAAAAACATACAATTGTATGGACACACATCAATCTTCTCATATTTCATACCGAGACCACACAATAATTTCTTCGACTGATACATATTTTTTGGCACTTTATGGGGTTATGGAAGGATATCGCCGATCAATTTGATTAGGTCATTGGAATAATTATTAGAAAAGAAGTATTTAGATTTAATTGCCATAAGTCTAGTGATAAACGTAAGAAGGGTCACTTCTTTGTGTTCATGAAGCGGCTCTTCTGAAGCTTTAAGAAGCTTGAAGAATGCTTCTACCTCCATTGCTGGAGGATCCTCCGTAGCCTCTTGTTCAATAGATTATAGCGTCTCATCCATCCGATCAACTCCCGTGTTGTCATCATCCTCTTGTACTTCTTGTACGGCTTTAGAGGCTGTCTCGCCATAAAAACTCCACACCTCATAATGTGACGTGTAACTGTTTCAACACAAGTGTATCGAAAGAGTCATCTTATCAAGCCACTATGTGTTTCGGCATTTCATACATGGGCATCGCACCTTATCGATCGTCGATAACTAAAGGGCTCGATCGCTAAAAGCATCTGTCTTTGCGAACCATTCATCTGAGTGACCACATTTCTTGTTCCAACCAGTGTACATCCAACTACGGTTTTCACCCATGTTGGAGGCTATAGATTAAAGATGGAGAAAACATCGTTAATTTATACTTTTATTGAGACAAATAGGTCCTAAACTCACCCAAGAGTGACCAAGATGAACACGCTTTTGACAAGACGCCATGTCCGAATCCAGATGAAATTTCGGCAGCATAACCCTGCTGTTCTCTGACTGCACGCTCGATAATGGTGCAGCAGAGAACATCAGGGTTACGCTGTCGAAATCTCATCCGGATTCAGACCCACGTCTCGTCGTAGGCACGCCCCCTCGGTCACTCTTAGACTGTCCAAAACGGGACAATTTCGAACCTACCCGGTTCACATGCGTAACGCATGTGAGACGGGCCGGTTCGAAACGGGTGATGCATATTCTAAAAGTTTACGTTACTCATTCTTTTTTGAGTTATTTATGACAGAGAGGGAGGAAAGAACAAAAGAGAGAGAGAGGTGGGAAAGAATAGGTGTGACCGTCAACGTGAAGGCCTACGTCTGAAAGCATCTAGGCCCCCGTGAGGTATGGTTTCGGTGATTAATGACAACCGTTCGTTATTACTAATGAGTTTGTGGATGCGAGGTTTCACGTATATCACATCAAACGTTAATGAACTATCTATTCACACCATCTACTGCTCATTGGATACAAATGGAGACCCCTCAACGATCTATTCTAAGGGGTTATTCGATACTCATGAAGACTAAATGAAAAAACTCATACAACGACTCTATTCTGTCAAAATTGGCAACACAAGAAGCTTACACTTCATCAAAATATCATTTCAAACAAGTGTCAAAGAGGTCACTCAAGAAGATTCTAAAAGATCAACTCAAAACAACTCGAAGCAAACAAGTTTCACTCACCGGATCATCCGATGTCTTGCAAAATGACTACATCGGTCGAGTTTGAGTTGGCAGAAGAAGAAGACCTCAGAGCCCAGTACACACCGGATCATCCAATGTGAAGGAAGTGGCACATCGGTTGATTTCAACAGAAGGATGATTTCTGAGTTATTCTGAAGAAGTACACACCAGATCATCCGATGATGAAGTAAGTGTACATCGGTCAATTTCAACAGAGACATTATTTCTGAACCAATTCTGAAGATCAACTCACCGGATCATCCGATGATGAAGTTGAAGTAACATCGGTCGATTAAACAGTCAGATCCAACGGTTATATCCAACGGTCACATCTGACACATGACATCAGCTAATTTGGAATTCGACCGATGCTCAAATAAAGGGGTGCATCGGATGATCCGATGTTCACAGAAAAAGTCTGCCTACTTTTCCAACGGCTATCTCGTGTGGGTTGGCTATAAATACCCCTCCAACCGGCCATTTCGTGAAGTCTTGATCACCAGAGCCTCACTACACATCCTCAAGCATTCAAGACCAAGAGCTACCACTTCCACACCTCAAAACCTCTTGTACTCCAACTATAGGCTAGATCTAGCTAGAGAGAAGCTTGTGTGCGTCCATTCTTGGTGATTGGAATCTCTAGGCTAGTGAGAGAGAGTGTCTTGGTGACTTCTCTCACCTTGTAAAAGTTGGAGGAAGAAGAGATCGCTCCGGAGCTTACCAAGGCGTTTGTGGAAGCCCGGAGGATCACCATTGTACAAGGCTTGAGCTCCACCTTGCCGGAGATGGCGAACGGAGAAAGATAGTGGATTCCCTTGTCTTGGTGACTTGGGAGTGGCTATACCCTTTGGTGGGTGCCACAACGTGGACGTAGGTAGATCTTTTGTGATCTTACCGAACCACGGAAAAATCGCCGTGTCTCCGAGTCTCCGCGGGAGTTTGCATCTCTCTCCTCACCCTCTTATTATTACGCATTTACTATTCCGCACTTAATACTCTTGCTTGCGTAGTTAGTTCGCATAGTGAATTGTGCTTCAACCATTAAGTTTTAAATTGCTCTAAAATTTGAAAAAGCCCAATCCACCCCCCTCTTGGGCGTTTCGATCCTTACAATTGGTATTAGAGCCAGGTTGCTCATTGGATCATTCTAGCTTCACCGCTAGAGAGCGAAAATGGCCAAGAATGGGGGTTCGGTTCCTACCTTCGAGGGCAAGAATTTTGCTTATTGGAAAGCACGCATGCGCGCTTACCTTGAGGCAATTGCTCCCGAAGTGTGGGAAGCGACCCATGCGGGGTTTGGAAATCTTGACTATGTTGGTGACCAATTAAAATGGGATGCTAAGGCTAGAAATGCCATATATGAATGCATTAGTCAAGATGTCTTTGCTAGGATTGCTAGTAAGGAAAAAGCATGTGAAATTTGGGCATGTCTAATCGAAATACATGAGGGCTCATCTCGTGTTAAAGAACTCAAATATCACATGCTTAAATCAAAATATGATGAATTTAAGATGTTTCCTCATGAGAATGTTAACCAAATGTTTTCTCGTTTAAATGTGCTCATTGAGGAAATTAACGCACTTGACATTGCTTCTATTGGCAAGGGACTTATCAATCGCAAGATCCTCATGCTTCTACCCAAGCCCAAGTACAACATTATCAATTCAATGCTCCAAAAAGAGTCACTTGACAACATTGAAGTTTCGGAGCTCATTGGAGAAATCCATGCTCATGAGATGAGCGTACTTGGAATGATGGAGGAGTCATCATCAAAAACCATTGCTCTCAAGGCTTCAATCAAGAAGACAACTCCCAAGAAGAAGAAAGTGGTTGAGCCTAGCTCAAGTGAAGAAGAGCAAGAAACAAGCGAAGATGATGATGATGAGCTTGCTTTGATGATGAGGAAATTCTCACGCCTCAACTCTAAGATTGCAAAGAAGGGATACTCTTATGATCCCAAGAAGAAAGCCTTCTTGCCAAGAAAAGATGAAAACAAGACGTGCTACAGTTGTGGTGATCTAGGCCACATATCATATGATTGTCCCAGACCGGACAAAAGGAAGGACAATGGCAAGCATCACAAGCTAGAAGAAAGTGATGATGAAGAGGAGGTCAAGCCCAAGCGCTCTTTTGGAAAGAAGAAATTTGACAAAGGCAAGAAAACCAAGCTCTTTCCAAAGAAGAGAAGAGGGCCTCAAAAGGTCTTCATGTGTGAAGCCAATGAGTGGATCACGGATGAAGAGTCAAGCGACGAAGATAGTGAAGATGAAGAAAACTTGGCGGGCCTCGCCATCGTCAACAAGGATGACTCACCTCTTCGTCCACCTCCTATGTGCCTAATGGCGAAAGGTAACTCAAAGGTATGTGAAGATTCTAGCGATGATGATGATGAGCTTTCACCCGATGAATTAGCATCTATGATTAATGAATATCATGCCATTATAAAAAGGGAAAAGGCTAAGGTTAAGGCTCTTGAGCTAGCTCGTGCTAAGCTTGAAAGTGCTAACCTCGATTTGCATGACAAGTATGTAACCATACTTAAAGAGCATGACATGCTCAAATCAAATGTCAAGCAAATCGAGGAGGAGAATGCTCAAATCAAGCTTGAGTATCGTGAGCTTGACTTAGCTAACTTAGCACTCTTGGCAAAGCACAATGAGTTGGTTCAAGAACATGAAGTGCTTAACCTTGCTTATGAAGCGATTGAACTTAAATTGAAAAACACAAAGAAAGAAACCCTTGATGGCAAAATATTATCTAATTCACATGCCACTAATATTTTGGATAAGTCTTTGCCTTTGAAAGCAAGCCCTAGGGAGAAGGAGCTAATGGACGAAATTGAAAGTCTTCGCACTAGTGTGGCAAGACTCTCTAAGGGGGAGGACAAGCACAACGAAATCCTCTACCAACAAGCTAAAGGCTTCAACAAGAGGGGACTTGGATCCTTCCCGGTGCCCAACAAAGGAAAGGTGCCCTCACCGGAGCTTAGGACAAGCTTCATCAAGGAAGTTGGTTCCTATTGCCAACATTGTGAGGTCACCGGACATCACACGAGGGAGTGTCCTCTTCCCAACCGTCCTTCTCCCAAATTGCCTCCTAACTACAAATCTACTTTCAATGATTATCACTATCTATTGAGCAAAGTAGGTGGAAAGGTGAAGGCAAGGTTCATCGGCAAAGACATCAAGGGCATGAAGGGGAAGCTCCCCAAGCAACTTTGGGTCCCAAAATCACTTGTATCACACATACAAGGATCTAAGTTGACTTGGGTTCCTAAACTCAAAAACTAACTTCATGTGTGTAGGTGAACTACAAAGCCGGAGGAAAGCATTGGGTACTCGATAGTGGGTGCACTCAACATATGACCGGTAATGATGGTATGTTCACCTCCATAGAGAACCCCGGCAATCATGAACAAGTCACCTTTGGTGATAACTCAAAGGGGAAGGTAATTGGTTTGGGTAAAATTGCTATTTCTCATGATTTGTCTATCTCTAATGTGCTTTACGTTAAGTCTCTTAGTTTCAATTTACTTTCTATTGCACAATTATGTGATCTTGGACTAACGTGCACATTTGACAAGAATGGTGTTGTGGTGACTAGTGAATCAAGCAAAGAACTAATATTCAAAGGTTTTCGGCATGGACATCTTTACTTGGTGGACTTCTCCAACAAGGATGCTAGCTTGACCACTTGTCTTTTCACCAAGACAAGTTTGGGATGGCTATGGCATCGGCGCATTGCTCACATTGAGATGAGCAAGCTCAAGAAGTCATTCAAGCTTGGGATGGTGACCGGCGTGAAGGATGTCACATTTGAGAAGAACAAGCTTTGTAGCGCGTGTCAAGCCGGGAACCAAGTTGCCTCACACCATCCGATGAAGACAATGGTGTCAACCTCCAAGCCACTTGAACTACTTCACATGGACCTCTTCGGACCGTCCACATACCAAAGCCTTGGCGGTAACCTCTATTGTCTTGTTATTGTTGATGACTACTCTCGCTATGCTTGGACATTGTTTCTAGGTGACAAGGGTGAAACTCCGGAAATCTTCAAGACCTTCGCTAAACGAGCTCAAAGGGAATTTCAACTTCCCATCATCAAGGTCCGGAGTGACAACGGCACCGAGTTCAAGAACTACAACATTGGGGAATGGTGTGATCGTGAAGGCGTGAAGCACGAGTTTTCGGCCACATACACCCCTCAACAAAATGGTGTCGTTGAAAGGAAGAACAAGACTCTCATCACCCTTGCAAGAGCAATGCTTGATGACTATGGCACGTCGGAGAAGTTTTGGGTCGAAGCAATCAAAACGGCGTGCCATGCCGCAAATAGGGTCTATCTTCATCGACTACTTCAAAAGACCCCATATGAGCTCCTCATTGGGAGAAAGCCCAACATCTCCTACTTCCGAGTCTTCGGGTGCAAGTGCTACATCTACCGCAAGAAAAGGCTCGGTAAGTTTGAAAGAAGGTGTGATGTTGGTATCTTTCTTGGTTATGCGTCAAACTCAAAAGCATATCGAGTATTCAACCAAACCTCCGGGTTAGTTGAAGAAAGTTGTGATGTTGAGTTTGATGAGACTAATGGCTCCCAAGAGGAGAGTTTTGGTCATGATGATATAGATGATGAGCCTCTACAAGAAGCTATGAAGAACATGACCATAGGAGACATCAAGCCCGAAGTTGAGGAGAGCCATGATCAAGGGGGAGCCTCAAGTTCCAACATCAACACCTCCATGGCGCCTCAAATTGATGAAGAAGAAGAGAAAGATGATCCATTGCCAATGCAAGATTCACATGCCACACAACACCAAGAAGAAGAAGAAGTCCAAGGTCAAGTCCAACCACAAGACGAGCGAGATGCCTCACCACCGCCAAGTGCCTCACAACCTCTTATGAGGCATGGGCGCATCTCCAAGGCACATCCGATGGATCAAATCATCGGAAGTCCATCACGGGGAGTAAGTACTCGTTCTCGCCATGTTGCTTCATTTTGTGAGCACTACTCTTTTGTTTCATGTGTAGAACCCACAAATATTGAGGAAGCACTCCAAGATCCCAATTGGGTGATGGCTATGCAAGAAGAACTCAACAACTTCACCCGCAATGAAGTTTGGGTATTGGAGGAGCGACCTAAGGACAAGAACGTCATCGGAACGAAGTGGGTGTACCGCAACAAGCAAGACGAGAATGGCGTGGTGGTCCGTAACAAGGCAAGGCTTGTGGCCAAGGGTTTTTCACAAGTTGAAGGACTAGATTTTGGAGAGACATTCGCCCCGGTCGCACGGTTAGAAGCTATTCGCATACTCCTTGCTTTTGCTTCGCATCACAATATTATGCTTTATCAAATGGATGTTAAAAGTGCCTTCCTCAATGGTTATATTAACGAACTTGTTTTCGTTGAGCAACCTCCCGGGTTTGAAGATCCGAGGAATCCTAACCATGTGTATAGGTTACACAAGGCGCTCTACGGGCTCAAGCAAGTACCTAGGGCATGGTATGAACGTCTAAGGGATTTCCTAGTCATGCAAGGATTCAAGATCGGGAGGGTGGATACCACACTTTTCACCAAGGACATCAACGGGGATCTATTTCTTTGTCAAATTTACGTTGATGACATTATTTTTGGCTCAACTAACAAATCTCTTAGCCTTGAGTTTGGCACCATGATGTCTAGGGAGTTTGAGATGTCAATGATTGGAGAACTCAATTTCTTCCTAGGATTTCAAATCAAGCAACTTCAAGAGGGGACTTTCATCTACCAAGAGAAGTACACCAAGGACCTCTTGAAGAAGTTTGAAATGGAAGATTGTAGCTCAAGAAGTACTCCAATGACGACAAATTGTCATCTCGACGCGGACATGGACGGTAAACCTATTGATCAATCTCATTAACGTTCCATGATTGGTTCATTGTTATATCTTACCGCATCTAGGCCCGATATCATGTTTAGTGTGTGCTTGTGTGCTCGCTTTCAAGCGGCACCTAAAGAATCGCATCGTAAGGCGGTCTTTAGGATACTTAGGTATCTCAAGCATACCCCAAGTGTAGGTTTGTGGTACCCCAAGAACGCTAGTTTCCATCTCTTGGGTTACTCGGATTCGGACTTTGCCGGATGCCGTGTGGATCGCAAGAGTACCTCCGGTGCGTGCCACTTACTTGGGCGTTCCCTAGTATCTTGGTCGAGCAAAAAGCAAAACTCCGTGGCTTTGTCCACCGCGGAGGCAGAGTATATAGCGGCAGGTGCATGTTGTGCCCAAATTCTATATATGAAGCAAACCCTTTTGGACTTTGGAATTAAATTTGATTGTGTGCCTCTCCTTTGTGACAATGAAAGTGCGGTTAAGATAGCTAGAAACCCCGTTCAACACTCCCGCACTAAGCACATTGATATTCGCCATCACTTCTTGCGGGACCATGAGGCTAAAGGAGACATCTCTTTGCAAGGTGTTAGGTCCGAAGAACAATTGGCGGATATCTTCACTAAACCACTTGATGAGAAAACTTTTTCTAGACTTAGAAGTGAATTAAATGTGCTAGATGCATCTAACGTCATGTAAGTTGCCATGTTCATGTAAGGTTGCATATAAAATAGGTCTTGTCTAACTCCCAAAGGATAGGGGCGAGCTAGAAATAGTTTTTCCTGAGGAAGCCTTTGGAAGGTTTAAACTTGGCAAGATAGATTTACAGTATGCTTTGCATAATTCCTGCCATATAGACTTGCACTCATTCAATATCTTGCATTATTTTGTTTGGCATTGCATACGGTAGATTGTCACAAAGGGGAACCCACATCATGAGAAGGAGACTTGTTCAAAATGCAATATCTCAACTCATATGATGTGGATAGAGCAAAATTCTAAAGGTACATGCTTTAAAGAGATAGAAGTTTTCCATACTCTAGCTCACAAAGCATGGGCCTTACATTTTCGTGGTTTCCCTCCTAACCTTGTGTGTTCTCTTTGCTTAAGGGCTTAGCCAATATGTGGCACTATATTTGAAGCCTTCTATTATAGGTTAGGAGTTGCCCAAAAGTCCTAGGACCCATCCTTATCTTTGTGTGTTTAAGTCCAAGGACACATATGGGCAGTCTTAGGTTTTCTGTAGTCATCGGATTATCCGATGCTAGGGCCAGCAGATCATCGGATCAATTAGTGCTTCAGTTCAGTGCTCAGATCAAGTCAGATGTCACAAATCAACCGATGAGTTCATTTCAGAAGACATCGGAGCATCCGGTGTTCAGTTTTCTGGTGCCCTGCAGAAATCGACCGATGATCGACACCTCAACGTCGGCTCATCCGGTGTTCAAAGAGAGTTTTTGGAACAACTCTCTGTTGAACTCGACCGATGCATCCTCCGATGATCATCGGTCCATCCGGTGTTTTGTGCGCGGCTAGGGTTTGCCCGCACAATTTAAATAGCGGTTCGGCCGCCTCCGCCTCTCCCCGACCTCCGCCGCCGCCCGCTTCTCCCGCTGCCTCCCAGTCGCCGCCGCCGCCTCCCAGGCGCCGCCGCCGCCGTCTCCCAGGCGCCGCCGCCGCCGCCTCCCAGGCGCCGCCGCCGCTGCCCTTCGGCCGCCGCCTCCCAGGCGCCGCCGCCGCCGCCCTTCGGCCGCCGCCGCCTAGGCGCCGCCCGTGCCCGCGCCGCCGCCTCTCCCGCGCACGCCGCCGCAGCTCCCTCCTCCGCCGCGCCTCCCTCGCCGTCTCCCCTCCACCACCAGCCGCACCACCACTCGCCGCCGGCTTCCACCACCGTGCATCACCCTCTCCGCTAGGGTTTCGCCGTGCTTCGCCGTTCGTCGCTAAGGTTTGCTCCGTGTCGCGCGACGTCCTTTGTTGTTTTTCGTCGTTCATCTTCATCGTCGCTAACCCTAGCTCTCAATTGCATCAAGATGGGTCGCGATCGCAAAGGAAAGGGCAAGGCTATTGAGGAGCCCGCCGCGAAGAAGCGCAAGATGTCCAAGGACGCTCGTCGTGCGGAGTTGGCCGCTCGCGCCGCCGAGGAGCGTGAGCGCGGCCATCGCGGTTCCTTACGGATCCGCGAGTCCCGGCAGAGGCAGGAGCAGCCTCCGGTCCAGCCGGTGCCTCCCGAGGGCTCCGACGAGGAGGAGACCGAGGTGCCGCCTCTCATCCGCCGGCGCACCCCGAGGACTCGTGGGGGTGGACAGACTCCTACGGCGAGTCGGCGCCCCTCTGCGGCTGACCGCACCGAGGACAGAGAGGCCCAAAGGGCCATCCACCTGATGGACACAGCAGTCCGTGTTGCCGAGGATGTCAAACTCACCGACTACAGGAAGATGAAGGCCAGGCAACTGAAGAAGCTCAGATGGTTAGCGATGCCTGAGGAGTGGTTCCCGCGGCCTAGGGACGCTCGAGTTGACTCCCGCTTCTGGACCCTGACACAGGCGTCCCTGTACGAGACTTACAGGCGTCGGGGCCACAAGCTCTTCCAGCATAACAGCATTGACTGGGATCAGCTTGCAGTGGCAGCAGGACACGGGATCAGGCCACTCTTTGAGAGATACAGAGGACTTGTGGACTTGCTCTCGCACCAGAGGAGTGCATACGTCGAGGAGTGGGTCAGGGTGTTCTACGCGACACTCTACGTCTCTGAGGGCCGTCGCTCGATTCACTTCATGTTCATGGGGCAGATCCACGACGTGTCTCGAGACTTGTTGGGCAGACTGCTTGGTGTGGAGCTCTCTACTACGTGCCTGCACCAGATAGTCTACGGAGACGCAGACCCGCCGAGGAGGCCACTGACTGGAGGAGTGGCACCGCCTTTTGAGGAGATCAGAGGTCTGTTCACTCCTGACCAGCCGAGGGTGCCAGCGCTTCTCACCCCAGCAGCTCGGACAGTTCACCACGTCCTCAGGCGTACCCTACTACCGAGGTCTGGCTACTTGGAGGGCTTCACGAGCCTTCAGCAGATCATCCTGTTCTATGTGATGAACGGGATGGAGTTCGACATCGTGGATATTCTGATCTGCGAGATGGAGGACGTGATCACCGACGGAGTTGGGATGCTTCGACAGTTGGTCTTCGGTCACTGGATCTGTCACCTTCTCCACCAGTTGGTTCCAGAGGACACTCCAGGAGTTTCTCAGCTGACGGAGATGCACGTGACCCGGTTCAGCCACTACCGAGTCCCCACTCCGGGAGACCGCCGCCTTGGCCGTCCCGTCGAGCGTGAGGTTCGAGCCAGACTGTCAGAGGAGGACTGGGCAGAGCTGACTCAGGAGGACGCAGAGCTGGCACAGGCAGAGGCTCAGGGAGGAGACCTACAGCATATATGGTCGGACAGCGACACCAGCAACAGTGTCGAGGAGTACTTCCCTCCCGCTCCTCCTTCACCGAGGCAGCACGACGCAGAGGCAGGAGGCTCAGCAGCTCCACCACCTACACCTCCTCCAGTGTCAGAGGCTCAGGTGACTCAGCCGTCAGAGCTCACTGCTTTACTTCAGCGGATGGCTCAGCAGCAGGAGCAGTAGGCAGCTCGACAGGAGCAGCTTCAGAGGCAGCAGCAGGAGATGCAGCTGGAGATCGCCCGTCAGAGGCGAGAGGATATCGACAGGTACACCAACCTTGTCGGCCAGATGACAAGGCGCACTCTGGACCAGCAGCAGCAGACTCAGCAGATGTTGTTGGGCGTCCTGGGGTTGGTCACCAACCTCTACCAGCAGACGGGAGTCGCCCTTCCACCTCAGCACTCGGGACTCAGTCAGGCTCCAGGTGCACCCCCACTGGCACCAGCTCCAGCACCGTCCTCGTCGATCCCCAGCTTTAGTATACCACATCTGCTCGCCTCGACAGCGCCCGTTCACTCGACAGTACTGCCGCCGACGTCGCTCCAGTCCTCACCTCTTCCGGCAGTACCTTCTCCACCGGCGCCAGCAGTCTCAGCGGATCCCCCAGCAGCTCCAGCTCCAGCTCCAGCTCCCCCCGCTCCAGCTCCAGCACCAGGAACCTCCACCTCCAGCAGCTCCGGCGACAGCACCGTCGACGCCGACCGCTTCACCATCGCCAGGAGCGCGCCTGAGTCGTAGGCACTCGACTTCCCTTTTTGGTGTCTTGATGCCAAAGGGGGAGAAGAGTTAGAGTCAGGGGGAGGGCTAGCTCAGTTCTAGGGGGAGTCCTTGGTTTTAGGGGGAGTGTCTATCCTTTTGCTACTTATTGTTATCTATTTGAGATTGCCTGTTATTATTATTTGCTATTATTGTACTCCGGGTGCTACTTTGTGCTCTTGCGCTTTATTGTTTATTAATTGAGCCTTCAAGCCACTTGTGTTGCAATTTGTACTTGTTATATTTCTTTTTTTGAGCATTGCGTTTTAATACCATTAATTCTATGCTCTACTCGTTGTGTTGTCATCAATCACCAAAAAGGGGGAGATTGAAAGCATCTAGGCCCCCGTGAGGTATGGTTTCGGTGATTAATGACAACCGTTCGTTTTTACTAATGAGTTTGTGGATGCGAGGTTTCACGTATATCACATCAAACGTTAATGAACTATCTATTCACACCATCTACTGCTCATTGGATACAAATGGATACCCCTCAACGATCTATTCTAAGGGGTTATTCGATACTCATGAAGACTAAATCAAAAAACTCATACAACGACTCTATTCTATCAAAATTGGCAACACAAGAAGCTTACACTTCATCAAAATATCATTTCAAACAAGTGTCAAAGAGGTCACTCAAGAAGATTCCAAAAGATCAACTCAAAACAACTCGAAGCAAACAAGTTTCACTCACCGGATCATCCGATGTCTTGCAAAATGACTACATCGGTCGAGTTTGAGTTGACAGAAGAAGAAGACCTCAGAGCCCAGTACACACCGGATCATCCGATGTGAAGGAAGTGGCACATCGGTTGATTTCAACAGAAGGATGATTTCTGAGTTATTCTGAAGAAGTACACACCGGATCATCCGATGATGAATTAAGTGTACATCGGTCAATTTCAACAGAGACATTATTTCTGAACCAATTCTGAAGATCAACTCACCGGATCATCCGATGATGAAGTTGAAGTAACATCGGTCGATTAAACAGTCAGATCCAACGGTTATATCCAACGGTCACATCTGACACATGACATCAGCTAATTTGGAATTCGACCGATGCTCAAATAAAGGGGTGCATCGGATGATCCGATGTTCACAGAAAAAGTCTGCCTACTTTTCCAACGGCTATCTTGTGTGCGCTGGCTATAAATACCCCTCCAACCAGCCATTTCATGAAGTCTTGATCACCAGAGCCTCACTACACATCCTCAAGCATTCAAGACCAAGAGCTACCACTTCCACACCTCAAAACCTCTTGTACTCCAACTATAGGCTAGATCTAGCTAGAGAGAAGCTTGTGTGCGTCCATTCTTGGTGATTGGAATCTCTAGTCTAGTGAGTGAGAGTGTCTTGGTGACTTCTCTCACCTTGTAAAAGTTGGAGGAAGAAGAGATCGCTCCGGAGCTTACCAAGGCGTTTGTGGAAGCCCGGAGGATCACCATTGTACAAGGCTTGAGCTCCACCTTGCCGGAGATGGCGAACGGAGAAAGATAGTGGATTCCCTTGTCTTGGTGACTTGGGAGTGGCTATACCCTTTGGTGGGTGCCACAACGTGGACGTAGGTAGATCTTTTGTGATCTTACCGAACCACGGAAAAATCGCCGTGTCTCCGAGTCTCCGCGGGAGTTTGCATCTCTCTCCTCACCCTCTTACTATTACGCATTTACTATTCCGCACTTAATACTCTTGCTTGCGTAGTTAGTTCGCATAGGGAATTGGGCTTCAACCATTAAGTTTTAAATTGCTCTAAAATTTGAAAAAGCCCAATTCACCCCCCCTCTTGGGCGTTTCGATCCTTACAACGTCCATGCGACCTAATTCTTCGGCATGTCCGAGATTTTAAGAACAACGGGAGATGGATGAAGTCAAAGCCCACCGGCCTTTCGGGGACTCTGGCACCGGACACGGGTCGTTGGGTGATCCTTAAACTCTTTTGCGACGAGTCATGGCGGATGAGCGGTCGGACGTTGATTGGATGGAGGTCAGTCGAGCGCCAAGCCCGGACCGACGACTCTCCTCGAGCGTCTCTCCGCGTCCTTGGGTGCTCGAAGCGTTGGAGGTTCGGCGCCTTCTGGCTCCCGCCGTCATCACGACGTGACAACCCGGCCCGGAACCGTCGTAATTAATATTTGTTCACATTCTCTCATGACGGTGTATATATATACCTAACCATCATGAGAGCGTAGCATAAACACTCGATTTTATACACAATATTCAACTAAATAATGAATTAAAATTATACAATAATAGTAGTAATTTACAGAAACTAAAATAACTAAATTCAATTCAATTCATACTAATTTGACTCAATTCAACTCAATTTCTACTAATTTGATTCAATTCAATTCATTTCATACAATTCAATTTGATTCAATTCATACTAATTCGATTCAATTCAATTCAATTTAGTTTATACTGATTCGATTCAATTCATACCAACAATTTGCATAAATTTAGACATAAAACTCTATTTACTTGATCGGAGACGACGCGACGCACGGGAGAGGCCGGGGGCGATGCGGGGTGGCGCCAAGAGCTCCGGAGAGGCGCGGGGGAGCTCGGGGCGGCTCGGGAGCTCCGGGGGAGACCGGCGGCGGCTTAGGCGCGGCCGCCCGCGCCAACCCGGGCCCGCGGGGTATATAAGACTTATTTACGACGACCCGTGGTCTAGCCGTCGTAAATAAGTTTATTTACGACAGTCAAGCCCTAGCCGTCTTTATGACGGCCAGAGTTAGCCGTTATAATTAATTTAACTTACAACGTTCAACTATAGAGTCGTCGTAAAGTAATCTGACAGTCATAAATTGTTATGTTTTCCTGTAGTGGAATGCAGTGAGCAGAATGGGATGGGCAGGCGACGTGCCCCGTCCCGTGTGCCGTGGCATCGCGATCGCATCGACGGTCGCAACGTTGATCATGCTCTCGATCGGCGGCCTTGTGCACCTGATGATTGGAGGTAACGTGCGCGCGCGTTCCTAGCTCCCGCGCCATGCATGCATGGCCCTGATTATTCTTCTGGCCACGCTAGCTCTCTTCGTCTAGCTAGGGCCGCACGCAGCTCACCATGTGAGAAACTTAACCATTCATGTGAGAATAAGGACGGATCCAGCGATACGCCGATACCTTGATACATGTGACGATAGGTACGGACCCAGCTAGATTTTTTTTTGCCTCCCCCGGCCGAGAGCCTCCGGCGAGAGATATTTCTTCTGCGCCGCAGCTGCGATGCTTCCGGCGGTGCCCCGGGCCGAGACGGGTATGATTTTTTTAGTCGTCTCTTCTTGTGTGATTGCTGCTGCGTCTGGAGCATCGCCAGGACGAATGTTACGGTGGTGGTGACCGGCAAGTGGACCACGGTTCGTCCGTCTCTGTTGTCTCGATGACTGGAGCAGTACCACTTTCATCGGGAACCGGTACATCCGTGCCGCGTGATGGGATGGGACTTGAACCCGCGTCCGCGTGCACTAGTAGCAGAGATATTTACAAATGCTGTGTGCAGATGGCACGTACGTACACACCGGCGTGACAGTTCCAGCAGCCAGGTAGCGGGAGAATGCGTCTGAGGTGGGCCTGGTGTCACCTAGCCTGTCGCCAACGAACCTCCCACGTCGCTAAAATCGTTGTTGTTAACCGGGCAAGAAACGCGACGCCTCGACGAGTGATGATGATGAGTCCGTTGCCACGCCGAGAGCGAACGGAACGATCTGCCAAGGAAAAGGGCTCGAGATATTTTGCCTCGGCTGGCCCACCGTCCCGCGGCCTCGTCCTCCTCTTCCTCGTATAAATGCCCCTGCCGCCTCCGCCCCCCGGCCGTGCTTCGCGTCGCCCCCGCGCATCTACCCCATCGGACAGCGGCCCGGCGAGCGGCTGCTGCGGCGGGCGGCCACCGATCCCGGCCGGCGGAAGCGCGTGATTGCGGGGTTACCTTGATAGCTCCTGATCTGGCGGGTGCAGGGCCCATGGCGATACTGCGGGGCGCGGAGGACGTCGAGACTGGGGCGGCGGCGGGTGCCGGCGGCGGCGGCGCGGCGACGGAGCCGCTTCTCCGGCAGTGCCGCCGCGAGGACGACGACGGCAACGGCGATGCGGCGGGGCCCAAGGTCCGCGACGAGGAGGCCCCGTGCGGGGGCGCCGGAGGGTCGCTGCGGACGGTCCTCCTCGCCACCGCCGTAGCCGTCTGCGGCTCCTTCGAGTTCGGCACCTGCGTAAGCCACCACCGCCACTGCCCGCCTCAACTGATCTCCCTTAATTCTCGTCCCGCTCTGCGTTATTATTATTTTCCTTTTGCGGCGTGCGTTGGGTGCTTATCAAGGAGAACCGTCGTCTGGCCGAGCGCCACGCCTCTCGTCGATCGACTTCAGTATAGATCTCTCCTCCCTCCAGAAACACGGAGTACCTTGTTGCCGATCCACCGGCAGATAAAAAGAAAGGGCGATGTGACTGCGGTGCCACTGCGATTACTGACAAGAGACACCTAATTATAGGACAGGCAGCTAGCTAGTGCAGATAGATGCTCACTTTTGATACTGCTACGTTTTAACCATTTGGTTTTAGAGTAGTAGCGCCGCGGCCAAACGAGAAGGAACGAAGTTGCCTATAAGAGGGAGCAGGGATGGCAAGAACGACATGGATGCATGGGTTTGCAAACTGCAAAGCAAAGTGACGTTTATTTTTTCCTAGCTCAAGGACAAGATTTGGATGTGTCTCGGTCTCCCAGCTAAAGGACCTTTTTAATAGCTATACAGGACAAGATTTGACCTTGGGACATCTGTGATCCATCA
Source organism: Neostapfia colusana (assembly GCA_030760725.1). Classification (NCBI taxonomy): domain Eukaryota; kingdom Viridiplantae; phylum Streptophyta; class Magnoliopsida; order Poales; family Poaceae; genus Neostapfia; species Neostapfia colusana. The sequence goes on from JASWHV010000013.1 coordinate 80,830,263, forward strand.
GAATGTATTGTTTGCTCCATTCATATTCTTTTTCGGTGTCAAACGTGATTCACTTATTCAGACGAGCTTATTTCCAGGTCGGCTATTCTGCACCCACTCAATCAGGAATAGTCGGTGACATCGGACTATCCATCTCTGAGGTTTGTAATTGTAATATGAACAAGCTTTCTGTGTCCACCATCTTGACTTTTATTCGGAAATAATAATATAACCCTGACGTGTGCTTTCATCGCACATTAACCTGCAGTTCGCAATTTTTGGATCTATATTGACAATTGGAGCAATGGTCGGTGCTGTTACTAGCGGACGCTTAGCAGATTTTCTTGGGCGTAAAATGGTAAAATTACTTGACTGACGGTTTGACAAAATGTACATACCTTCATTAGATTCACCTTTCTCACTGTGTCCCCTGCTTCGAATTGTAACAGACTATGCGGATATCGGCAATCATTTGCATCTTTGGTTGGCTTTCTATACATTTGGCTAAGGTTTGTTCTTCAAATGAAATGATTCTTATTTCCTATCTGTTACATATTCAGAACGCTGCCAGTTTTCCCATCTGTAACTTGCCTTGAACTTACAGAGTGCTGTCATGCTCTACTTTGGGAGAATCTTGCTCGGCTTTAGTACTGGAGTTCTTTCTTATGTGGTATGAAACTCCTAACAATATATGCATTACACTTCTAAATTTCTTCTGTCTCTGTCTGTATCAGCTCCAAAAATCTTAATGTTGCCCCTTTACCAACTTCATTTTTTTAGTGTGCTGAGTGCTGAACTCTGTCCTGGATCTCGCAGGTGCCTGTGTTCATAGCTGAAATAGCACCGAAGAATCTCAGAGGGGGCCTTGCAACTTCCAACCAGGTTTGAAAACTAGAGAACGAGAGCCGCATGCCCCACACTTACTTTTGTAGGTGTTTATAGTTTTCACTGACTGCTTTCTGCTTGCGCAGCTGCTGATCTGTTCCGGAAGTTCAGCTACCTACATAATTGGGGCGCTAGTTGCATGGCGCAATTTGGTACTAGTAGGTAAGTTGTGCTCACATCATCTGAAAAATACATTGGAAACACGTCAGATGTAAATGAGTACAAGTATTTGTGCAGGTTTAGTGCCTTGTGTTCTCCTGCTAGCTGGGCTTTTCTTCATTCCTGAGTCGCCGAGATGGCTGGTAAGGCACTTCTGCCTTAGATAAATGTTGTGTGAACATGATTTCTGGTTGGGTCTGTGGTGATAATACAAATTAGTACCCCAAGGTTTCCTTGTTTAAATAATGGTATTGTTAGCAGGATCTCTAAAACAACTGCATAATCTTCTTTCCTATCCATGAAACTTTATATGTGTACATGTTAAGTTTAATCTTTTGCATTGTGTTTCACTATTGATCTAAAACCTGCAGGCCAACGTTGGGAGGGAGAAGGAATTTCACACTGCATTGCAAAAGCTGCGGGGAGAGAGTGCTGACGTATCCGAGGAAGCAATTGAGATTAAGGTTGGTTTCTGTCCTAATAGATTGTGTTGATTCGAATTTTCTAATGTGAAGAATATTTCTAAATTGTTGTTTCATTCAGGAAAATATTGAATCACTTCGTAGCTTCCCAAAGGCCAGGCTACAGGACTTGTTTCTGAGCAAAAATATATATGCAGTCATTGTAAGGAATCACTTTTATAACTATGGCTATTAAAAATTCGCCTGTCTTTTTGTCCATTGAATTTTGGATTTGATCAAATGAAACTCTTATATGCACAGGTGGGTGTTGGCTTGATGATTTTTCAGCAACTAGGAGGGATAAACGGTGTTGGCTTCTATGCAAGCTATATCTTCACCTCTGCAGGTACGCAAATATGGTCTAGTATCACACTCTTTTCTTAACAGTACTTTATGAATATGTTGGTTTTATCAAAACTTCAGGATTTTCTGGAAAACTTGGAACCATCTTGATTGGCATTATTCAGGTTTGAGATAAGCCGCTTTTAGTTAGTAAATGTTACTAATTAGAACATTTTTGTTTATAACACTGGTCATTTCAGATTCCCATTACGTTATTCGGGGCCATTCTCATGGATAGGAGTGGAAGACGGGTCCTTCTGATGGTATAAATGCTACAAAGCCGAGCTGATGTATACAAAGAAAGAATATTAGGTGGAATGTTTTTGTGAGATCCTTTTATGATTTAGGTCTCTGCTTCTGGGACATTTTTGGGCTGCTTCGTGACCGGAATATCCTTCTACCTGAAGGTAACTATAGTCTTTCTAAGTTCCTAATGTAGCATGTGAAAAGGAAAAACTCTTGAATAATGGCAATGCACAAGTTAGCTTAATGGAAATCTCAGTAACCTACTTGTAAAAGGTTCCACTCATTTTTTATAAGAATAAGCATAGTGGAGACAATGTTTTTTCTTTTCTTTATCAACATAATGGTCGGTGTTGAATCCTTTTTTAGGCACAAGGACTATTTCCAGAATTGGTTCCCACATTGGCCCTTTCAGGCATTCTGGTAAGGGATACTTAAATCCCTGTACCTACATTTTCTTGATTTGCAGTATGAGATATTCAAGGATGATTATAATCTGTATACATTTATGTTTACCCGCTTGAAGTTTATTACAATGCATAAACAACACGCCATGGCATCATGCATTCTCTGTTGTAATATAAGACCACGTCTCACGATTCTGCTTTTCTGGAATAGGTGTACATAGGGACATACTCAATTGGAATGGGTCCTGTCCCCTGGGTTGTCATGTCTGAGGTAAAGTGACATCTCGATTGCGTTTACATGCTCCAACAAATATGCTGGTGATTTACCTTTCTCGAATTGATTACCCGCAGATATTCTCAATTAACATGAAAGCAATTGGCGGAAGCTTGGTGACTCTTGTTAGCTGGTTAGGTTCATTCGCCATTTCTTACTCGTTCAGCTTCCTCATGGACTGGAGTTCTGCAGGTATTGCACCTGGCATCAGTTCCCTGAGTTTTTTTCTCACTTCTCTTTTACCCATTGGAAAGAAAAATGCAGTATATTTAGTAGATCTTCCTCTTCAGATGCTTAATTTCAGATTAATAGATGGAAAAGTTTCTCATGCCCGCGTTTACATTTACTCCATTGTTGAATACAGGGACCTTTTTCATGTTCTCTACTGCGAGCTTGATCACCATACTGTTCGTTGCGAGACTAGTACCTGAGACCAAAGGAAGAACACTCGAGGAGATCCAGGACTCCCTAAACTCCAGAAGATAAAGAATGCATACTAACTAGAGGAGAATTCCAAGATGGAAAGAACCTTGGTCTCATTTACTCGTTGAGTGCATACACGTCCTCGTCTTGCCTCAAACGCGGTCTTCTGCCCATTGCAGAAGATAAATGAAGCAGTTTTTTTGCCTTGGCCCTTTCCCTGTCTTCCTCACCTTGCGGTCTCCATGTAGTCTATACTCTGTACTTCTGTAGTGTGCCCTCTGTAGCTTGTAGTTTATGGTCTTATGGATGACGCAAACTGAGATTATGTACCATGTTCCTCCATATTATAGAGCAGTAAAATAAAATCGCTTACTAATCCTCTCTGGAAAGTTACATTCGAAAAGAATATGACTATCTTGTGTTCAGGCAGCTGAAGGACAGACCTAGCACAGTGATATCTCGAGTTAGAACTATTCTCTCTGCAAAGCCAGAGGTAAAAGTAACTGCTCTCTGGATTCTCGACACTGAATACACCACTTTTTATAGGAAAAAAATCTATTTTACTAGCCTCTAAGTATCTGTTTTGTTCATTCAACTCCGTAAACAAAATTTTGATCTGATTTACTCCTCCAAACTATTTAGATGAGTTACTTCCCTTAATAAAAAAGAAAATTTTCACTAGACAGTGAATTGAACCAATCAAAATTGTTTGGGAGGTAAATTAAGCCAAAATTTTCTTTGGGGTTAAGGGAACAACGCAAATACTTGAAGGTACTAAAGCAGACTTTTTCCTTCAAATTATAATGCACCAGTGATATGTATTTTCATTTTACAATTTTTGTCAAACAATGATCATATGTAAGAATTAGTATAGTATATAGGATGCCTAAATGATGCCATGTGTTTTAGTTGTAGACATGATAAATTTCACATGCACAGTAACCAGTATTTATTAACGATGCGGTTCATACAGTTACATTACTATAGGCAAGTGATTAAATAGGAAACACCCATGTTAAAGAACATGTTACTCCTTACTGACTGTTCATGTTTCAGCAATAGATTATAGGCGCAAGGTTATTTAGATAACAAAAACATCTCAACAGAATTAGCTACCAATAGGGACCCTGTAAAAGAGTGATAGATACATCATGCTATAGTGAATACATGGAATTCGTTAATCCATACCAGGAGCTACGTGTCCAACAATTTATCTTGGTCCTTGTTTGGTTCCGCCTTATTACTTTCCTCCCTTATTACACGCTTAAAATTTTTAAGCTCTGTGGATTCCTCACCATACACCATCTTAATGTTATCCACGCAAGCACTGCAGACAACAGCTCAACAAGCAAATAAATGAATCCCCATCTTGACGAACCTACTTGCAGGTGCATAAGCTACCACGGAGGACAAACCTGCAGGCTTCTCTGTCAAATCTGCTGCGTGCCACACCAAAGAACTCATCGAAAACCTTTGGTTCCACCCTACAGAAGAAAGGCCGGTCTACATCACGAATCACGACACATCAGTCAGAAGAGCATAAAGTTAAATGTGCATTGAAGAAAACAGTAAAATTGAAATTGCACCGAACTACCTTCGTAAATGTTGCAGGTGCGAGTGGACTTGTCGTAGTTGGTGCACCACCCGTCTGTGCCGATCATGCTCTTGTACACCTGCACGCATGATAAACAATTCCACATAAGCTGCTCAATTTACGTGTAACGAATTCTATGCGGCATCAAGTAATCAACAAAAAGCATATCACATCTCTGGTCAAAAGAAACACTCATTTTGCCTGCTAGTGTTGCAGCGTTAAAATCCTACAGGCAGCAACAGGACTATTTAAAGGTGAGGCTGACATTCTTATTACATCGCATCAAAACAGATTGTTCTCAAGCAAACATTCATATCATCATATGTATCATCATCCAAACAAACAACATCAACAAAGTCTTTGTCCTAAGTACGCTAGGGTAGGCTATCATCATCCAAATAATGAAACTAAAATAAGATTCCTACTTAAACTGGGCACATAAATAACATTATTCCATTGAAAAAGAAATCTGAAGCAGTGTTTTAAAGGGGCGACTGAACGCCTAGACGACCGCCAGACGCCCAAAGCACCCACCTAAGTGACCGTGCATGGCGTTCAGTGCCTAGACGCATAGGCGGCGACTAGACGACGGATTTTAAACGGTGATTTGGAGTGTAACTTAAAGAGCGTGACACCCCACAGCTTCGACATCCGCGTCTTTCCCATTTGCCACTTTAAGTTTTATTTTTGCTCGCCCTATGGTTTGGGTCGTATGTAATTTGCAACACGATCACTTGCACCTGAGTCAATCCACAATTTATTTCTAAAAAATCAATATAAAGTGATTCATCTATAAAAAATATTTCATATTTAGCTTTATTGCTAAGTCATTTATGGAATTCTAGGCAATCCTTAATGAAATGTTTTTCTTTCTTGCAGTGAAAAACTTGCAACTTTTGCGTTTTGGGGCTACAGACTCTTAAATGACTTTTTCTGAGACTTGGATGAACCAGGGTCATTCCATTCTTTCTCTTTGAAGACCTAACATTTAATTATTGGTCTTTGCCTTAGTTTCATAACCCTCTCTTCCAACTGGGAAACTCTCAGAGTTATCTACGAAATTTTCCACTTTCCTCTAGAGAATTATAATTAATCTTAAATTGATCAAACTCACTTGTGGAAGGCTCCAATACCATGATAATGAGGATATTTTCACTTAACTCAAAGTCCAAAACTCTAACCTTCGAAGAAACATTGCCTTACTTAAACTGTATCCCCTCACATAATCACATTACGTCCATATTATATTTTTTAAGAAGCTTCGCAAATAGCTACAACAACAACAACAAAGCCTTTGTCCCAAGCATGTTGGGGTAGGAATTGGGTTTCATTTCCATGAGAATGGCTGAGTGTAGTTGTTGGCTCGCCAAGCCTATCACAACCCCTCCTTTACGCGGCCTTAGGACTGGCTCACGAGCATAAATCTTTTTGGATTCTTTGAATTGATCCTCCACTGTCGCAAAGAATTCCTAAATTAGCCTCATAATTTTTCTAACATCACAATAAGGGCAACACGGTTTGAGTTCTACCATTTTTTTAACTTAGCCTCATAACTTATTTTGAGACCATCATACCCAGTGACACAGAGTGTAGTATCTTCACTTAAGACACAATATGATTTAGAACATCAGATACGTCTTAGGAAAAGATAATAAATGAGTATTGGGTATGATAACCTCAAAATAAGTTATAAATCTAAGATGAAAATATAGAAAAAATCCCAGTCGTGTTTGCCTTCTTATAATGAATGATTCAATATGTCCAAATATTGTAGGAAAACTTCCTAAAAAGGACATTGTCAAGAGATTCCTTACCACAGTAGAGGAGCAATTCAAAAGCTCCGAAAAGATTTATGCTCATTAGATTTTCGCAAAGCTTCTTTACAGATACAATTAGGGGTGGTAAACGGGCTCGACCCACGGGTCTTTTTACAATTTATTTCGGTCCTTATTAAATATTAGTTCAAAAATGAATATAAATTAGCCCAACCCTAATCCGATCCGGCTCTTCACATTATTAGTTCATTTTTTTGGGCCCTTTGTCAGCCCTAGAAACAATATAGATGAAAATGTGAGAGGGAACATTTTGAGTAAGGTTGATCCTTATTTAAAGATTAAAGCTTTGAATTGTGAGTTAAGTGGAAATCTCCTCATTATCAGTGATATTTAATTCTCTCACAAGTGAATTTGATCAATTATAATTCTCTGAAGTAAGAATGGACACTTGCGAAGATGAATCCAAGAGTTGTCCAAGAAGAAGAAGAGGATTATGAAACAAGCCAAGGACCAAGCCTTTAATGTTAACTCTTACAAGAGAAAGAAAGAAAGTGATGGTCCTAGTCCTTCCAACTCTTAGAAAAAGTTTAAGTCGCCCGAAAATGCAAAAGGTGCTAGTTCATCACCAAATACTTTCGTTGCACATGCGGTGAATGTGTGCAACCACTGCAAGTACATTCCAAAAAAGATTGTCCAGAATTCTTGAAATGGCTTAGCAATAAAGGTAATGATGAAACTACGTTTGTAGATGGATCACTCTATATTAATTTTTATAAAAATACATGATGCATTGACTCAGGTGCAACTGTTCATGTTGAAAATTTCATATAGGGACTCCATCCAACCCAAACCATGAGGCGAGAGAAAAGAAAGCTTAATGTGGTGAACGGGAAAGACGCGGATGTTGAAGTTGTGAGGTCTCTAACGCTGAAGCTACACTCATAATGGTTCTGAAATAAAGGGACCATCATAAGCATTACTCCTAATAAAAAAACGTTTCTATTTGAAATAGGCGGATATGTCATAATTGTTTAAATTTAATGGTCTTTGAAACACCTCACTTTGGTGCATTATTGAGAATGAGCAAATGTAGTTTAACCAAACGATCAAAGAAGAGAATATTGGTTATTGATCCAGATTTAACTGGGTCAAATAAGAAAAGAAAAAGGTGAGAATAAAAAGGAAGAGCCGTTACTCACGTATCCTAACAACCACGCTCTAACCTGGGGCGATCAACCAACCAGCCTCAGTCTCCGGCTGTTGCAGCGCGTTAAAAAGTGGGGAGCCTCAACAGAGACGGTAACCAAGTTCACATTCTCTGAAAACTCGCCCAAAATTTGACAAAAGTCCACCGATTGAGAGAGTGCTGAAAACGGCCGGAAGATGGAGCTTTATCAACCCGTTCCAGGGCGGTGCCGCTGGAGACCAGAGGGGACAAGATTCATTGGAAAAGGGGGGAAAGAAGCCATGGTCGATCAAGTTTCACGTCAATTCATCATCCGTGTTCTAAGGCTAGTTAGATGCTTAAGTGATGGTCAATCTCATGATTATGCATTAACCGAAAATAATAATTCACTGACACCTCGAGGTGGTCGGGGTGGTCGGCGAAGATCTCGTCGGGGGTGGGGAAGTCTGGGCCCTTGTCTAGCTTGCAGCACGCGCCGCACCCGCTCGCGCACTTCCAACGGACCACCCGCTTCGGCTTCTCCTGCGGCTGCTGCGTCCCCTTTCTCGCCTGGCCCTCCAGCCTCGGCGGCCTGAGCGCCTCTTCTGCCGCGCGGGTCTTCTTGCCCTCGGCGGCCGGCCTCGCGCTCGGCTTCTTATTTCCAGGGGCCTCGCCGTGCCGGGGCAAGGGCTGCGGCGGCGCCGGGGGCTTGGGTTCGCCCCGCCGCTGGCCCTTCCTCCTCCTGCCGCCCGACGAAGGTGAGGAGGACAAGGCGGCAACGGCGGTGAGCCGGACGGACACCGACCTGGCGGCGACGGCGACGGCGCCGACCGCCGCCGTGGCGCCGCGCAGCATCTTGATTTTGTCCCGGCTTCTCCCTCGCTTATCCCCTCTTCTTGGAAAAGGGCAAAGCCCGACGACGCCTCAAACAAGGTTGGCAGGCCAGAAAACTCTACCCAGGAAGAACACTGATTGCCGGGTTGGTATGGCTACTCCGGCCCATGACAATAAGGCCTGCAACTAACTCGTCTAGTCGTCTTGTCTGGGCATGTGGCAATTTCATGTTTCTCAAAAGAAATTGTGGTAAATTTCATTATTTTCCAGTAAAAATAGTAAGTTTCTTTTTAGATTGGAATTTTGTACTGATAATTAAAACAGGAGTTCAATACGTTATACGTGTTGATATGCTCATATACCGCTACTGCAGTCCTGCACTAAGGAGACACGCCAAAGAGTTGGGTGTATTCAAACTTTAAATACATATTTGGCGCAAGTTTTAATAAAATTCTTATTTAGCATCAATTTTTTTATTCCCTTATATGCCATTGAAACTATTAATGAAATTCACATGTGTACTTAGAAGGTGCAAACTTGCAAAGCAATATTCCACCAATATACTATGTTAAAAAAAGGGACGTACCCACTACTCAGTGGCAAAGTCTCCCTCACACATTGTGCCGTCTGAAAAAAAGTTATTTCTAGACAGGTTTACCCCTATTTTTACAGAGAACCTGGTTCGAACCCAAAACCTTATGACATAAATAAAGACACTACCACTGCGCCAGATCCGCCCTTCACCAATATACTATGCTCTTCTCATAAAATAAATATGCATGCTGATAGTTGCAAACGAATAATACAATGCGGCTGCTAAAGACATGGAAAATGCCAACGAACTTCACGTAATGAAACGAAAAGCTCTTCATCCTCTGCTTGCTAAAGAAAGGGAACTCAAATATATGGCTTTTTGGATGTTACATAGCACGAAAACTAGTGCAACAAACAGTACAATTCGTCACTCGATTGTCTCTCCCTCTACACATACCTCCTTCACCGCCAGTGGTTCATACCAGGTAGGCTCAAAGCCTGCGGCTTTCCTCGCATCCTTGTTAAAAGGGGGCTTTAAGGGTCCCCTGAAATATTCTCTAACAATCTTATGGAAGGTTCTAGTGACTGCTGCTTCGTCTTCATATGCATTGTTGCCTAGTTCACACTTTGCCAGTCTATCCTCCACTTCTTGGGCCATCTTATCAAGGTCGTTAACACCTTGTACAACCTTGGACGTCTCTTCATTTTCCACATCTTGGTTCGTGGATGCCAGTTCATCTCCTACCCCTTGTACCGCCTTAGCATCAGGGGTACCATCTCCTGGGAGCTCAGAGCAGTCAGGTTGCTGCGCAATAGAATATGTGATGGGACCATCATGTCGGGACCGGAGACACAAGAATCTAAACCATCTAACTCCGGCCGCGCAATGTGTTATCTCTTCAGGATAGATAACATCTTCCAGTATTTTGGCTGTTATGTCATCGCCACCAGCACGGAATCTTGATATGGTGGTAGGCAGGACATCTAATCCTCTAGCCTGCATTCAAGAGAATATGAAAGGTCAGACATTTGATTGGTTATGTATATGCAAATATGATTATATGGGAATTTATAACAGGAAGAAGATGAGCAATACTGGTACATTATACAGAGCAGACAAATGTCGGTTGTCATGATGCTCCAGAATATTATAGGCGAGGATAGCCGAAGAACACTTAACTGTACATACTGATATCGCAGAAAACAACATTTGGTGGACAATAAACAAAAAAATCATGTGGAGTGCAGCAAGAGAGAGAGAGAGAGAGTCTTGAAGGTCGTCACTTGTCACATGCACGTTTATTGCAGAAACTGCTTTGCAACATGTTTCCCTGGAGTAAAATGTGCAGGCTTAAATTCAAAAATCATACAAAATGGAAGGACATTCAATCCGGCACCGTAGCCCAAGTTCAACTAACATATCAAACTGCATCCTCTTGATGCGATTCATCTTCTCAGATATTTTAAATCATTTTATTTTTTCTATTTTTAGCCACAGTACCCTCGGTATTTTCTTTGCACCCAAATAGATTTTTCCCATTGATCCCCTCTCTTGTCTCCGTCGTCCTCTATCTCACGAGCAGGCAAGCAAGCACGTAGGACCTTCCTCAACCACCCGCGAAACCAGGCTTGCTCTGCCCGCCGCCAACCGGCCCTGCCCCTGACCCAAACTGCAGGAGCATGATAGGAACGCTCGCAGGCACGGCCAGGCAGCGGCAGGCGAGCACGCTCCCACGGTGTCCCATTTCGTGACCACCATCCCTGCCCGCCCCCAACTGCCAGACTTGAGCACCTTGGTTGGTTCAAGCTCCAATCCAAACTTATGACGGCTCAAAATGGAAAGGTGAGCATGTTTTCATTAAATTTTTGATTTGTAGGATCCATTTGAGCAATATGTTGTTAAAATTTTGGATTTTCTTGAAGCCCTCCGTGAGGCAGTAGCCATGGGCGGCGAGGAGCCATTTGGGATGGATCTATGAGGACACTGCAAGGTACATATTTGCAAGGTCATTCTAATTTCACACTAATTTTAACCCGAATCAAACTCTAGAGGCGCATCCCCAACTCATTTATTCGCATGAGACTCGAATAGGCTTGTTATGGATCCAACTTAGTTTAACATTGACAGTGGTAGAGCCAGCGGTTCCATTGGTTGACTGGAATTCAATGGAAATTCAAGAAGAAATGGAGGAGGAAGGATAGAATTTTGCAGTGAAGAACAAGTTTATGCACTTTTCACTTTGAAGGGGCAGGGATGAGGGCAGAACAAATGGCTAGGGAGGCTGCCTCCAGTTCAAGAGCCGGTGGATTTCCCTAAAAAAAATCAAGAGCCGGTGGAGCAAGTGCTTCTGAAATTCATAATGTAGAGGGTACTGAAGATGCATCAATGCCCGTGGATGATTATATTCCAATTTCTGAAGGAGATAGTGATTGTGTTTGACAAGGATAATCCCTCTGGCTTTTGGGCATCATGTACCCTTGTATGGAGGAATTCAGATTGGCTATGAGATAATATGCAATAATAAAAAATCTGAATTGGGCATTGAGGCACATGCAAGAAGAGGTATGGAGTGTACTGTGAGGGGTGATTGCCCTTGGGCCATTGTTGGGCACAAGCAAACAGACAACATGATTATTAATATTATGGTACTAACTTCTAAACTAACATGTTCATGAATTTGCACTGTGTATCATTTCTGTTGTAAATATTTGACTTATACATTGTTTTGTGTTGTTTATGCAGGTCACAGTGTTGAATGATGTACACACATGTACATCTAGCACCAAGCGAAGGACCACTACACCTTGCAAGTGGGTTGCTTCCAAGGTTGTTTATATCCTTAGGGCAAGCTCGTCTCCACATATGTCGATGTTGGGAATGATGACTGCAGTCGCTTTTGTACGAACCCCGGCACAGGGCAAAGCGGTTCCAGCCCGCTACTCCTCTCCAGCAAGAACAACATGGCTTGAGTGCAGTAGACTAGAAACTCCATTTTGACGCTAAGAATGGTGATTGCAACCGCTTCTACACGAACCCCAACACACGGTAGAAGCAGTTGCAGCCCACCACTCCTCTACAGTAAGAACCGATGAGCCTTTATTTCAGATCTAAATGTTCTATGAAAGGGTATGGACCTATAGTGCACCACTTAAAAATTTCATACACTTATTACTCTAAAAAAAGTTTATGGACGCCATTGACACAAATGGACAAGTTCATAGATCTGGAAATGCAAAATAAAAGTTTGTGGACCTGAATGACACAACTAGACAAGTTCATGGACCTCTGGTGCATTTTACTCTTGTTCCATTGCTTTGTTGTTTAATTTAGTTTGTTTAACCTCATAGGAAGAAAACCAGAAAAAATACTACTAAAGGGTGGACTCCTAAAGATTCAACACCAGATAATCCAATCAACATAAGGGAACAAATAATGCAAGATAGTCATGGAATAGTGATAGGCTTGGCGAGCCAGCATCAAAACCAGCCATTCCTATGGATTCACATCTAGCCTACCTCAAAGTACTTGAGACAAAGGCTTTGTTATTGTTATTGTTGTAGTCATGGAATAGTGAGAAGGGTAGGCCTGGCGCAGTGGTAGAGTCTCTCCACTTGTGTCCTGGAGGTCCTGGGTTCGAATCAGCCTCCTTGCAAAATAAGCAAGGGGAAGGCTGCCTAGAAATTCCCTTCCCCAGACCCCACAACGTGTGGGAGCTTTCAGCACTGGGTATGCCCTTTTTAGTCATGGAATAGTGACAAGAAGGTAAGAAATTATTAATTCTCACCGTGTATGCATTATTCCGACCTAAACAAGTTTGAAAAAAATGGCACGTGTGCAAACACCTACCTATGTTGATTGGAGAAGGCACATCTTCTCAAAAGGCTTCTTCTTCTCAGACTCCAAACGCCACTACAGCAGCTCCAAAAGAAGATGACTCCAAAAAAGGCTAAAAGGAATTTAGTTGGAGATGTACAAATTTGTAGAGTTGGTTCTGAGATTCACTGATCTGAACCTATTTGTGTATGTAAGATGTGAACCTGTTTTGTTATTTCCAGATGGATGAGCTGATTTTCTTATTTATGTAAGTGGGAAGTAAACTTGTTTTGTTATTTTTGGATGGATGAACTCATTTGCTCGCTAGCTATGTACTAGTCTAAGAATAGGAGTTCAATTGATATATGTTAAATTGTGATGGATGATGCTTGATGTTTTATTTTTAGTATGATTTACTAGGGAAAATACTCATCCATGACGCACATAATTTCTGGGGTCTGATATGTTTTTGTGTGTAGAGGGCTGGCCATAACAAAAAGATTGAGTTGGGTGTTAAGCTACTATGCACCGACCAGTTGACCCCAAAAGCTTACGCTGATGGAGAAGGGTGGGCAATTCACTTATATTTCAACACTCCCCCTCATGTGTGCAGGGTCCCTCGGGGCGCAAACATAGAATAGAAGTCGACTGCAATTTATTTTAATAAATTGCATCCGCCAGGATTCGAACTCAAGACCTCTGGCCCTGATGGGTGGGCAATTCACTTATATTTCAACACTGGAGGATAATTTTGTCCGTTTGTGTGGTTGGTAGCCTAAAGGAAACGAAAATAGACTAAAACAGTGTATAGTGCTATTTTAAAGGTGTACCCATGCTGAAAATGCTGTCCAGCCAATTCCACGTTTAGAGTGCTATTTTGTCGAAGCCACATGTTGAGGACCTTTTTTTTTGGAAATGCATATTGAGGGTCTTATATCTTATAATAGCAAAAAGCTCATAGGATAGCCCCCAAACTATGGTGTGAACTGTGAAGAGCACATTTTGTCACATCAAGCAAAGAAACAAGAGCATCAGATCGGAATCTATGACCAACAATCAGGAGGCTTCACTGCCTGATGTCTAATGTGAGTGTCAACGAGCCAGCATGTACAAGTCAGACGTTCCAGTCTGATGTACCCCTACTGCTCTTCCTGCTTGTTTGAGAAACATTCCAAGGATTCGAATTTGAAGTTCTCTACTAATTTCAGGCTGCAAGCCTTCCAGATCTTGATTGCGTTAGTTTATTTTAAAAAGGAAAAAGAAGAAAAGCCTAACAGTTTAAAGAATTTGCCTATATAGACTTGCAGCACTAAAGTCATACAGAGTTCACTCTCATGTCGAATCGATTTTGGCAATCATATGCAAGGTTCACGAATCAGAAACATAAATACGTACAGAAAAGGTTTCATCCCTCACCTCGTGTACGCAGTGCTCCACGGCGAGGCGCGCGTGCAAGCAATGCGAAGTGCGCATCGCGGAGTCCCAGAGCCCGTCGTGGGCCGGGAGCGCGCCGTAGTGCGACCCGAGGTCCCTCAGCCGCGCGGAGAGCAAGGCGTAGTGGCGGCCCTCGTCCTGCGCGACGCGCGCGAAGTCGTCGAAGAACTCGCGGGGCATCCGCATCGCCGCACCGAAGCGGGCGACAATGTCCCAGGAGAGGTCGACGGCCCAGCTCTCGGTGTGCGCGAGCGAGTGCAGCATCGCCAGCCGGCTCTGCGCGCTGCCGCCCTTGCCCAGCTTGGGCGCCCGCGACGGCGGGAGCAGCCGCACCGCGTCGCTCCGGGCAGGGCGGTCCGGCGGCGCGCGCGCGGGGCGGGACGGGTCGTACGGGAGTGGAATGTCGCCGCGCAGCCACAGGGACGCGGCGAGGTCCCCCAGCCGGGCCTTCTCTTCAGGGTCAGCCACGGAGAGGATGTCCAGCGCCCAATCGACTAGCGTCTTGGCCGGCTGCTGGTCTTCTTGGCCGCCGCCGGTGGAATGCTCGCCGGCATTTACTGTGGCCTCCATCTGCAGCACGCGCCTCTCGGAACAGGTCTGAGAGTTAGCCGCCGCCGCCGCTGTTCAGGCACCGGAATGTCAATTACTCCAACTTTTTTGGGGCGTCTGATGTGTGGTGGGCTGAACCGAATACTGGACTGGCACTGGCAGCCCGCAAGATATCTCAGTCTCAGCAGTTGGATCTCGGTTGGGAATGTTTTTTGAATTTTTTTCAAAATTAATAATTTTTTTAAACATTTGAAATGTATTGTGTCAAAAAATAATGTGTATTGCATCAAAATTTTAGATGTTTTATGTTAACATTTTTTACATAAATATTGAACATGTTTTTTTCTCAAAAAAAAGGTTAAAGGTTACTTGGTGGGCTAATATTAGTCAAATTGATTAGATTTGGTGTACTATTGGCTCGAACGACTCACCAAAGCACGGAAGCTAATTAAAAATTGGATTTTTATTTGAAGACTGTCCAACAGCATGGATGACCTTATATTAACTCGTCAATTTTAGATTCAGTTCAGGATTTTTTTGGAAATTCCAGGAAGAAATTGATAAACAAATAGACTATTATAGGGCGCTGTCGAAGTGTTTTCTTGCGATACTTCTCCCGGTCTGTTCGGAAGCAGCCCGCGAAGGTTCTTTTTTCGGAGGGCTAGTGGATCTTGAAGGTCGGAGCACAATGGTGATAGAGACACGAGGATTTACGTGGTTCAAGCCGCCGGAGCGTAATACCAGACGCCCATGGGATCTGTATTGCTCGCGTGTGTGAGTGTGTGAGTTGGCTGGGTTGTGAACCCTGGATGCTAAAGAGATCTGAGAGCAAACCGACCCTTTGCCCGGAGGTTGCCCCGGTCTTTTATAGCCTAAGGCCGGGGCAGTTACAATGTCGCCCGAGGCCCGACAGGTGGCCCCGCGGCTGTCCGTACCCTACACATGAGCTAGGGCATTTACAGCTACATGTAATGTCGTTGTCGGAGGAGTCAAGGCGCGCCGCCTGCCACGTCGGGTGCCTCTGACCGGGTAGCAGGTGATGATAAAGACCCCGTCTTGTCACCGTGTCTTCTCACTCTGCTGAGCGGCTCTATGCCGTTGGGCGGCATTGTTCCGCTGTTACGTCTCGCTGCCCTGTCTTGTCACCGTAATGGTGAACAGGCGGAGGACAGAGGCGTGCGCCGTGAGCCATGCTTCTGGGGAAGGCACGAGCCTTGAATGCACGGTCTCACAGTACACCTTTCTCTTTACTCCTTGGCTATCTGTCCGTTGCTTGTCTACGCGGCGCCCGGGTGGCTGGCCCCCCAAGACACGCGTCGCCACCGGAGCTGTCTTGCGGAGTAGTGAGGGGTCCGAAGTTGTTGGACACATGGCAGCACCGGAGCCCTCCCATGCTGGTGATTGGGCCCGGAGCCGTAGGGCACGTGGCACCATCGGAGCCCTCCTTGGTAGGAAGGGTCGCCTGGAGTTGTTGCCCACGTGGCAGCCTCGGAGCCCTCCCATGCTGGAGGTCGGACCCGAGACCTAGGGCACGCGCCTTGTCATCATTGCTCCCTAGCTGGCGGTTGGGCCCAACCCATAGGCTGGATCCCTGTCTTCTGCATACGTGCTGACGTATGCCTTCTTTTGCTCCTATGCGCGGGGGTACCCGGTCTTGAGGGTACCGACAGTGGCCCCGGGGCCCATCTGGACAAAGACGAAGCCTCTTGCAGATGGGGCCTCCGTCAAAAATCCCGTGGTGGTCTTCTGATCTTGCTCCTCCTCCTGTCAGACTTGTCTCCACAAACAGGAGCCTTGTGGCCTGAGCGAAGTTCGGCCCTTGTCTTCGGCTTGTCATAGTTGGCGCTCCGAGTCTTCTGCTCGCTGCTGCAGAGGTCGGACGTCCAGTGAATGGACAGGACATCAGCATCGGGCCTCCTAGGAGGTTCGAGATGCCAAGGACCTGTGCGGACCTGTAAACATGACAGAAGGAGGGAGTAGTTGTGCTCTTTGGTCACTCCTCCTTGTTCGGTAGCTTTGTTGTGGCTTACGGTCCTCAGCTGAGCTACGGGGCTTGGGTAATTCGATGTGGATTGTCCAGGATATGGTTAAAGCCTTGCTCAGGGGTACGAGCCGTCTGATTCCTCGGTAACAAGACGTAGCACTAGAGAGGCAGGGTGTGCACGCTAGGGGTATGGAACCAGACATAGCAGGCTACACACCCTGGACCTCCCGCTGGCGTAAGCTTTTCAGGGGAAGGACCATTCAGCGCCATAGGGCCCCCGAGCAATGAGACAACCATAGGACCTCGGGTATGCCACATGTACCTCAAGCAGACTCGCCTGTGGAGGGATAGCACAGCTCCTGCTACGGTTGAACACAGGAAAAAGTGACTGGCCACACGGCCGGAGCAGTATGGAAAGAAAACACGTAAAGAGTATTGGGGCAATGTCCGGGGTTCAGTTACTTTTCTTGTCCGTAGGCGTGTTCTTTCTGGCCCCCAAGTACTCAGTTGTAGCGCAGGGGAGGCATGAAGTGCTCGCTAGGGGTACGGAACCAAGCATAGCAAGCTACACACCCTGGATCTCCGTGGGCGTTAACCTTTCAGCGAGGAGACTTTCCAGCGCCACGGGACCTAGGACAAGTATGTGAGATGACTCCGGACATTCCATTTACAATTGATATGTATAAACAAGCACAAACTATAAAGAAGGTTCGTAGGGTAGGATAACTTTTCTTATTTCAAGCTTCCTTCGAGTGATAGGAGGAAACAAGCCGTGCAAGATGGCAGTGACCTGCCTCGGATGACAAGAGTAGTAGGACACTTCCGGAGCTTAGTTGTTCTAAGCGCTGTTCCTAGACACTATGACACCTTTACAAAGAAAGAGAAAAAGAAAAAATATTCTACCACTGCGTTAAGGGTAGAAATTACCCATTGCCTATGGCTAGGCGGGTGTACCTGAGGTGGCATACTTGCGAAGGACCCTCCCAGCTGGGGGAGGGTTTGCCACACCTCCTTGAAAAAGTATTAGCCGAGGCATCAGGTGCCTCCACCTTGGACTGTCTACTCTGAGCGTACCATTGTCGGAGCGTTCTGTGGTCTTACGCATTTCGAACAGTCTCTAGCCACATTGCCTCGTCGACGAGATTGATTTCTTCACGCAGAAGCTGGTTCTGCGTGGCTTCGTCGTATGTCTGGACGTCGGGTGAGCCCCTGGCGTGTTCTGGAGGGAGGGCGGCCTCAACCCCCTACACCAATCTAAGAGGGCGTCTTCCCTTGTCGTACGATGACATCTAGGAGAGCTCTCGGCCAGTAGAAGTCATGCCGGAAGGCTCTACCGACCAGTGTGCGGGACGAAGCGTGGTTGTCGTACTCGCCTCCATGGATCTCTTGGAGCAGATCGTGCGAGCAGCTCGCATCCCTCCTCTCGGGTTATGCACTGCAATAGGACCCTGTTGACGCCACGCTGGTAGAGATCCCCATCTACCAGTGTGTATATCTTAGTCATATGAATGATCCATTTAGTGGATACATGTTCATCGGGAAGTATATTGTCCTTCAAGTAGGCTCGGACCTCCGTGATCCATGCATCAGGTCCTACTTGAGCTTCTGGATCTTGGGCGTCGGGTTCCACGGAGTCCCCGATGACGCATACGATCCTTGGTGGGCGCCATGGTTGCAGGGCCGCCAGTGAAAGTTGCCTAGAGGGGGTGAATAGGCTAATAAAACCTGAAACTATTGCAAACAGCGGATAAAACTTGAAGGGGGTCGGACTAGTCCGGTCTAAGTAAAAAAAATGTGTTTTAGTTTCCCTTTTAAGTTTGTTTGAGCAGAAGATATATGGTAGTCAAATAATATCACTAATTAGTTGTGAATGATTAGATTGCGAGATAGTAGAACAATTCATGGGTATTACCAAAATGAAAACTTAACAAGTGATTCTAGTGAGCGAGTGAGATAGTAAAGGAACCAAGAGACACGATTTATCCCGAGGTTCGATTCCACACAGGAATCTACGTCCTCATTGAGGAATCCACCAAGAACCGGGTCTTTTCCAACCCTTCCCTCACCGAGCGATCACCAAGATCAAGCCCGAGCTCTTTCACTATCAATCAAATGTGAATACAATGCTCTTAGGGGCTGCTCACAACTTGAGGCTCCCTACACCAACCTAGCAGTTCTAGAAATCAAAGTACAATTGTTAAGAACTCAAATTAATAGTTAGAGTGCAAGAGAATCAAACCGGGAGCTCAAACGTCGATCACAACATCTTTCCTCTCACAAAAACCACAATCTCCTCAAGATCCACTTTTAGGAGTCTAGATGGTGAGGAAAGAGGCTTAGAAGAGCTCTAGGAATGAGTTTTCAGCGCTTGGGTTGTTCTTCTTCTAATTCTTAGCCGGGGGTCTCCTTTTATAGAAATCCCGGCATTTAGCCGTTACCAAATAAAGTCTAGACTAGTCCGGTCCTCACCCCGGACTAGTCCGTTCTTGAGGGACCACTCACGTCACAGGTTACCAAATAAAGTTTAGTGACTGTTGGACTCAAACGGTCATAAAATCCCGGACTAGTCCGGCCAAGAGCGGACTAGTCCGATCTCAGTCAGGAACCTTTGTTCCGTATGAGAACGGACTAGTCTGGTAAGGGCATACTAGTCCGGCCCTAAGGATGAACTAGTCCGGTCTTACCAGACTTAGTCTAAAAACTCTCTAATCTGGGGCTGCGGACTAGTCCAGCCAACTTAGGACTAGTCCGAGCTCACACACGAACTTTTGTTCCGTCCTAATTCGGACTAGTCTGAAGGGATCGGACTAGTCCGGCCTGTGGAGCGGACTAGTCCGATGGCACTCAGAGACTTCTTCTCCGGACCTAAGCGGATTAGTCCGCTTAGCGGACTAGTCCGGCCTCTCGGGCGGACTAGTCCAGCCCTCTGAGACTTAGTCTCATAACGGCTCAGACTCACACAATAACGGACTAGTCCGGACTCACCCAGAGACTCTTTATCCGGTCCAAAATGGATTAGTCCGGGTCAGAACGGACTAGTCCGACCTATGGTCCGGACAAGTCCGGTCTCCCTTTTTTTACCCATACCTATGACTGCTTCGTCTCATGATTCTAACTTTCTACGCTTCGTTTGAGCTCTCTAATGATTCTCAAGCACTCTAAAAGAGAAGACCCTGTACACGACTAGAAAATGTGAAAATTAATAGAAAATTCTAATTTCTACTCTTTCAAGTCTTCTTATTTTCTTTTGCTTCTTGAGAGACTCCGTATCTATTTCTTTGATAAACACCTGTGCTCATACTCAGTAAAAACTTAGTAGTATCTTAATTATCATCATCAATCAACATAAACCCACGGGGATTACCTAGATGCACTTTCAGCGGGGACCGCTAGCTTTGAGGTGCTGGTCTCGCCCCCTTCGTCTGGTTCGGCGGGCCAGGTTGTCTTCACGCAGAAGCTGGTTCTGCGTGGCTTCGCCATATGTCTGGACGCTGGGTGAGCCCCTGGCGAGTTCTGGGGGAGGGCAGCCTCGACCCCCCAACACCAATGTAAGAAGGCATTTTCCCTTGTCGCACGACGGAGGGAGGGAACGCCTGGTTAGGCGTAGAGTGTCTTGCGTCGCTCGTTGTGGTCGCTGGAGTCGGAGTCTAAATGGCCGTAGACGGCTTTCAACGCCCTCTCGGCGTCTTGATACTCCATACCCTGCTCAGCGCCGACCTTAGGTTCGGGCTTTTGTTTTCCCTCCCGCTGACAGAAGGGTGCACCATCTTGGCGCGACAACTGTTGTTGCAGCTCACGGAAGAGTTCCGCGAGCTTCTTGATCTCGCGGCAATCGCTAGCGCCATGGCTACCGATGTTCTACACCGGGCACCACTCACCGTCGTCGCCAATGGACGACAGTTGCGGGCGCTTGTCTGGGCGCGGCCCGTGGCCCCCTGCGGCTGCTACTGCTGCTGCTGTGGGGGCTCCAGCCATCGACTTGTCCCTGTCGCCTGCCTTCTTCTTCTTGCCGCTGCTCTGGGTTGCGGCTCTAGTAGCGGACTCACTAGCCTTCCCCTTGCTAGGCGGTGTGTGCTAGTTGCAGCCCTCTGCGGCCCTGACACACTTGTCCGCCAAGCTCAAGAGCTCGGAGACGTCCTGCACATCGTGCGTGGCCAGCTTCTCGAGCATCTTTTTGTCGCGGACGCCCTGCCAGAAGGCGACGACGACGGAGGCGTTGGAGATGCGGGGGATGGTGTTCCTAACCTGGTAGAACCGTTGAATGAAGGATCACAGCGATTCCTCATAACGCTGACGCACGGCGTGGAGGTCGAGCTCGGTGCCCGGTTGGGTGCAGGAACTCCCAAAGTTGGCCGTGAACTGACGGCACAACTCTTCCCAGTAGATTATAGACTCCTGGGGCAAGTTCATGAGCCATGACCGGGCTGACCCGGTCAAGGCCACGGGGAAGTAGTTGGCCATGATGGCCTCATCCCCTCCTGCAGCTAGGATGGTTGTGGAGTAGATCTGCAGGAACTCGACCGGGTTGACTGTCCCATTGAACTTCTCTAGCAAGTGCAGCCGGAACTTACGCGGCCACACCGCCATATGAAGGTGTGGGGCCAGAGCCATGCAGCCTCCCACTGAGCCTAGGGAGATGTGGTTCTGGCCCGCGCAGATGGGGCGCATGGCACCCGGGGTACCATACTCCTCCTCGAGCTTGCGACGCCACTCGTGTTGTCGCTCGATGGTGATGCATCCATCTTCTTTCTGACGGTGGCGGCGGTCCAGCTCGGCTCTGAGGTCTGCGGTGGAGAGACTGGACGTCGCCAGCGAGTGGGTTGTTGCCGTCCTGGACGACAGCTGTACCGTCTCTGGTTGCCGCCTCTGGTGGCTCAGTGAGTTGAGCGCGGCTACGACCAGGTGGTCGACATCTTTGCACCACTACTCTGCACCGGACGGAGAAGCTCCCGCGCTTGGGGGGGGGGGGGGGGGGGTCTGAAGGAGCGCGCGAGCTGCCAACAGCACACTATTCAGGCTAGCTTCAGTCGGTGCTCGCGACGCCGTCGCCACCGAGGGCTGCCAGGTTGCAACGGGCACCGTCGCTGTAGGGGTTGCCATCGGCGTAGTTGGTCACCGCTCTAGAACGGGATGAGGCTTTCTGCTCCCTCTGCCGCTGGCGGCACGAGGGGCGGGAAGAGCCTCTGGGAGACTGGATGTTCACCATCATGAGCTCCGCGAACAACTTCAAAAACCAAGGAGCCCCCTACCTGGCGCGCCAAATGCCGAAGTGTTTTCCTGTGACACTTCCCCCGGTCTGCTCGGAAGCAACCCGCGAAGGTTCTTTTTTCGGAGGGGCTAGTGGATCTCGGTGGTCGGAGCACAATGGCGAGAGGGACACGAGGATTTACGTGGTTCGGGCCGCCGGAGCGTAATACCCTACGTCCACGGGACTGTTTGCTGTATTGCTCGCGCGTGTGAGTGTGTGAGTTGGCTAGGTTGCGAACCCTAGATCCTAGAGGGATCTGAGAGCGAACTGACCCTTTGCCCGGAGGCTGCCCCGGTCCTTTTATAGCCCAAGGCCGGGGCAGTTACAATGTGGCCCGGGGCCCGACAGGTGACCCCGCGGCTATCCATACCCTATACATGAGCTAGGGCATTTACAGGTATATGTAATGTCGTTGTCGTAGGAGTCAAGGCGCGCCACGTACCACGCCGGGCACCTTTGACCAGGTAGCAGGTGATGATGAAGACCTCGTCTTGTCACCGTGTCTTCTCGCTCTGCTGAGCGGCTCTGTGCCGTTGAGCGACACTGTTCCGTTGTCATGCCTCGCCGCCCTGTCTTGTCACCGTAATGGTGAACAGGCAGAAGACAGAGGTGTGCGCCATGAGCCATGCTTATGGGGAAGGCATGAGCCTTGAATGCACGGCCTCATAGTGCACCTTCCTTTTTACTCCTTGGTGATTTGCCCGTTGCTGGTCTGCGCAGCGCCTAGGTGGTTGGCCCCCCGGGACATGCGTCGCCATAGGAGTTGTCTTGCGAAGTAGCGAGGGATCCGAAGTCATTGGATACATGGCAGCACCGGAGCCCTCCCATGCTGGTGGTCGGGCCCGGAGTCGTAGGACACGTGGCACCATCGGAGCCCTCCTTGGCAGGAAGGGTCGCCTGGAGCTGTTGCCCACGTGGCAGCCTCGGAGTCCTCCTATGTTGGAGGTCGGACGCGAGGCCTAGGGCACGCGCCTTGTCATGAGTGCTCCCTAGCTGGCGGTTGGGCCCAGCCCGTAGGCTGGATCCTTGTCTTCTGCATACGTGCTGACGTATGTCTTCTTTTGCTCCTACACGCGGGGGTACCCGGTCTTGAGGGTAACGACATGCGCCCTTTGTGTTGGTTCCGTTTAAAGTATGTCCGATTTGTTTATTCTATAGATTTTAAGGTAAAATTGGAGGCAAAGCGTGGAGGTACTTGGGATGATTTCCCTGTAAGGGCTTGTTTGGATACAACTAAATACTCTTCATTTAAAGTGGATTGAGGGGGATTGGAGTAAAAATCAGTTTATTTTTCACTCCATTCCACTGAAATACAATTCATTTCTTATTACCCACACAAGCCATATGGCTTTGTTTGGATACACTTAAATACTTTCCATTTGGAGTGGATTGAGGAGGTTGAAATAAAAATTAGTTCATTTTCTACTCCAATCCACTCCATTTATTATTACCCAAACAAGCGGTAAAATATGTCGCAATGGATCGCTCCTCTTGTTGAATTTAAGAGGGGAGTGGAGAGGTTCCACAGCGGCAGATGGAGAAAGAAAAATATAACGCACGACCAGACTAAGGGTGTGTTTGGTTCAGCTGTGTATTCTTGAAAATCTAATTCTAGCTGTGAGCTGTGAGAAAGCTGCTGTGAGCTGAGAGCTGCATTGAAGTTGAAATATGTTTGGCTAGAAACAACTATGAAGTGTGGATTCTGTAATAAATGTGTTATAAAGAAAATAACGTTTGGTTGTGTAATCAGTGGTATGGTGGGTAATTTCTGTGAAAAGTTGAAAAAGAAATCTAGAAAATTTGGGGTTATGGCAGATTTCTATTTGCACTAGAAAAATCTGTAGATTTTGAAAAATCTAATTCTTATGTGAACCTCTTTGGTTCAGATTTCTGATTTTTGATAAAGAATCTGATTGGTGTAGCTTAACCAAACCGACCCTAAAATCATCTGGGAATGAACCAAGTCAAGCTTTTGTCTACTTGACGTGGTTGCTCATGTGTAGTACAGATTAGCGTTACACATCGTTTTTTCTCTGCGTATTATAAGCAGCAAAGGTTTTTCTTATTTATTTTTTTGCCTTTCTCACGTGCTCTCATAATGGTCATGCCAGTAGATGCATTATTTCATTATTTTGGCCTACATTATTCAACCACCACATTATTCGACCAGTCGCAAACACTACGAAGCTCTCCCGTCCACCACGTTCGACGACCACCACGACGACGACGCCCTTCATCCACCTGGCCGCGCGCCCGATCGGTCGCCTACGAAATCCTGCGACAAAACAGTCCGAGCATGCACATGACGACCCGCAAACGCGACGCGTGATGAGAGGCCAAGCAAGTGGCCAGCCTGTGTACGAAGACGCGCGCACGCGGCCAAGCGTCCAACGGAAAACGGCTTACTTGTTGCAGTCGGTGACGTCGCCGCCGAGCACGGGGACGTCGAGGCCGAGGTTGCAGCGCGCCGGGAGCATCCGCGCGCGCGCCGGGATCACGCCGAACGACGGCGCGGACTGCACCATGCACGTGCACATGGCGCGCCGCGCGTCCGCGGTCGTCGCCATCCGGCGCAGCGACTGCGCGCCCTGGCAGCAGCCGCCGGACGGCACCGCCGGCCCCGCGCCGGTCAGGAACCCGCCGCACGGGGCCAGCGCGTTCACCACGTCGCCGCACGACACCGTCGTCCCGGCGGCGGCGGCTCCAAGAAGCGGCGCCGCCGCCGCCGCCACTATCATCAGCGCCACGACGATCGCGCTGCGGCTGCGAGTAGCGCCCATCGCTGCTGGATCCGGCCGAGTGATGTGCGCGCTTGCTGGCTCGACCGAACCTGGCCGGGCGGCGTTTATAGGCGGAGGTGGTCAAGGGGTTTGCTGGCGCACCTCAATGCGGCCGGCAACCGCAGCGACCTCCTTGCCGTTCCCGGCGATCACAACCACTTTTCTGCGGGCGCTCGTTACGAGATCAGAGCAAGACGACGCGCCGTTCTTGAATGCAGGGTGACGCACCTTAGATTGTGACACTTCGCTGGAGGAGCTGAATAAAACAGAACCCACATAATTTGGTTTGGTATCTTGGTTCTCTTTTTCTTTTCTTTTCTTCAAACGATGTCTCTATTGCTTTCTGATTCTTGGTGTCTTTGAGCAATGCACGTTCATATATACTGTCTAGCATGTGGTGATAGAGGCATCCTGATTAAGCCGTTTTTTTGAGAAAAGAGTAACAACTTTTTATAGAGGCAATAAAAAGAATAGAATAAATAACGAATATAAGATTGGAGAAGACGAAAGAGCCGGCTCTCTAAGTCCATGAGATCCGAGCCTCGCCACGCACATTTCTTCGGTGTACTCCAGAACGAAAATAACAATAGTTTTCCGTGTGTAGGCACTCATTTCTATTAAAAGAGAGCCAAATAGGCTCTCCAGCACTATGTCGGTTTTCTCTAATCTTTCACAACAGATAAGCCAATAACGTTCCTTTACAACAAAAACGTGTTTCATAATTTTCAGTCGATACAAAATTAGATGTTCTTTCACTCAATTGTTCACAATCCTTAGATCTAGATCGGCTAGCTAGATTTACAGTTTTTTCTATAGTTAATACACGTTGGAGTGGGAAGATATGAAATTCAATAATTATATATATATATAAAGTAACAGAAAGAGAGATAAGAGTAACAAAATATAAGGTAAACTAAGATTCCGACATATGAATTGCTAATTTCCATCACTGAGCCTATTTGGCAAGACTCTGTATTAAGTAGAAAACAACTTCAACTCCGAATTATATGCGAAAAAAAATTAGCTTATTCCGACCCATATAGGAAACTGTTTAATAAAACGGTTTATTAGATAATGCACGTAATTTTAGAGTTACTTTATGTTTGGGACAAGGCATAAGTTGATAAAAGCTGTTTTTCAGCTTATAATTCATAGTATAAAACCAAAAACAGCTTATAAGTGCTTTAAGCATAAGCTATTTTAAGTTTAAGGTGTTTCGTAAAATTTATACTGTAACCTGTTATACAACAAGGCTAACAGTTCCATAATCTCTACCAAAACAGACAGGATGTCCCACTGCGTAAGAAACATCAATAAATCGTCTACTCCCCGAGACTCCATCAAGCCCATGAATATCCATACTCGGAAAATATATTTCCCCAGTAAAAATCACATGCAAATCAATAAAGCATTTAATGTGGTATATAAAAGAAAAAGAAAACGAAGGTCTCTGCTGTGAGTTGCATACAGATTTGCAACACCCTAGCATCACTTACGGTTCTAACTTGTTATTAAACAGATTCAAATACCACATTGTCAGCAACACAGGTAACGACTTACACCCAAAGACACAGGAGACTGCATAAAAGTTGATTAATGTGATAACTGGTGGCAGGATCATATTCATGTCCATGTGAATCTCATCTAGAGATGATTTACTAGGACCCAGGAGTAAACTTGATTGAAACACTGTTCACGCAGTGGCGCTCGTCAGTAGGCGTATTGAAGCCTTCCCCCTTGAAAACATGGCCCAAATGCCCGCCGCAAGCTGAACATGTGATCTCCACCCTCCTACCATCAGGATCAGGCTAAAACGATACACCACAAATCATCAGTATATTAACAAAGAAACCAAGGACGTGTAACATGCAGCAGCTGGCTACTGAGTCTTACTGTTCGGTTTATGGCTCCTGGAAGACCCTCAAAGAATGCTGGCCAACCGCAACCAGAATCAAATTTGGTGGTGGATTTGTACAGGGGGGTTCCACAACCAGCACAGTTGTAAACCCCGTCACTGTAGAATTTGTTGTACTCTCCTGTTCCAGGTAATCTGGACATGGATGTGAGCTTAGCATAAGGATTGATGCTGCAGCATGCTTGGATCATCATCAGAAAATCATTTAATGCATCAAGTAACAAGCGAGATATTTGTATTCCAACACAAGCCAATGGGAAAAAAATCAAGACTAAAGAATCTGAGTGGCTTGATAAAGCATTCAGAATCAAGTTAATAAGACAATTACTTGGGCATTGATTTGCATTAGTATGCCCACACAAACTTTACTACTCCACTCCTGCGACAGAGTTCCACTCCTGCGACAGAGATCGCTGCTCGCAAAGCAGCATAGGCATTTGATATGTATGCCAATCAAACTGCGATATGTTTTCACCCATAAGACTTGTTCTGATTTAATCTGACTAGCATATGGATTTGAAAATATGACAGACTGTAAGGCAATGCTGCTAAGGAGGAATATGATAATAGCTTTACTTCTATGCTTGCTATGTAATTAGTTCCATGAAAGTTAGGCATCTTGTTTCTGGAGTGTCAAATGCTTGACACGTCATCTGGCCTACTGAAGAGTGAGATGAATAAGGCATTGTTTGTGTTAGACTGTATGTATAGGGGGTAGGGGTATTTTAGTCTTTTGGTATTAGGGTTACTTAACCCTTAAGCTGTATCCCCCTATATATGTAACCCATTGATAGGCTGTTAATAGAGATTACTTTTCTCTAATCTAATTTGGTATCAGATTTTTCTCTCTCCTCACCCGGCCGCCGCGCGAGCGCCCCACCCCTCCTCGCGCCGCCGCGCGCCCCTCTCCCGGCGGCTGCGCGCCGCCCGCCGCCGCGCTGCCCTCGTCGCCCGGCCGCCGCGCCCGCCCGACCGCCGCGCCCGCCCGATCGCCGCGCCTGCCCGACCGTCGCGCGCGCGCGCCCTCCAGGCAGCGCCCTCCCGACCGCCATGCGCCCTCCAGGCGGCGCCCTTCCGGCCGCCGCGCCCGCCCGGCTGCTGCGCCCCCCTCCCCCCCCCCCCCCCCCCGCTCCCCTCGCGGCCGCTGCGCGCGTCCTCCCGGCTGCCGCGCCCTAACAGCGGCCGCGTCCTCCCGGCCGCCGAGCCCTCCCGGCTGCCGCGCCCTAACAGCCGCCGAGTCCTCCCGGCTGCTGCGCGCTCTGTCGGCTGCTGCGCGCTCTCTCGGCTGCTGCGCGCTCTCTCGGCTGCTGCGCGCCCTCCGCCTCGCGGGCGCCGCCGCCTCACGCACCGGCTACGTCAGCGACCGGATCGAGTCCCTCGGCGCCGCGGCTGAGATCGTCGACTACCTGCGGGCCACGGTGGACCTCCAGCAGGTCCTCGACCTCGCTCTCGAGGTGCTCGTCCCGCTGCAGGACTACCACGGCGGGTGGTCACTCCCTGTCGCGCGCGACCTCCGCTTCGCCAGCGCCCCGGGCAACCCCACCTGCGCCGGCTGTCTCGACCTCGACTTCGACTTCTCCTCCCACTTCCCGTCCTCCTCAGCTGCCGCAATGTCTGTCAGTCCGTGTCTCGGCGGCCAGTACAGCGAGGACGCTCACTTCTGGAGGACTGATGTTGGAGTTCGCCCCGCCGCCGGCTCGGCAGTGCCACCCTGGGCCGTTACCACCTCACCAGCGCTGCCCTGGGCCACCGCTGCCCCACCAGTTGTGTCGCCGCCTTTCGCCTGGGCCGCGTGGACAGCGCCACCACCGCCGGGGCATGTCGCGACCCGTTCTACACCGTCGGTATACCTACGAGGTCTTACGCCGTCTGGCCCTGACTGGGTGGTGGACTCCGGTGCTTCGTACCACACCACCCCTGACGTCGGTATCCTCTCTTCTACCCGCTTTTCCCGTCCCTCTGATCCTTCATCTATCGTTGTTGGGAATGGGACGACTCTTCCAGTCACCTCAGTAGGTGATTTGGGTTCGCCGGATTCGTTTCAGCTACGTGATGTTCTTGTTGCTCCTAACATCATTCAGCACCTTCTTTCCGTTCGTCGTTTTACCACTGACAACCATGTTTCTCTTGAGTTTGATCCTTATGGTGTAACTGTGAAGTATCTTATTACTCGACGCAGTCTCTTTCGTTGTGATAGTACGGGTCCCCTGTATACGATGCGTCTTCCCGCTTCCGCTCCGCCTCTTGCCCTGACTACGACAGCTTCTTCGACCATTTGGCATCGGCGGCTTGGCCACCCTGGTATTGATGCTATGTCGAAGTTGTCTGGTAGTTCAGCGATTCCGTGTACTCGGGACACTCATGAGTCTCTTTGCCATGCTTGTCAGTTGGGTCGCCACGTTCGACTTCCCTTTCCGCATTCTGTCACTCGTGTGGAGCACATCTTTGATTTGATTCATTGTGATCTTTGGACTTCACCTGTTCCCAGTGTTTCTGGATATAAGTATTACTTGGTGGTCCTTGATGATTTTTCGCACTATTCGTGGACTTTTCCCTTGCGAAGAAGTCTGATACGTTCGGCACTCTTTCTCACTTCTTTGCTTGGGTGTCCACCCAGTTTGAGCGCACGATCCGTGCGGTCCAGTGCGATAACGGGCGTGAGTTTGACAACTCTGCGTTCCGTGACTTTCTGCTTTCTCGCGGCGTTCAGTTGCGCATGTCTTGCCCATACACTTCCCCCCAGAACGGCAAGGCTGAGCGTATGATTCGGACCACCAACGATGTCATGCGCTCTCTGATGTTTCAGGCTTCTATCCCTGCTCGTTACTAGGCGGAGGCGCTTCACACCGCCACCTACCTCATTAATCGCCTTCCTACTAAGGCGATTAGTGCTCCCACCCCTCACTTTGCTTTGTTCGGCACCCCTCCTCTCTACGACCACCTTCGAGTGTTTGGGTGCACTTGCTACCCTAACCTCTCCGCCACAGCTTCCCATAAGCTTGCGCCTCGCTCGACTCGGTGCGTTTTCCTTGGGTACTCCCCAGACCACAAGGGGTACCGGTGCCTTGACCCTACCACCCGTCGTATCTTGATCTCCCGACACGTCGTCTTCGACGAGTCTTCCTTTCCTTTCTCCACCCCGTCTTCTGACTCCGTTGCTGAGTTGGATTCCCTCTTCTCCACTGACCCCGAGGCCGCTCCTGTACCGCGACCTTGTCTTTTACCTCTTGCAGGTTACCCTCCTGCCGCGCCACGCGCGGCCCCGGCGTCCCTGACGCCACCTGCTGCGTCACGCGCGGCACCGGCGTCCCTGACGCCGCCAACTGTGCCACTCACGGCCCCAGTGTCCCCGGCGTCCTCTGCTGCGCCACGCGCGGCCCCGACGACACCTGCTGTGCCACGCGTGGCCCCGACGACACCTGCTGCGCCACGCGCGGCCCGGACGACACCTGCTGCGCCGAGCGCGGCCTCGGCATCCCCGACACCAGCAGTTGCGCCGTGCGCGGCCCCAGCGTCTCCGACGACGTCCGCTGCGCCACGCGCGGCCCCAGCGTCTCCGACGACGTCCGCTGCGCCACGCGCGGGC
The DNA here is from genome assembly GCA_030760725.1 of Neostapfia colusana. Taxonomy (NCBI): domain Eukaryota; kingdom Viridiplantae; phylum Streptophyta; class Magnoliopsida; order Poales; family Poaceae; genus Neostapfia; species Neostapfia colusana. Next base: position 80,860,648 of record JASWHV010000013.1, read on the forward strand.
CCTGCGTCTCCGACGACGTCTGCTGCGCCACGCGCGGCCCCTGCGTCTCCGACGACGTTTGCTGCGCCACGCGCGGCCCCAGCGTCTCCGACGGTGTCTTCGCCGTCGTCAGCCGTACCACATGCGGCCCCCGGACCGCGGTACGCCGATCCCGTTCTCGTCTATCATCGACGAGCGCGGGTTGGTGGACCGTCCTCTTCGCGCCCTGCGGGCCAGGTGTACCACCCTCCGCTGCTTCACCGGGACCCTCGTCACGTTCACCCGATGGTGACTCGACGGGCTGCCGGCGTCCTTCGACCTGTGGAGCGCTTCTCCGGGGTTGTTCTCTCGTCCTCGACCTCTCCGGAGCCCGCCTCGTCCTCGTTACCCATCTCGCCTATCCCCTCTTCTGTCCGTAGCGCCCTCGTCGATCCTCATTGGCGTCGGGCTATGGAAGAAGAGTATGCAGCTCTACTTGCCAACCGGACCTGGGACCTGGTTCCCCGTCCTTCTCGTGGCAATGTTGTCACGGGCAAGTGGGTGTTCACGCATAAGCGGAGGGCGGATGGGTCTCTAGAGAGGTACAAGGCACGATGGGTGCTTCGCGGTTTCACGCAGCGTCCCGGCGTCGACTACGATGAGACCTTCAGCCCGGTGGTGAAGCCGGCGACAGTTCGTACCGTTCTGTCGCTGGCTCTGTCGCGTTCTTGGCCTGTCCACCAGCTGGACGTCAAGAATGTCTTTCTCCACGGGACGCTGACGGAGACGGTGTACTGTAGTCAGCCGACAGGGTTTGTTGATTCAGCTTGTCCAGACATGGTCTGCCGGCTGAACAAGTCCCTGTACGGGCTGAATCAGGCACCTCGGGCCTGGTACAGCTGGTTCGCCTCCTTCCTAGTCTCGCTCGGCTTCGTTGAGGCCAAGTCGGACACTTCGCTCTTCATCTACAGGCGTGAGGGTGACACCGTCTACCTCCTCCTGTACGTGGACGATATTGTCCTCACGGCGTCCAGCTTGGCTCTTCTTCAGCGCACAATCTCCGCCCTGCAGCGCGAGTTTGCGATGAAGGATCTCGGCCAGCTTCACCACTTCCTGGGCGTTGCGGTCGAGCACCGCCCGGGTGCTCTTTTCCTCCACCAGCGGCAGTACTGCCTGAATATCCTCGAGCGAGCGGGTATGGCTGATTGCAAGCCATGCTCCACTCCCGTGGACACCCAGGCAAAGGTGTCTTCGGCCGATGGCGCTCCGGTAGCCGACCCCACCACTTACAGGAGTCTTGCTGGTGCACTGCAGTATCTCACCTTCACCAGGCCGGACATCTCCTACGTGGTTCAGCAGGTGTGTCTCCACATGCATGATCCGCGGGAGCCCCATCTCACGGCGGTGAAGCGGATCCTTCGGTACCTGCGTGGCACTCACGACTACGGTCTTCTTCTGCGGCGCGACTCTGCCTCCGAGTTGGTCGTCTACACCGACGCTGACTGGGCGGGCTGCCCGGATACCCGTCGGTCCACCTCCGGCTACGCCGTCTTCCTGGGCGGCAACCTCGTCTCCTGGTCCTCGAAGCGGCAGCACGTAGTGTCCCGCTCGAGTGCCGAGGCGGAATACCGCGCCGTGGCCAACGGCGTGGCCGAGTCTTCCTGGCTTCAGCAGCTGCTTCAGGAGCTTCACTCTCCCCTCGCCCGGAGTACGTTGGTCTACTGCGACAACGTCAGCGCCGTCTACCTCTCCACCAACCCGGTGCAGCACCAGCGCACGAAGCACGTAGAGATCGATCTTCACTTTGTTCGTGAGCGGGTGGCTCTCGGGGAGGTGCGAGTCCTGCACGTACCGACGTCATCGCAGTTCGCCGACATCTTCACCAAGGGACTTCCTTCGACGGTGTTCACCGAGTTTTGGTCCAGTCTCAACATCTGCCGTGGCTAGATGTTGGGACTGCGGGGGGGGGTGTTAGACTGCATGTATAGGGGGTAGGGGTATTTTAGTCTTTTGGTATTAGGGTTACTTAACCCTTAAGCTGTATCCCCCTCTATATGTAACCCATTGATAGGCTGTTAATAGAGATTACTTTTCTCTAATCTAATTGTTTGGGTTAGTCACATATGTGTATTTTGATTTTTGAACTAATTTACATTTGGATCGGCAGGATCCATCCACCCAAATTGAGGCCCAAATAATTCAAGGTCATAACTGAAAGTAAATTTAGAGAACACAACATATATTTTGTAATAAAAATGTATGTATGCACTATTCCAGCTATTATTAACTATATATAGTCATAGTGGATCCTAGTTCCAGGAATCTTCCGAATGTGCTCAATATCTGATTAGTAATCAGGGATACTTTCAAGTTTCAAGTTCGTAGCATACTCTACATCTCATCAATAATCAGGGAATGACTCTAATATGATTTTGGCAAGCGAGATACTTGTATCTGTTTAGCAATTCCAAATTGATTATCAATGCACCCATATTGTTTGTGTCATCATTCGTAAATCTTTGTTTCAAATTTAGCGGAGAAGTTTATGTAACACATTATTGGCAGCATGCTACGGTGGCCTTGTTTCAGTTTGGACACAACATGATTTCTTATCTTTAAGAAATAAAATTCATTAGTATGATCAAAACTTTCAGCATAAACCGATATGTTACCTCAAGTAACTACTGACAAGCCTGCAACTGCAAGCTTGATGAATGGCATAAATAGTATAAGATGAACAAGTTGGCACCTCGTCTTAGCTGTAGATTCCTAACTAGTCCAGGATCATCATAAGTCAAATTTTTTAAAAGTCAAACAAAAAGGCAATTCGCCATTGTTTAAGATGAACATCCAAGAAGCATTAACGCGAACAAGAGGAACAAGGAGCCCAAATCACTGGGAGGTGACTCAGGGCAGGTTTAAGGATTCAGTAATTGCAGCCAACAGATGAGCAGGGCCCCAACATGTAGATCTATGCTAGATAGCATCAGCAACTGGACATGAAGACCCGACCAACCAACCATCTAAATCCACCTACGGGCCCAGAAGAGGGAACCGCGGCACTCTCCGGCGGAGATGAATTAACAGCATGACAGCCGCCAAAACCAGTGTTGCGTTGGGAATCTTGGCGTTACACGCAGTTAGGTAAAGACGTATTCAAGCGAGCGCATGGTTGGGTGACGAACAAGATGCGCCCTTGAGGCGGAGGAGCAGAGGAGGAAGCAGGGGAAGGGGTGAGAGGAGGAGAGAGGGGGGGGGGGGGTACTGACTCGGTGCCCTTGAGGCGGAGGATGCGGAACTGCTCTGGGGAGAGGACGGCACGCCACTCCTCCTCGCTCCTCTGCTTGCTGTTGGCGCCCGATGCCATGGCACGGGGGCGATCCGAGGAAGAATCGAGGAGCACCGCCCTGGCAAACGGGAGGGGAGAGGAATATGGAATTGCGGTGAGGGGGTCAACCCACCGCCACCGGAGTACCGGATGGCTTTTTAACTCCCTCGCGCTCTCTATTTGGTTTCCAGTTTCTGCAAAACGAAGAATACAGTGCGCACAAGTCTACGAACTCCTAGAGTAACCACACTACGTCTAGGTTAAGGACCTACGTATACTTTGTAACACCGGGTCCATACCACTTCAAAAAACATTACAATTTTTTATTGTTATAAGTAAGTATTTATGATACAAATATAATGATGCTAAGTTTTAGGCGAATGAAGTAGTAAACTAGCAATATAATTTTGTTGCAAAAGGTTCATTGAACCTGGACATTTTATTGTTCTGGACGAACATTGCTCAATTAGTGGGTCTTGTGCTGTTTTAGCCTTTTGAGATTTCCGGTATACGTGTGTACCTGCTAAATATAGATATATTTTAACATTCTATTTAACATTTACCCTCGTTTTTTTCCATCGTTGATTGCCTAAGAAAATAAATGGCACCTCTCTCATGCCAACTAAATTATCCATCTTTCATAACATCTGCATCGTTCTGTTTTAGGCTAGCTAGTTGAGTGTTTATTTGGGCCAATATTCTGTTGCAGCGATTGGGCAGCAGGTCGGCCCACCGTCAGGCTAAGATCGGCCTTGTTTGGGCCCACCACTTCGCCTTTTTTCCAAGTATATACGTGCATTTCTGAGAAGGAAAAAAGAAAAAAAGATGTGGCTGTGCATCTTCCTCGTTGGCTCCCCCACCTCCGACGAAGAATCCGGCGCGATCACTCCTGGCCCAATCACTCCTCCCTGCGCCACCGCCCTATCCGAGCTGCCGGCTTACCCCACCTCGCCTTATCCCCGCCACGCCACCACCAGCCGCCAAACGCATCCACCTCACTCCCCGTCCAGGTTTACAGCGTACCGATTCAAGAAACCAGCACACGCTCCCGCCGCCTCCCGGGGCCGCCATCCCATGGAGGACCTCCTGCTGCGCCATGCCGGCCACGGCGCCGTCCCGAGGCCGGCGGCACCGCGCCGTCGACGGTTCCGCGTCGTCGCCGTCGCGTTGCGGTCCAGGCCGACGAGCCTCGCGGTCCCGGGGCTCCCGCCGGCGCCGGAGCCCGTGCTTCCGTCGCCGCCAGTGGCCGCCGACGCCGCAGCGGTGCTTCTGGACGCCGGCGTGCCGCCGGCGGACCTCCGCCGCGCCGCGGGGATGTGCCCGGAGCTCCTGTCCGTGCCCGTGGACACCATCGCGGCCGCGCTCCGGTTCCTGACGGAGGAGGCCGGGGTGCCCGAGGAGGACCTCCCGCGCGTGCTCCGGCGGCGCCCGCGGCTGCTGGTGTCCCCCGTCGCCGCGCGGCTGCGGCCCACGCTCTACTTCCTCCGCGCGCTCGGCGTGCCGGACCTGCACCGCCGCGCCGACCTCCTGTCCTTCTCCGTGGAGGGGAAGCTGCTCCCGCGGATCGAGTTCCTCGAGTCGCTCGGCCTCCACCCCCGCGCCGCGCGCTCCATGGCGCGCCGCTTCCCGGCGCTCTTCTGCTACGGCGTCGACGGCAACATGCGGCCCAAGGCGGAGTACCTCCTCGGCGCCATGGGACGGGACGCCGGCGAGCTCCTCGAGTTCCCGGACTACTTCTCCTACGCGCTCGCCACGCGCATCGCGCCGCGCCACGAGGCCTGCGCCGCGCGCGGGGTCAGGATGCCGCTGCCCGCCATGCTCCGGCCCGGGGACGCCAAGTTCCGCGCCACGCTCGCCAGCTGCGTCGGGTCCACGCCGCCCCGGCGCCGGTCGCCCTTGTGGTACGCCGCGTGGGTGGACGACGTAGACGCCGGCTCGCCAGCGAAGGAGGCCCATCGGTCCTGCGCACGCATTGGGATGGTGGACTGGCATTATTAGCATTTTGCCACTTGTAAGTATCGTACCATGAATCTAGTCGGCTTCATTGTCGCAACGAATGAAGCTAAGGGATTCATCTCGTCCGCTGGCTCATAGTACAGTAAGCTAATAAAGAAGTTGATGGTAAAGTTCTGAAGAAATTCGGACAAATCAGCCTCCTTGAGCTTCCTTTTGCATCGACTCGGCAAATGTTTTCTTGCTATCGTCGTCCTCTGTTCGTTGTGTACAGAGCGTAAAGCCAGTAATCTATGCAACGTTGGAGATAATCAAAAAAATAACAACAACAACCAAGTCTTTATCCCAAACATGTTGGGGATAATCAACGAAAAAGGCTACAAAAATGGCGCCACCGAGCGCCAACTTGATTCACAATGCGTCAACTCGCCTTGAGGCTGGAACAGCGATATGTTAAGAGGGATAAGCTCGATCAGACATAGGGAAGCATACCGTACTAACCACTGCTGACAGTGGGACAGGCTCGATTCAGCTAGGACTGCCCCGCGGCGTTGACCTCCATGCGCTGCCGCCAGAGCTCGGCCGTCATGGCCCACTGGATGAGCTCAGCTTCAAGAGCGCCCGTGAGCCAGCCAGCCGCGCCAGGGCGTCGCGTTGGGCTGCTTTCAAGCGCGCCCTGCTCCTTCGATGCGATGCGCCGGGCATGGTTCGCAGGTTGCTCCGTATGGCCTCCTCTCGTTTTCACCAAGGACAGAGGAAATCAAAGGACCAAAGGAGGAAAACGAGGGCAAAATAGTCTTTTCACGTCTCCGCTGGCCCAATAATTGGCAAAAGGTAAACAGTGCATAACCACTGGCACACCGGATTAAGCATTTCGTGATGACAGGTTCAGGATTTGGTGTGTTTGTAATGACGGGCAATAAATTATTCTTTAAAAATAACGACGAATGAAAGGTCGTATAATGAATTAATAGAGTTTCAAATATATTCCGTTCTCTGACGAAACTGGCTTGATGGTTTGGAAATACGATTCCGTATATATAGCACACAATCCTTATCCAGTGATCTCCTATGAAGGAGTTCGACCTATATTTCTTCCAGATCTATGGAGCTTGTGTGTTCCCTCTAGGACGCACTTTTCTTGTGGATTTTTTCAAGTAACAAGATTCTCAGTAGAGATAATCCCGTGAAACATAGAGAAGTCAGTAGGGCCTCAAGAGTGTCAGAACAAAATATACGGACAAATAAAACCTGATCACAAATAATCAAAGGTAGTCAATTCTTTTCTGCAATCCACACCGTATTGTATTAGATTAGAGTAAAAAGAAGTCACTTCCAGACACCAACCATCACCTTTATCTAGGGAAAGAAAAGACTAACAATTATCAATAAGATCTCACCGTATCTACATAATAAAAGGAGTAGGTATTTTAAACTAACGAACAACACTTTTATAATATAATAGATTTTATATATGAGTGTTTGGAAAGTATTTGGATGTAAGAAATCTTAAAGTTCTTAAAACCATAGTATTGCTAAAAGTGCAATCATCTTAGAGTTGTAGATGCTTCACTCTCGACCTCTCTTTTCTAAACTGTGGTATTACATAGTTGTAATTTTCAAAACCTTAGTTTTTACAACCGAAAAGAGGTTTATTGAACAGGAGGTGGTATTTATGATTCGTTCAAAAGGGTATTTTCCGGTAAGTAATATATATAGCCGAATTCTATTCCGACGGAGGAGCACCAACACCACAACCGGAAGCCGGCGGAGGAGCAGGTCGTCGATCTCCGAGCAGCGGTCCACCGGCGATGGAGAAGGGCAAGGGCCTCGCCCGACGCTGGGCGGTGGAGCTCTACGACTCCTCATCCTCCTCCGGGCCCGCCGTCCCTGACCCCCCTGGCTTCACCAGATCCGCCCCCGACGCGGTACACCTCCCTTCTCTTTCTTCCACTGGTTTCCTCCTCGCTTGGATCCCGGAGGCCGAACTCGACGCCGTTCCTCTGTGCCGCAGGATGACGCCGCCGGCGCGCGCCAGCGCAAGGACTCCGAGGCCGCATGGAAGGCGCAGGTCTGTTCTATTGAGCGATCCCCTCTCGTGTGGTTGTTCCAGGAAATCTAGGATGCACTTAGCGCGACCTGTCAACTAGCTTTTGCGGGATCCAGATCTTGACGCTTCGTAGCCTCGGCTGATCGCCCATGATCGCTGTTTGGTGTGAGCAGAAAGCGTGGGAGGTCGCGCAGGCGCCGTTCAAGAACCTCATGATGATGGGCTTCATGATGTGGATGGCAGGGAGCACTGTCCACTTGTTCAGCATTGGAATCACCTTCTCTGCCCTGTGGCAACCCCTCAGCGCTCTCCGATCCGTCGGGAAAGGTATCACCTTTGTCGAAGTGAATTCCCACCGCCGGTGCAAATTTAACACTCCAACATTTTAATTTCCTCGTTCTTTACCTCGTTAATTGAAACAAGCAATATACATAGCTTTGCTTGGGGACGTGGAGTTCACTTGTGACACGTAGTCTATGGTGATTGTTTTGCGAGGAGTTTTAGATAAGTTTTTCAATCTGTCTGGCTGGCGGCTGCATCTACATACCTATTCAAATCCAGGTTTAGTTAATTCAGTTTAACTGTTGATCAGCCAAGGTGTGTTTATGTTGAATAACTGTGGACGTGCAAATAACCTTAGGGTTATGCTATGGGAAAAATAAGATAACGCCTTATACTCTGAAACTTTGTGCAACATTCAGTTTTGATATGTCGTTATGTTAATCATTGCTAAAGTTAGTGCTGCTTAGTATATACCTTGGAACCGCTGTGAATTTGCAACAAAGAAAACCAAGGAGTTGAGTGCCAAAAATAGGGCATAGTGTAGTGTGATGTTGCTGTTTTATGCACTGGAGCTGGTGATTGGGGGTAGGGATAACGTAGACAGCAGTAACATCATAGCAAGACTAATATTCTATATTTGAATTGCATGCTTTTCTCCCAGCTACATAGTTTGTACTTTTTAGATATATTGGTTTACTTTGATCTTCTACAGACACATTGTACGGTCATTCTTGGTTTTTAGTTACCTTATGCCCCCCCAAAGAACCCAATGTTGATATCATTTTGTCACTTTTCAAAGCATATGGACCATACAAAGCAGCATAAAGTTATGTGCACTTACTATTTTTTGAATTGCAGTCCATTATAGGTTTATATAAATCCTCCCTTTGTTTGTAGTTGTCTATGATGTGGTGATAGTGATACTTTTCAGAGTGATGAGTGTGGTTCATGAAAATATTTGAATGGAATATAACCGGTATGATTTTATTAATATTACAGATGGGAAAGGGCAGTAGTGTTTCCGTTACACTGTTTTTCTTTTGTCCTGACATATTACTCAGGTTAGCTTCTAGCTAAGGATGCCTTGTGGGTTTCTTTAGGTCTGGTCGAGACGACGAGTATATATGGTTGCCATCACAGACTAAAATTTTGATAACCTTAATGTCCATGCAATGTGTGGGGTAAAGGCTGTCTAGAAATAACCCTTCCCCAGACCTCACAATGTGTGGGAGCCTTCGGCATTGGGTACGCCCTTAATGTCCATGCAATCAAAACATTGAGCTTTTTCTTAAGAACAATATGTTTTTTGCAGTTTTTGAACCATTTAAGGACCCCAGGGTTGATACTCTTGCTCCCAAACTGCTCTTTGTTGCTCTCAACTTGGCTGCCATGGGTCTTGGTGTATGGAAGGTAAGTAACATGATTAGTTAACCAGAATAATCTTATCTTTATATAAGCATTTCTAAATTAATACCGTTGCTTCTACAGCTTAATACATTGGGTCTTCTTCCAACAAATCCCTCTGACTGGGTATCATCGCTGTCTCCTGCTCGGGTATGTTGTTGATGCCACCTAAATTTCTTTTGGCTTATGTTTAATTTTAACATGGCTTCATTCAATCATCATACATTTTATAAGCTGGTTTCAGACTAATCATTCAACTGATTTTATTTTGTTAGTTTCTGTTGTTGCATTCTTTAAATAAGAATGTATATTACTTCATTACGGCATTCTGATATGTGTTAACCTATGTTTTAGAAACTGTTGGTCAAACTTCTTGTTGCTTGCTTCAACCATGAACTGCTAGTAAGATATTATCAGATAGAACACCTTCTAGTAAATGAGGACAGCTGCAGTCTTTGCTGTGGCCTATGTATTGTCTGAAAAACATTTCACTGACCAGTCACAGGGAAAATTGTTTTGTTTGAAGGGTGTGTGGTCGTTGCTATAATCATTTTCATACTAGCATGAATCTTTGCCTAACTTTCAGCAGTATCTCTTCTGGTGATCTACCAACCAACAATTGCTGCTAGTAAAGCATGCCAAAATGCAGCTTTGCCTGATGAACAGTACTACAGCAAAGAAAGTTCAAATTTGATTCATGGCCACAAATTATTTTACCCCCCCCCCATTTCAACGCAATCCAAGAAGAAATTCCAACAACAGTTTATTTGTCATTTTCAGCAACTATTGTTCGTATGGGTCAATGTGATCTGTCTGGACTTTTACTTAGTTTTTTCCTTTTCTCTGCAGGAGGTAGAATATGCTGGTGGAGGGATCCCCCTAAACTAATACCAATTTTCACTACCGAAGTTGGACTGCTCGGAAGATGGTGCGTACTGAGTTAACCCTGCACACTGGAGAAGTGTAGTTCCTTATGTAGACAATTTGTATTATTTTTTTCCACTGAGATGCGTACCAGCCTTGTGGGGTATCTACTGGACAGTAACAAGGCTTAGATAAAGACCGTTCGTTTTTCTTTTGAGTGGTCTGGTCATGCTCGGTCTCCCGCGTTTGTTGTAATTTTGCAAAGCTAAGACCTGGACAACGTAATCTTGATTTACGCACCTCTGGAACTGGAATGAGCTCTGAAAAAATAAGGGTCCAGGAACAGGCAGCACTGCAGCAGATGCACGAATAGCAATAGACGAGGTATAACACGCATCCCACCCAAGAAGCAGGCCGCCTATATATCGTCCGTAATCAAACCCCACTCGGCTTTAATCCCGGCCCTTGCATATTCCTCTCCTCTGGCGACGGACAGTGATGGCTTCGTCCGATGGAATTGACGTTGCCGTCGCCCCTCTTGGTTGTCATCCTCGGCCACGCGGTCAGCAGCTGCGCCATGATGGTCTGGCAGCCGTCCGCTCCGACGTTGATGGAAGCACCGGCGGCCTAGCTAGACTGCGCGGCGGACGGCGGCGTGCGGGTGGACGTCGCTATGCGTATATGACGCTGAAAGGCAACCACCTCCATCCTGCAGCACACGGCGTGCCCGGAGAGCATATGTTGGGACGTTTCTGTGTACAACTCTTTAAAACTTTGTAAACATCTATATCATAAACGTACGTTTAGACCCGCAACATAAGATCGATTTTGCAACAAGTCGTCCCTAAATTCAGTCAGTCTGCGTGCCGCTATTGTATTGGAGGCACGCCGGCGCCGGTCGCACCATGGCTTTTTGTCGTGCCCGTGCCTCGCTGCTCGTGGTAGAAGTACTCCGCCAGCGTCTGCTGCATGCCGTCGCCGCTCCTGCGTTCCGCTGCTGCTCCGCCCCCACCACAGGCCTCCTCTTCAGGAACTGACAAAGGCCTTGAAGTCAGGGGACGATGTCGTCGATCGAGCACACCCAGGAGTTGGAGGATGGGGCAAGGGAGGCCGGCAGAGAAAGATGGGTTTGCATAGGCCATGCATGCCAAGGAATGTAGAGAGAATGTGGCTCCTCACTCCCCTTCCCTTCTCTCGTAATCTTTTCATTCTCTTTTAAAAAGTTTCGTAAATCTTCGATACCCAACAAGAGTGAAAATAACACAAGCGTAGGGGGTTAACCGCAAAAGGTGTGCGCGGCGAAAGCCAGAGCCAAGAGGAAAGGGGACAAGAAAAAAGGGCGTCACAACCGCCCGCCCGGCCCCGTCCATACGTAGACGGCAAGGTGAAGGTGTGCACCGCTCCCCGCTGCCGTCGGCCGGCCGGCGAGTCGCCGGAAGCGCCATGTCCTTCTTCTTCCGCATGGCGTCGCGGCTGCGCCCGTCGACGCCGGAGGAGGTGGTCCGCTCCATCAGGGACTCCTTCCTCGCGCTCCACACCAGGACCCATGCCAAGGTGATTCATCAAGCCCCTCGCTCCTCCTTCCCCCTGCTTCTTCGGCCCTCGGCCTTCTCTCTGGAGATACAAGGAGCCGGAGCGCCCGCCAAAGGGTCTTCCGGTGAACGAATCGGATGGAAAACTTACGATCTTGGCGGTGGTTTGTTGATATCCGGTTCCGGTGATCAGGTGGACAGATCATTGCTGGTTGTTCTCGTTGCGATCATTTTCTCCCTCTTTGTTTATAACAGAGCTGTTCCGTTTGGCCGTGGAACCCTCTTCGTATATTCTGATGCGCTTCTTAGAATGAATTGCCGATTAGCAATTCTGATGCGCTTCTTAGAGCGAATTGCTGATCAGCAATTCTGATGCGCTTCTTAGAATGAATTGCTGATCAGAAAATTGTTAAGTTGTTGCGGTGCTCTGTTTAGTTGTATCACCTTGTTGACAGGATTTAATGCTTATTTTGCTTGTTGCTCCATCCATATTCGGGGTGGTTGGCCGTGTCGTGTCATGGTGACGCAAGGCATTTTTTCTTCGGTCTTTATGAAAGTGTCAGAATGCTGCTAGCACACCCATATTCATCCTTTTGTTAGGCGCTGGAAGAGGTTGAGAAAAACATATCATCCTTGAGGCTCATGCTCTCTGGAGATGGAGAGGTAGAACCAAATCAAGAGCAGGTCCTGCAGATAACCCTCGAGATTTGCAAGGAGGACGTACTCTCCCTCTTCGTCCAGAATCTGCCTTCATTGGGTTGGGGAGTATGTAACAGATCCTGATTAAATGTGCTTACCTGCATTTTCTTCACCAACGCTGTTAAGCGTATTCGCTCTATGTCGCAGGTAAGAAAAGATCTGGTTCACTGCTGGTGCATTTTGCTCCGGCAGAAGGTCGATGAAAGCTACTGCTGTGTGCAGTATATTGAAAATCATCTGGAGCTTCTAGATTTCCTAGTCGGTTGGTAAGTCGTCCATTTCTTTACTTAAGATAGCACTTGTTTCGCTAAAGCAATTGTGCAGTAAACTGGTAATTACTTGATTGTAGAGAGATAGAGATGCTTTTACAAGCTATATTATCTATATGTAGTCTGTAGTTAGCTGATATTGTCCTTTATGGACTTTTGTAATTATCAACTTGGTCTTTGACCAGTTGCGTGCAGCCAAAGCGTTCCTGCACTTTGGCTATTACAGTCCATGGTTTTCATCTTTTGTGGTGTCAGCGTTTTTATGACATTCTTGGTCCATATAATTTATGTCTACGGCTCTATGCCTATACCCTTTTATTTGACTTAATTGTTTTAACAGCTACAAGAACTTGGATATAGCATTGAACTGTGGGAACATGTTAAGAGAATGCATAAAGTACCCAACACTTGCAAAGTAAGGACTCAAAGTTTCTTTTCATTGGGTTTCCTTTTGGTCATTATTATTATCGAATTGAGTATGCATATCTTAATTACCAAACTGATTATGCATGTCTTAATTAATATAGCGCTATATATATGCCTCACATAGAGTACAGACTGAAGTTTTGATGTGTTTGGATTGAGGTCTTCTGTCTAGAATAATACTTTCACATAAACATGGCTTGCTCTTTTGATATGTATGATAATCATGCTAACAATTAAATTCTTTGAATTTGTTTTTGTAAATTTACAACTAGGAGTAGAACACATTGTTGTTTCTTTATAGGGAGAAAAAATATACATAAACCTTTAGTCGTATTATTTCTGATTCCAGTGCATTATGCACGAATATTGAGACCAGCTTTGAATAGTCACATTAACCCTACCGTAAAGTCTAATATGTGAATGGTTTTGTTAATCCTGTGGAGATAAATATCTATGATAGCACACAGTTTCGTGAAATTGGAGAATGATTGGTACTAATTAATTAGATTAAATTTTCATGCATTTGATCTTGTAGTGCTCTTACAGATACATATTGGAATCTGGTAGCTTCGAGCTACTTTTCGAGTACGTTGAGCTGCCAAACTTTGATATTGCTTCTGACGCTCTGAACACATTCAAGGTAAATAAATATGTGCATATTTTGTTGTATGCATTTGAACTTCGACTGGTGGTGCAAGAATCAATATTGATGGCTGTTCTTGATAAGATGGTTGCAGGATCTGCTTACCAAGCATGAGACTGTTGTGGCGGAGTTCTTGTGCTCCCATTACGAGCAGGTCACTATCTTCTTCTGAAGTACGCTTGTGTTCATGTTAACAAAATAAAACAGCATAGTGTTCCTGTAGAGATTCATTAAAAATATTTCTTGCAACTTTAGAACTCTAAGTGATTACCATGTATATATGTTGACCAAACATCTGAACCATCTGTCCTTTTTTGTATCACTCTGATCGTGTATTATTTCTCAGTTCTTTGAACTCTACATAAGGCTCCTATCATCCACTAATTATGTAACACGGAGGCAGGCAATGAAGGTTGACTATTTTCATCTGCACCATTTTTTATCAACTTGTTTACTTCGGAAAAAAATTAACAGTGTCATTTGTTGTGCCAGTTCCTCTCAGAATTTTTACTGGAGGCTCCTAATGCTCAAATAATGAAGCGGTACATTCTGGAAGTTCGATTCTTGAATATTATGATTAATCTACTGAAGGTATTCGTTATATATATTTCCATTTTCCGAAATTTGCATGGAAATTTAATGTTCCAGTTATTTCACTACAATGTTTTTTCTTTGTTTTTGTCAATGTTTCTTGATGAAAGTAAAGGTTCAACAATGTAATTTGTTACGTGAAATGGGCCTCCTATTGGAAGATTTCCCCTAGCCGTGTCCTAATTTAGTAAGTAAAGAAAATTTTATGAGCCATCTCTGAGAAATATATTGGTCGAGATGGTCTGAAGCCATGTATCAATATATAGTTTTATATACTTATTAAAGGTTCTGTTCTGCTGCACAAATATGTGATTGCCACATTCTCGAAAGGAAAAAAAACTTTTCATGTGGTTGGCATCTATCTTATCGAGCCTTATACCTACTGACCACCATTTGCAGGATTCAAGCAAAAATATCAGAATATGTGCCTTTCACGTTTTCAAGGTACAATCATTGTAGTTCGCATACATGTGCATGTGCGTACGTGTGATCCATCTCTTTTAAGCATTTTGCAATGTTGAGCAGGTATTTGTTGCGAATCCAAACAAGCCCCGTTGTATAGTTGAAGTTTTGGTGGACAATCGCAGAGAACTACTGAAACTACTTGACAATCTTCCTACCAGTAAAGGTAGGATTCTTGAATGTATTGGAGCTGAGACGGATGCAACTGAAGATGTTATGTTTTAGTACTCTTTAGAGTAATGTTATTTTCCTCAATTTCTCCAGGTGAAGATGAACTTGATGAGGAGAGGGATATAATCATTCAGGAAATCAGGAAGCTGGCATGATCATCAGTATAAACTCTTCAAATAATCAGAGTGACCGAAGAATTGCGTACTTTGGAGGCCTTTCAGGACTTATCTACCAAACCAGAAGAACCAAAATCAACGTCCAAGCACTTTTTTTTGAGGATTGTTATAGCTGGTCATAGAAGAGAGTGGGAAAGACATGGCAACAGAAAGACGCCACATGGAACAGCTAATGGAGTGTACTTTACTATCAGCAGAACTCATAGTATGGAAAATTGCGGAAAACGGCCTCTGGCGAAATCATCTCCTATTTAAAGCCATTTGCTTTTGCGATAGCCTTGTCGTGACATGCCTTGCGCTGTCGTGCAGCAGTCGGACATGCTCCTCCTCTAACTCCACCCCACTCCGCTCCACCCACCGCTCGTGTACGACACTGTCATAGTACACCTGCCTGTCCAATCCCACGCTCACATCACGATCTGCATGCGATGGGAAACGGACCGACCCGGCAACACGTCGTCCCGCAGCATCGCTCCAAAGCTGCCGCCCTGGAAGAAAAGTAACGCCTACCGTGTTGGTGCGGGCCCTCACGTCTACTGAGGAGCTCTGACGATCGACGTGCTTTCGGGAGCTCGTTGTGTAGGAGGACTAGAGAGCTAACGAGAGTGCAGGGATTGAAAGCTGTCGTGTTTCGAGCTGTCCGGGAAGGCGTAACAGAGTGGCCGAGATTGTCCAGCCGAACATGGGGCTAGCGGTGTATGCTCTGGTTGCTCTGGCTAGCTAGTGATATGGGGATGAAAAAGGTGACACCGGTGGATCGAAAGGCTCAGACGACTTTTTCTCTCTCTCTCCCTATTTCGCAACGGTTCATTTTCTATATTGCAATAAGTACTTTTGCGTGGATTTCTTGTTTTTGTTTCTCATTGTTGCACGTCATGTTGCAACGGGTATTATTGCATATTGCAATTTCTCATGTTCGCTAGTTATTTTTTATATGTTACAAAAAGTATATTCACAGGTTGTAAACTAGTTGCTTTACGATGTTATAACATCCACTGGGAAAAAAAAATCAAAATTTAGTTGATTGTAAAATAATAGATCGGTTATTCTTTTTCCTAATTAGGTGAATTTTATTTGTGTATTTCGGATCAAAGACATAGAAAGTACAATATTGGTTGCCGTATTATAGATCAACCATGTAGAAAATACAATGTTTGCATACTTAATGTTTCTCACAAGTTGGGTTTGCATTTTTTTATTTGAACTTGAAGTTGGTTTTGCAGATCTATATGGAGTGTTTTTTTTATGTGTTTACGTGGGGCGACTATGGCAGAGAGCAAGACATGCGCAGGGTTGTCAAAATAGAAGAACAGAGGGTCACAGGCGCGAAAAAGTAGCCACTCCCTGCCCTGTCCCTGCAGCCTGCGTCGTGGAGCCTGCCTGGAAAAGGGGAGAAGGCAGCTACGCAAACGCAAGGCACCCGCCCGTTGGTTCACCGCAACCAAAGCAATTGAAAAGCCGGAGAGGAGGAAGACGGTGCGGGGGGAATCAGGAGCGATTCAGAGCGAGAGAGCAGACGAGTTCGCTCGCTTCGCCGCACCCGAATCCCCCGCCGCCATCCTCGGCCCGCGGGGTGCGGGGTTCGGTTCCGCTCCGTCGATGGACCAGCTCGTCAATTTCATCATCCGCCCGCCCAGGTGAGCGCCGCCTCCGCTGCGATTGGGGTTGGCGTGGGTTCGGATCTGGGCTCGTGTCGTGCCGGCTCGTGGTTTTCAGGATTGGGCGGGTGGGATGGATATAGGGCTATAAATGAGCTGACCTCGAGCGAGCCTGTCAATTTAAAATTGAGTTTGTCAAAAATTTGAGCCATTCTCAGAGTCGAGTCTGCGTTCCATTTGATACTGCAGTCAAACTTAAGCTTGACTCATTTGGAATTCGAGTCGAGTTTGAAAAGTCTAGAACTAGTCGAACACAGAGCAACTTATGATCCTCAAGCTTTATTGATAACCCTACCACCATCAGTCTTATATACAACCAATACAATTCAATGTGTTCAATTTCACGGTTAGTGGGATTGGGAGCTGGACAATATCTTAGGAGTTTTTAATACTTCACATTATTATTTGCTGCTGGCGCAATATCAGGAGTTCCAAGAGGCGTCTTTTTTTTAATAGGATTGGATAGCCTAGTTAAAGGAGAGAAGCAATATGACTATCTACACTATCTTAGTGACTTTGTTGCAACTCGTGGTATAAATAGAAATTTCAAGTTCGATACTGAATAGATGACTTCATTGGATAATATATACTAAATTAACAATAATAGTAAGTAATGTCTTTAAATTTTGTATTAGTGCCTTAGTTGTAATCGGCGATATCAAGTTGACAGACTTACATCTATTTTGTCTTGGTTAGATAGTTTGTACGATGGACTAGACGGAGTTTGGAACTTTTAGCTTGTTTATTGGGTCTATTATTTCAACACTTTAGCTTGGACAATAACATTTGCATGTTTGAATACATGCATCTCATGGATGGCAACAACAAACGAGCTTACTCGAGCTCGAGCTTGTCATACTTGCAAGCTTACACACAAGCTCAAGATCGACTCGTTTAGATTTCGAGTCTAGCTCAAATTAAGCTTAGACGAGCCGAACACGAGCAAGTTGGAATCCTCGAGCTTTGTTGACAGCCCTAGATGGGTGCAGCTGCCACTGGGACTTCTCGGGGTTGGCTCCGTCAGTTGCGGTTGCACAACTCTGGCAATCGGTTTGGTAACTTGATTCACCAATGGTGGTTGGCGTGTTGTACTCGCGGAAGTGCAGTTCCGGTGGATTTGTGGTTGGTTTTTGGATTAGGCGTGGTAGTACGTCTGTGTGGGTTGTGCAATTGTGTTCGTCGAGTGGTCGGAGCTTATTGCCTGAGGTTCATCGTTCCTCCTTGTGTGGGTAGTGAATTAGGGGGTTCTGGTAAGCGTGAGGCCTTTTTATTTGGTTCATTCATTCTTAGTGTTTGGTGAGCTCAGAGGAATAGAGAATCACATTTTCGTACAGTTGAGTTGGTGTTGTTAACAATTGTTGAGACACGAGAGATACTGTCGAGGAAAAAAATTGTTAACAACTTCTGAGAGAAAAAAATGTTAACAACTGTTGAGAAAAGGATAGGCACTGCATACATACTTGTCGAGCCTTTTTGAGTTTAAAACAATTTTCGTTTAACTCATGTTGCACATTGTGGTTTCTCAACACTGCAAATTTCCTGTGAGTTTGGTCCAGTTCATAACAGGTTCTGTACCATGGAATGAGCGACATAACCACCAATAAACTGAGCTCATAAGTCGGTTATTAGCTCAAATTTTACTTTACTAGTGTTGCCAAATGAGTGCATTGCATCCTTACTCTCGCCAGTTATGGTGCCTTCATTAGTGCTTCCATTTTTGACTCAACTATTGTACCCAAATTCAAGGATTACAGGAGTTCATTTTACCAACATTTTGACTGAACTATTGATTTTCGAATTATTCAATAGAATGGCAACCTACTTCTATGCTCCTCTGAGTATCTTATTGGAGTCACTGACCTTCCTGCAATTCCATTGACAGAGCGGACTACAGTCCAAATGATGATCTACTAGAGCAGGAATTTATGCTCAAGGGAAGATGGTTTCAGAGGAAGGACCTGGAGGTAATATGTTTTATATACTCTGCAATGCAATGATAGCTGGCGCCTGGCTAACATCAACCTGCAAATCTAATTTTCTCTTCGTGCTATTAATTTTGTTGCAGTAAACACTACAAACAAAAAAAATCAGATTCAAGGTTGAAAGAAAAGAAAAGAGATTTAGCTATCTTCATGTTCTCTGCTTGAAAACATTGTTAACAAGATGTTCAAGTTAAATATGACAAGCTTAGGTTCTTTATCGGCTTCCCATGATTGTGTGATTAAATATGTGCTGTATTTCTTTTCAGGTCATAAATGGTCAGGGCAGGAAATTGCAGTGCAGTCACTACATGCCTGTTGTCATTCCAGAAGGGAAAAATCTCCCTTGTGTCATACACTGCCATGGGAACAGGTAGGATATCACGTATTCATGTCTACCTATTATTTTTTTTACTTTTCATTTGTGCCAGATTGCCTTAACACCTATAAGTTAGAGCAAGATAACTCCAGTCCCTACATGAATTTCTTTATGATATTATATTCTGTTGTGTTGGCCAAGTAATAATTGATATGAATTGTTTATCTTACAGTGGATGCAGAGCTGATGCTAGTGAAGCTGCTATTATTCTTCTACCGTCAAACATTACAGTCTTTACACTGGACTTTTCAGGGTCTGGACTCTCTGAAGGACAACATGTCACCTTAGGCTGGAATGAAGTGAGTTCCTGTGATTATTGAAGATATAAATTAAAGTTTTTTTACCTAAAATTTCATATGTTTGACTATGGTTTTTGCATTCAACAGCTGCATAAATGTGACAAGTTTACAATTTTTTTGTTTTCATTCAGAATTAAATAACATAGAAAAATAAACATTAATATAGAAAAGTGAGTAGAAGAGTAATCGATGCTGCAGAGAACTTTTAGCATGTAATAAGTCCCTTTTTATTGAAACATCCATTCCCTTTGTTTCTCACTTTTCTTTTCTTAATTTACTTGTCTCATCACTACTTCGTGTGACAGTTGCTTTCCAGGCCCGTGAACTTGCATGTTTGTCTCACCTAAACCCCCGAGCTTGCAATCTACTTTCTTGGCCCCTTAAGATTCAGGTTTCATCAGAAAAGAAAAGAAAAAGAAAAATGGGGATGGTTATCTCACCTACTCCCCTGAATTTGTAATTTACTTATTTAGCCCCTGGAATGTGTAAGATTTTATCTCACATAGCACCTCGACCCGTACAATTATCTCACCTAACTCCTTCAAATTGCCTCAGTTCCGAGTCTAGGTGAGATAACCGCACAAATTCAAGGAATCGAGAAAGTAAATTGCAAATTTAATGGTTAGGTAATTATTTATTTTCATGGGGCTGAGAAAGTAAATTGCAAGTTCAATGGTGCCGGCAAGACAAGGGCACAATTTCTGGGCAGCAATGCAATTTTCTCTAAGGTCATCAAGTTAACCTGGTTTTGTTGCTATAGACAAAAAAAACCACATGTGTGGGAGCCTTCGGCACTGGGTACACCTTTTTTTTTAGACAAAAAAATAACACTAGTGTTGGATTTCTGGGCGCATGTGAGCAACGAAAATGGGAATAACTGGAGGGGCTTATTTATTCCAAGGGATTACCAGCGTTATATAGCCGGGTTTACACCCAACTTGACTCCAACTAGGACTCTAACCCAACTCCAAACTGCAGCTGCAGCGTTATTTCTACTAGGACTCCTTATTCCAATCTAACTAGGACTCCTAACTCGATATGCTACTTCTTCCTACAACCCGAATCATGCCCGCAGCCCACTGCCTGGTCCAAGTTGCAACGGCCAGGATCATCCAACGACAAGCAGCTTTCTGATAAATATCTTGTTTTGCAGAAAGAGGATCTGAAAGCTGTTGTTAACTATTTACGGGCAGATGGGAATGCATCTATAATTGGTTTGTGGGGTCGCTCAATGGGTGCCGTCACAAGGTATGTTCCTTATGTTGAAATGAATCTGGTCATGAATAAGTTACAGATTGCACATCCGTGGAACACGGAGAGTCAGTGGGGTGAAAATAACACCACTACTTTGTTACTAGAAAAAATTGTACAGACATCCATTAATATTGCTCGTGTGCCCTCCTGTCCCTGTACCTGCATGCGCAAGCTCTTGCCATATACTGCTACACCATTATGATCTCCAATTTTAGCTGTACTCACCCATTTGTTCATGTTCTTATCTGCAGCCTAATGTACGGAGCAGAGGATCCATCAATTGCTGGAATGGTTCTTGATAGCCCATTCTCCAACTTAGTTGACTTGATGATGGAGCTAGTAGATACATATAAATATCCACTGCCGAAGTTCACTGTAAGCTTGGTCCTATGACAGGGACTTGGCACTAGTTACTTATTATTCCTGCATGAACTCCTTATGGTGCCACTTCTATGCATGCACATTTAATGATAAAGTACTAGAACCTCTAATTCAGGCCCCATTTTTATCAACTAGTATTGGTCAGAGGGGCTTGTTCCTGCACACTCGTGTTTACTGTCCCAGTTAGCGACTTCTAGGTTTTGGTAATAGCAATTGTACCTCAATTTATCTTGCCACCTGTATTAACTTTATTTTCTCTATATACATCTGCATGTTTTTTTGTGCCTAATCTTTACGAAAATACTTTGGTAGTTTGATCATATTTATTGTGTTTCATGTTTGTTGCTTAGGTTAAATTTGCAATACAGCATATGAGAAAGATTGTCAAGAAAAAAGCCAATTTTGACATTATGGATCTTGATACTATCCAGGTTTGTTGTAATCATCATCAGAAGTTATATACCTGTATTAAGTGCTGACAGTATTTGTAGTCTGGGGTCTCTGAGCAAGATTTAGATTAATGGTTTTTTATTCAAAATATTCAAGATCTTTTATGTTACTGTATTTAAATCTTCCTGAAATGTTATCATTGACTATTTTTTAAAATTTTCATTTTGGTTGTTATGGTGCACATTGTTTTCTTCTCATATTATGAAGTTTGCTATACTTCTGTACCTTTTGTTGGTCATTTGCTCTTTTGCAAACTTGCTACAGGCTGATAGGAGATTTGTCATACCATTTTTTTGTTGTTCCCATGATTTCTTGGCTGGTACCATATGCAGATCCCCCCTTGCCCTCATTTTTTAGCAAACAGTACCAGATACTGTAGGAAACAGGGAACTACGCTGATTTGTGTATTATTTCTAGAAAATAAATGCATTTTCTTTTACTCACAGTGACAAGCTTTTTCAAATTTTCACATTATTTGAGCTTTTATCTCTTGCTCTGTTTTGGTGGAACACTAATATGTTGTCGGGTGATCCTGCCTTCTTGGGCTGGCGGTTGCACTTTGGGTGCGACCAGCAGCAGCCCAGCAGAGTCCAGGTGGACTCCAATAGGTTAAGGCAGAGTTGTTCCAATAGGTTAAGGCAGAATTATTTTCTTCCTCCAGCAGTTTAGTCTTCTTAGAGATAGAATTAAAGATAGACTAAAGATTGAGTTGTAATAGATCAGAACTCTGTAAGGGGGGCTATATAAAGAAGCCAAAACACCCCAGTTTCAGATCAGATCAATACAGAAATTATTCCTCCACTTTTTCTGCCCTAGCCGCCGCCTTTCCCTCTAGCCGCCGCCCAGGCTAGCAACCCTAGCCGCCGCGCCCCTGCCTCTCCCCTGTTCTGAGCTCCCTGATCCAAGAACAGGCCGGCGGCTCCTGATCTCCCCTGTTCTGTTCTGCTGGAACACAACCTGGCGTGACCCCCCCTCTCTCTCTCCCTCCCTCCCTCCCTCTCTCTCTCTCTCTCTCTCTCTCTCTCTCTCTCTCTCTCTCTCTGTTCTGCCTTGTCCAGCGCAGGAGCAGAAGCTGAATCAAGCCTGCGGCTGTTCTGTTTCACTAAACAGAACAGATCTATCTACTCCCTCACTGTTTTTTCCCAATTCAGCAACATCAGCACCTAGGAGAGGTGCTGAACTGACCGGAACAGGGCAGTTTTTGGTGTGATCAAACACCGGAATTGCAACATATGTATCAACCACCTGAAATGTAACCTCACAGGTAGCAAAACGATGTTTCGTTCCTGCTTTGTTTGGACATGCTACTGAAGATGATTTTATACTTCCCCATCATTCAGACAAAATATGTGAATCTTATGCTGTAAGTCTCCATCTCTTCTCAATGTAGAGCACAAATGACTTTTGTAGGTCAAGTTATTAACATGTGTTTGTGCCACATGTATCTGCAGGGTGACAAAAATATCATAAAATTTGATGGGGACCACAATTCACCACGCCCTCAATTCTATTTTGACTCGGTCACAATATTTTTCCATAATGTGTTAAACCCTCCTGATGTCCCTGAGGATCATTATTTCCTGACACCACATACTGGCCTTGGTCAGGTATTACACAATATTATCTCACCAGGTTAATTATTATCCTGGCTTTACTTACCTTAGGTTCTGCTGATAGGTTCACTGGGATACAGATCACGACATAGAATATAGGTTTTCTCAGTCACCTTCAGGTTTGATTTACAAACTGCGGTCATCATCTAAATTTGGTGCCTCAGTCACAGCAAGAACTTAGTGATATGATACTTTTCTTGGACAGCCCCTGCGACTACCACAGAAGATGCCATTGCACAGTTGCGTTCTAGAAGGCTCATGAGCAGAATGGAGGTGGGTATTTTAATTGCTTGAGAGTTGAGACTCTGCTTCCTTGAATGGCTACAATATTTCAATTCAGAAATTATAAACTATTGTACTGATACCGCTTTTAAAGCCTCTCAATATACCTCGGTAGATAACAGGGGATTTGTAGAAGCAATGCTTAGAGCTAAGGTTGTAAGGCGCTATATTGGGAAACTTTACCTTTTATTATTGCAAAGCACCAAATATTGTGAACGTAGATCTTCGTCAAAAGTGTCAAGAATTTTAAACGGGTTTAAGCGAATGTTTGCCCTAGCAGTGTTCATCTCTTTTATGGGACAGCAAACATTGTTCCAAGTTCTTATAATTGGTTTGCAGGTCCCATTTGCTGCTACTACAGAAGAAACGGCTGAAAGAACTGAGGTATTCCAGGATGCTAATTTTTCTTAATCTCTTTCAAGACTGGGTTTCTTCTTTTTTTTTAACATTGAAGACTGAAGTAGGAACCTACCTTGTGTCCCCCCCCCTTTCCTAGTTGTGACTTCTAGACTTGAAACAACAACTACAACGAATCCTTTGTCCCAAACATGTTGGGGTAGGCAACTTCTAGACTTGAAAACTCAAATTATATTTTTGGTGTTTGGGATGGCTAAGGTTGGTAAAACTTTGCAGCTAAGGTGGCTTAGCACTATAGCAGTACAAGTTATATATCCCATTTGTTGATTAGGACACTATTTTTGGTATTTGGGGCGACCCAGAAGAGGTTGGCAATGTGCATCACCTTTCTAACCATAGCAGAATCTCACTGTTATACTTTCTGAAGCTCATTTTCTGTACCCTTATCGTTTCTGATAGGCCCTGAGCTCGGTATGTTCAAAGAAACATGCAAAAAAGAGGAAACGTGCACTCAAGCCATTGTCATTTTATTTTATGAAATGTACTATATAATCTTATCATGATTATTTTGATACACTACCATAATTTAGATATTTAGGTGTTTTTTGTTTATAATTACTGTAGTCATGTGGGTTTTACAGCCATTTTGATTTGGATAATGGCATACCAAGTGCTTCAGATTCAAGAACGTGGGTATTAGCAACTCTTAGAAATATTGGTATTGCATCTGGATATGGTTACAATCCATACATTATCATTACGACATCTGCATTCTGCAACTATTTTGATAACCTTTGTACTGCAATTACGTGTTGCCAGAATAGAGAATACATAAATTGAACTCTGAAGGCCCTTTAATCTGCATGTATTAAATGATAATCTTAGCACATTCATTGAGCACACCAACTCAATTCTTACCTGGTTGCCGTTTGAACAGGGAATGGATAGTGACGTTGGTCCCTCATCTAGTGTATCTACTGCAACTCCTCCCAATGGCCGCAATGGGAGGCTTCTCACTCCAACTTCTGATGATGGCGAGTATGTGGAGTACTCGTTTGATAGCTTGTCAGATATGCCGTACACTGTAGAAGATGAAGATAGGGTAAGTTCCTTCAGTACTCCATACTGTGTCACAATGTCTTTTTAAGTGCATCAGGATCTCTATATAGTTCAACAGATGTAAAATTTTTTTTGTAAGGATCTGGAGTAGGGTGTGTGGGTCCTAATGATTTCTTGGATTTAATACGATTGCTTTTAGTGTGGCAAAAACTAGATATGAAACAATCTTGATCTGGTAATATAAGTTATTATCATTGATCAATTGAGGAGAGTATACAATTTAATGACGACTTTGTTGGTGCAAATGAGCATTCTGATATGACATTGGTATTTGTGGAGATGGTAGTGATATTTTTGTGGTGCCATTCTCCATATCTCATGCATGTGATTTTGCTAATCAATGACCAATACAATGATGAATACTAGTCTATCATGAGTGTACCTCAACATTTTATAAGATTCATCTTCTTATGTGCACTTGAAGGGCAGGCCTGGCGCAGTGGTAGAGTCTCTCCACTTGTGTCCTGGAGGTCCTGGGTTCGAATCAGTCTCCTTGCAAAATAAGCAAGGGCAAGGCTGCCTAGAAATTCCCTTCCCCAGACCCCACAACGTGTGGGAGCTTTCAGCACTGGGTATGCCCTTTTTCTATCTTCTTATGTGCACTTACCAATGTTATGTGTTGTTCTGCTGGCTGAAATGCAGATGTTGATGCAAGCAATTATTGAATCATTAAAGGACTTAGAACAGTCAAATACAAAAAATGTACAATCAGCTGCATCTGGTGCTGTATCAGAAGAAAATAATGTCATGAAAGATTGCAGTGGAGTAAATGATGTAACATTGGAGCCGGATGCATCCTCCAAATCGGCTTGTGCCAGTGTCACCAATACTCGTGACAAGCATACAACAGACTGCAGTGGTGAAGCAAAAACATATGAGGTGCAAAGTGAAGATAGCCGAGCTGCGAATGGCGCTGCTCCTCTCAGCGCTTCAGAGCCCCAGGTGTCAACGCAGATTACCAGCGTTAAACCTGCCCCTGTGGAATCCCAGAAACCAACTCAAACCGTCAATGGAGAGGATGGCACAAGAGCTACTCTGGTAGTTCAGAAGGGCAGGACTGGTGGCCTTATAGATGGTTTGACACAAAAATGGGGTTCCTTCTTCAAGAACAATGACTGAGGCGAGCAAATGATACGATAACCATTGACAACACATGTTCTTGTATGTTAATAGTCAGAGCTGCTTTTGGCTGCCGCCCAGCTTGATTGGTTTTACTGTAAAATGAAAAGAAAACACTGTAAAGCGGTTTGTGTATATATAGAACTAGAAATTGTAGCAGTCCCATTAATTGATTGTGTATCATGTCTCAAAAATGCTTTGTTTTTGATGAATTGGGAAGCCCTTATTATTGCTAACATTATGTGATATACTTTTTATTATTGTATTTTTTCTAACTTTCTTTTAGTAAAGATGAGCACTTTGCAGTGCCGGGTGAAATGATGTTGCATATATACACAAGTGATTCTGTAATGTTTGAGAGATGTTGGGAGGATGATAGTGCGTGATGTGCATGTGAATGTGGACATCTGCCTGAGGTGTTGGACAATTAAGTTGGGCACTATATCTAGTGTAGATAATTCTTTATGATGCTAACGTATTAATTTTCATATGTGATCATCTAATTAATTACGAGAGATCATGATAATTTAAATTCTCTGTAATAGACATAATTTCCTTTTTAATGGCCACTGCTGGACACGTCCACTGGATCGCCCGCAGGCGGGTTCACGTGCCCACAGTGACTGCCGGATTTGGACCCAACCGAATCCCAACGGACTCGTCGTCGACCAGATCTGGTTCCAGTCACTTCCGCCGCGTTGTTGGCAGTGGCCGGTCCACGCCCACCCGGCGAGTCGCACTCGCACCCGTCCATCGCCCTCCGCACATAAAACCCCGGCCCTCATCGCCGCCGACGAGCCTCCTGTCCGTCCCCATTGCCGCCTCGGAGCAGACACACAGCGCCACCGGTCGGTACCCGTCCTCCCGGACCGCGCCGCTGCCGCCGCCGCCGTCTTGTGACGAGCGTTGGGCACGACGAGGGCGAGGCCGCCGCCACAACGATGACCGCCTCCGCCGTCCTCGTCCCCGTTCCCGTCCCCGCGGCAGCGGTACGGCTTCGCTACGACACTCCCTTCCCGGCATTTCCGGTGACGCGCGCGCCTCTATCCACCTTCGGGCCGAATCGACCGCGCGCGCGGCTCGAGATGCTCGCCTTACATGCGTCGGCCGAAATGCGTAGCTTGCGAGTGCATCTATGCGTGCCTGATTGGTTTCGCCGATGCAGGGAGGTAAGCTCTTCACCGGCTTCACCAAGCTGTGCAAGGGCCTCGCGGTCATCTTGTTCCTCGGCCACATTTTGGTCCAGTTGCTCCCTTCAGCCGCGGCCTATCTCGCGCTGATACCAGCCAGGTGCACACTGTAATCCTGAGCCTACCTGATTAACTGGCTGCTCTATGCTCAGTGATGGACAGGTGACTAGAATTGCATAATTTCGCACTTCCGCTTGGTCACGCCTATATCAGAATGAATATGTCAGTGCGACAGTAGTTAGTGCTCAGTTGGTGATCCAAACTTTCATTTCCGCCCCTTTTATTTAGTTGCAACGATCATATATTTCAGATATGTGTTACAGCTAACTATTACTGTCCACTAAGATCTTTTGATTCCATTTCTTGTTAGCAGGTTACTGGTCAATTGTTTCCATGTGATTTACTAACTTCAGGCGTTTTCTACACAGGACAATCCCATTTGCTTGGAACCTGGTGACTGCTGGTTATGTAGAGCAAACGATTCCAGGGGTAGGTTTTGCTCAACATATTTCCAATATGCTGATGCTGCATTCTGTTTGCTTCTATTTATGCTCCAGCTGATCAACATTAGAATTCAATTGATGTTTAAGATGGAGTTATGTTAGAAAATGATAAAGGGTGCTATTATATTGTAATATTTTCTGTTTTCCATGATGTTGTCTCCTCTATGGCTGTGAGCTTTCTGATGATAGTGACCATATATGTCTATGTACTCGGAATCTTTTTAATAGTATTCTGTTCTTCAGGAAAGACTGCTCTCCCTAGTTCATTTCGCCCTCACCTTGAACGCTTTGTTGCACCACAATGTCATTAAGGCTCGATGCCTATTATGTTATAGGCAATCCTTATCTGACAAGGCTTACGTGTTTACAGGTGATTGTCAGCATAGTTGGTCTTCTTCTATTTGGGAAGGTGTTGGAGCCTTTATGGGGCCCTAAGGAGCTGCTGAAGTTCATTTTTATTGTCAATCTCTCAACTTCGGTGTGTGTCTTCATAACTGCTATTGGTTTGTACTACATAACACAGGAGGAGAGCTACCTGTAAGTGTCGCATTTGTGTAATAGCTCACTAGCCAAATACTTTTCTACATATGATATTGGCAGCTTTCATGGTATATTTTTTTTTTATAAATCGCAAAAGTATTGCTGGACAGGAAACCTACAGATTCAGCTGATAACATAATGTGTTACTCCTATTTGTTTCCTTACTAATGCTTGTAGTCTCCAAATGGGTTACCTAGCTGGCTCATTTTAAAAGTGAATGATGGTTCTGTGTCCCCTTTTTCCTCCTTTTTTTAACGAGTATTTCCCCTTTTTCCTAATAACTGAAAAGAAAGAACTAAGCTTGGCTTACAGACTTTTTTGAATCGATGTTAACGTCACCTGAAAGTGATTTGCCTTTCCGTCTTACATGTACATCACCCATGAATCTTAATGTTGTATCTATTTGTTCTGCAGTTACACACCTTTGTCTGGGTTTTATGGAGTTCTTTCAGGACTTCTAGTCGGCATCAAGCAAATTTTGCCTGATCAGGAACTTAATATTTTTGTGCTGAAGATTAAGGCAAAGGTGTGTATTCATTTATTTTCTGAAATTATCCTGTTTAGTATTCATTTTTTGTGCTCATTCACATTCTTACACCTTAGTTTTGCTTCCTCAGTGGATTCCCTCCATTGTTGCATTTATCTCGGTTATCGTAAGCTTCTTCCTGAAGGAATCAGTGTCATACCTTCCAATCGTACTATTTGGCATCTACATGAGTTGGATTTACCTTCGTTATTTCCAAAAGAGGCTAGAAGCTGGCCTGAAAGGCGATCCAAGTGATGAATTTTCATTCTCAAGCTTCTTCCCTGCTTTCTTGAGGTACCAATTTATCTCAAATAACTGAGGAACTGTACGTTTAACTGTACTGATGAATTTTTGAGGTACTGATTTCTGTACGGTGCAATTATTTGAAATACTTTTTAGAACCCCTAACTGTTACGCTGTCACTATTTTGGATCCATTTATCGGAGTTCGAAACGAGTTCAGGACCATTCTTGTGACCGAATATGTTTTAAAAAAAAGTGCGTACCCAGTGCCGAAGGCTACCGAATAAATTTTTAAAGTATCATTTAATAATCCCAAAAGTGGAGATAATTCAAAGAATTGTTCTAGATAAATAGGTGGATATCCAACCTGATCCCCACCAAGTTAAGGGGTGACTTGGGTTCTACATAATCAAACAACAATCTAGCAGAACACCTTCCATAGGCTCTAGGGTTCTCCAGAGTTTTTTTTAGACTTTTATGAAAGTTTTAGTTTCAGAAGTTTGTCTGATGAAATACATGGTCTTGTTTATAACTGTTGTGTCCAATGTCCATTCTTTTGGACTACAAACTGTTTTGTATTGTCGAAATGTGCAGGCCAATGTTGGACCCGATAGCTTCTATATTTGATAAACTTCTCTGCGGGCGAACTCAGAGACCTGAAGCCACCGACCACACATTGGATGGTTCGCAGTTCCCTGGTTCGGGGTCCATCGAGGCAAACAGGAGGAGGTGTGTGTCCTTCGACCTCGTGACCCAAACTAGTCTAAATTCAGTGCATAGTTTATGCCTCTGGTTTTCTTTGCACATGAAAAGAAAGCGTCACAGAATGACTCATTCACTTTTCTAGCGCCATATCGTACTTCACTGGTTTTCCTTCATCGTTCAAAAAATGCTATGCTCCCACATGGACTGCGGTGCTCCTAAACAAGCACTCACAATGCTCTTACTGTGGAGCTCGTGCCTCCCTGACAATCTGCCTACGATGATTTCATTTAGCATCTCAATTGACGGCTGTAGCGACTGATGTTCACTCGCTGCAGGGAAAGGGGTCAAAGGGCGCTGGAGCAGAGATTGGCAGAAAAGCTGGCCGCGGTCAGGAGCTCGGAGGGCACGCCCCAGCCACAGCTTGGAGGAGGACGACGCTTCTGATAAAGTATGATCCGGATACTTTGCAGTGAGGTTGGTGGAATTCCAGCGTTGTGATGTGCTACTTTCCAGTGAGTTGGTATACCACATCTCACGCAGACCCACTACAACCTGTAGCCAGCCATGTTCGTGGGTCTCTTTTTTTTTCTGTTCCTTTTTTTCGCCCGTGTCGTTCTGTGAGTGGGACTCTGAATGTTGGAGTAGTTCGCGGACATGGCTCGTGAGCTGTGTAGCAGAGAGAGAGTGCGGCGTGCATGCTTGAACCAATTGCTGTAAGACAGGGAGCAGGTTGTCATGCCTTGCCGAACCCACTGATTCATGTGCGATCTGACCTCAATGTTAGCACCCTCCTGTCAACTCAAACGTCTCCCTGCCAGGTGCAGCCTTGCCTAAACTGCTGTTTGTCTCAGTCTTCTAAACGCGTCTTTGTTATGCTATCAGACATGAAAACGCCTTATCAGAAACATTCAGGATCGGACCAAAGTGCTGACCTACGAGTTAGAGGATCTAACCACAAGTGATCAGAATAAGTTATGATTCATGAACTGCAATCTGGAATGGACACAAGGATACCAATGTTACATTGTCTGCAGCAGCGTTCAACAAAATGAAAAGCAAACAACAGGAGATAGCTATAATATAGATACAATGGTATCTAGGCAATCCTTACCCGCACACGTGGAAACGCAAGCACAATAAGCTGTGAAGGTGCAATATTACAAAAAATTACTACAAACAATCATGGACGTCTAGACCTTACTACGGAAGAAAACTTTAGCAAGTGCCTACTTCTGCAAGTGGGAGATGGACAGAGTGCATGCATCTACTCCTCAAGAGCCTTCTGGATGTCCTTCTGTAATTTCAAAACCAATGCATCAGAACTGCATACAAACAACAACAACAACAACAACAACAACGCTTTGTCCCAGGCACGTTGGGGTAGGGGGTAGGCTAATCAGAACATACTGCATCCTCCAAAATATTAAGTGCACTATGTTCGGAAGAGAGAGAGACCTCAATCGACATTGGTGCGGTCGAAGTTGCATATCGATCAATAACCTTTCCATCTTTGCCAACAAGAAACTTGGTAAAATTCCATTTGATTCTAGATCCAAATAAACCAGGTTTGCTAGCCTTCAGAAACTTGTAAACCGGCGCAGCATCTGGGCCATTTACACGCACCTGCAAATCCAGATCCAACTGGAGCGGTCAACTTTTTTTGTACTAACACATAATTTTCTTTGTTACATCAAACTTCTCCGAATTAGTAGGATTTTAAGTCGGCAAGGATATATATGCAGATGAAATCTTCAAATATGCCTAGGCAAATCAACTAAGAGTTGTCTGATTAACGATTATGCCAAACAAAAAACAACAAAGAAAACACTGCTTCTCAATGCTTAATTTTGTTTTCAACACATGAACTCAGTTCCAAATTGAAGTGCATTTTATCACATCACGTATTCATAATATTTCAGTGTTGTAACCACCCAGAGATAACATCACGTATTCATATTTCGTAGTATAGATATTCAACAACAAGAGACTAAAATTCAGCATTCCGTAGTCCTAGAAAAAATGTAAAGATATCAAAACTTCTCAACGAACAAGTGGGTTTGACAAAAAGTTCTTACCTTCCGAAAAACTGGGTATTCAGCTTTAAATCTGGTGCAAGCAAAGTCTTTAATCTGTTCAGGGGTCCCCGGCTCTTGTCGCAGGAACTGGTTGCAGGGGAATGCTAATATCTCAAAGTCTGGCAATTTTGGAATAAGTGAAGTCAGTTTCAGCAATATCTTGAGAACGACAATGGAGTGCTCAGCAGGTCAAGAGAATAGCAAGTGACTAATTGAATCAAGTTGAGTAACTCAAGAGTTAATTTGTTTGTAAGCCATATACTGGACTCATAACAAGGTAACATTTGAGGCAAGTTTATGACAAGCTAACATGATGAACTCCAATGTACTAACATACTCCCTCCGTTGACACTGATTAGTTTAAAATTGAACTAACCATCATCAAATATTTCAAAACGGAGGGAGTATCTAGTTAGTATAACTACCCATGCACTCACAAATGAACTGGATACCTGCATATCCAAATCTAGGACACCATAAAAGTCCATGCATGTCAAAGAAAGAACAAATTATTTGCATGCAGAGGCAGAAGGGCTACTGGTTGGTAAACAAAACCATGGCCTTTGCTATGACTGTTGTCTGCCAAACCAGGTCGAACTTTCCCTCGGGGTAAGCCTAATCAGTAATCGTACACTTTTTTCAGGTAAAAAGTTAGGTAATTGGTTCTTCATCATCACCGCGCATCAAATAGAGAAACACTACAACACTCTTCCGACAAGAATCAACACGGGCTTCTCAAATTTCAAGCAGATGCCTTCTTCAACCATTTGAACAAACTAAAATCTACAGGCTATTCATAAAAGCAAATAGAGCTCAGGCCATGAAACAAAAGCGAAACGCTGGCATACCTTTGTCTCTGTACTTCTGGTAGAGCTCCGTCAGCTGCGTGTAATTGGTCTCCGTGAACCCGCTGAACGGCATCAAGAAAACCAACCATTTCAGCACCCGAGGGGCCAAGAGAGGTCACCGGATAAGAACCCTACCAAACGCCACGGGGAGAGCGGATACCATTTGGAGGCGACGTTCACGACGAGGAGGACCTTCCCCTTGTAGGTCTCCAGGCTCACTTCCCTGCCGTTGCAGTCCTGCTCCGGAACGAGGAAAAAAAAAGAGGGGAGGAATTTCACAAAAAGGACCGGGAACCAGACGAAAGGATCGCGCAATTCCGAGGAAGGGGGATCGCCCGCGCACCTTGACGGTGAATTCGTGTATGGATGTCTCCGGAACGGACTCGGTCGCCCCCATCTCGCCTCGCCTCGGCTTCCGCCTGCCCGCCTGCGCTTCCTCTCCTCTCCTCTCACGGGCAGAGCTCTCTCTAAATCTTTCTTTATCCGATTTTATTTCCCCCCGTCCTCCGGTTCTCTGGATGTCCCAGAGGAAGACGAACAAGAGATGAGAAGGTTGTGTTTATTTATAGCGGGATCAGATGGTCGCCTGGCATAGGGCCCGCGGAGCGGTGGAACAGGCTGTCTGACCGCTACGTACGGTTAGAGGGATGGCAACGGGTGCCCATTACCTGTTTACCCGCGGATATCCGACCTGATGCGTATGGATTCGGGTATAAGTTCAGATCCACGAATACGGGTTCGGTTAAAGGGTTGAATCCAACGGATATTTTTTATCGGATAAAAAAAATCTATACCCATATCCGTATACCCGAACCCGTTCTGACATGTGGGCCAATACAACATTATATAATAGTTCTACCTTCTAGGGTTTGGTTTTCTTTTCTTTTCAACTCCCTTGCCCGGCTGCTCGGTGTCAAACTGTTCCATAAATCTATATGCAATGTATTTTTTATTAAAGATTTTCGGGTAACGGATATATCCACGGATAAAAAATATCCGCGGGTAACAGATACGGATAATATTTTATACCCGCTGCGGGTAACGGGTACAGGTTCGGATACAGATTTTATCTAGCGGGTACGGGTAACCCAGACTGATATCCGCGGGGTTTTTACCCGTTGCCATCCCTACGTACGGTCCCGGCTCGGCTCTAGGCCTTTCTGCCGTCTCGATCTGAGCCGCTATGGTACTCTATAGATCGGGTACCCCTATGCACCGCCTCCTCGTTGAGGCGGGCTTCAACAAAAGTCGCGTGCTCTGGGTCCCATGGTTAATTCTAGGGCTACCGCGTGCGCCTGAGTTCCGTAGTAGACACGTGCCCTAGGCTCCGACCTGAGCCTCCGCGCTGAGGACAGGTCCGGGGCTGCCACGTGTCCCCGGCTCCGAGTCATCTCACTGAAGAGGACAGCACCGGGTATGACACGTGTGCCGAGCTCCGATCTAAGCCTTCCCGCTGAGGTGGGATTCGGAGCTAAAACGTGTCCCGGGCTCCGGTCCGGGCCTCCCCGCTGATATGAGGTCCGGAGTTGCCACGTGCCTCTTGGTTCCGAGCCGCCTCCTCGCTGAGGATAGCTCCAGTGCTGACACGTGTCCCGGGCTCTGGTCCGAGCCTCCTTGCTGAGGTGAGGTCCGAAGCCGCCATGCGTCCTGAGACACCAAGCCCGTCGATAAGGGATCCAGAGCCGCCACGTACCCCACGATCCGTCATGGGCCGTGGGTCGATGAAGTCAAGGAGGAAATGCGCTGTCAGGCTTCGTATTCAAGGCTCGCGCCTTCCCCAGAAGCATGGCGCACAACACACTCCTCCGTCCCTTGCCAGTTCGCCATAATGGTGACAAGACAGGACGGCGAGGCGTGATAGCAGAACAGTGTCACCCAATGGCACGCAGCCGCCCAAGCAGGGCGAGGGGACGCGGCGACAAGACTGTGTCTTCATCATCACCTGACACACGGCCAGGGGCGCACAGCGCGCCGGGCGGAGGGACTTAACTCCCCCGTCGGCAACTCTACTCAAAGAAGGAAGCCCTAGATCGTGTATAGGGCACTCAAATATTTGGGGCCACCTGTCGGGCCCCAAGCCTCATTGTAAGCACCCCGGCCTTGAACTACAAAACTACTGGGGTGACCACCCTGCAAAGGCTTCCGACTCCCCGCACTCAATATCACACAATGCACAAGCGCTCGCGCTCAAGCAATAGAACAAGCACACCCGTGCACGTAGTGTATTACGCTCCGGCGGCCCGAACCACGTAAATCCTCATGTTCATCCGCTCCCTCGAGCCCAGGTCGCGAAGAACGCCAAGCCCCCTCTAAAAAAAAAGAACCTCGCGGGCTGCTTTCGAGCAGGCCGAGAGGAGTGTCGCAGCTCACACTCCAACAAACCCCCAAGAAGGGCATTTATGTGACGACGCGGGACCTGTCCCTGCCTCGGTGTATGGGGGCCAATTTGTTTGGTTCGACCCACATTGACCTCATCGTGTACCAGATTATCCTATAATAGGTGAGGACCTCATGTTTCCCTCTTTGGATGGATATGCTCCCCCTTTTTTTATTGATTGTGTTGTAGTTAAGCATGGACTAATTTTTTTGACCAAACTAGCAAGTGCTCCATCAATTCATTAAAGAAAGAGAGAAATCAAGTACAAATAGAGTTCTAGATTATATAAAAAAAGTCAAAAGTGAGATTTGAACCCACGCCCTTGTTCTTAATATAAAGCTAGGTGAAGGCCTGGAGCTTTCTAAAAATAGAAAAAAGTTAATCTTAATTGTCACACAATTAAAGAGCCTCCACAAAAAAAGTAAAATAAAAAGTTAGTAGAAACATTCCCCCCTGTCCTATGGTTCTCTTGATGTCCGAGCGAGAGAGGGAGACGAATAAGAGAGGAGAAGCCTGTGTTTATTTATAGCGGGAGTAGATTAGATTATCGAGTCACTTGGCGTGGGGCCCGTGGAGCAGTGGAACAGGCTGTCTTACCGCCACCGTCGACGGTCCCTAAAAGTGCATCTAGGCTAATTTTCCATGGGTTTTGATGATTAGTGACAACACTTAAGGGACTAATGAGCTTTGCAAGTGTAAGTACAGGTGATCAAGAGATTCACGAAGTTGGATACACTCAAAAAGGAAAATAGGAGAAAAAGGCAAATGCACAAGAAGAATAGAATTTAGGGTTTTTAATTCTTTTGTGTTGAGTTTAGACTTTGAGTATGAGTGTGATCATAAGTAAAGTGCTGAGAATCATCTAAGAGCTCATAGTCCGAGTTTAGGTTGAGTGGAGTGAAGATTTAGGATAAGCGCACGGAATAGCGCCAGACTTGTCCGGGCAGGGGGCCGGACTAGTCCGGCACATCGGATTGATCAGATGTAGAACGAAACAAGTGGTTTTGTGAGTTTGGACTTGTCCGGGGTGGAAGGTCGGACTAGTCCGAAGTATCGAACTGATCCGATATAGAACGGAACAAGAGTTTCTGTGTGAGTTCGGACTTGTCCGTCTAGGGACGGACTAGTCCTTTGAGAGAGTGTCTGAGGCATTCAGGAGCTAAGTCCTGGATGACCGGACTAATCCGCTCTTTGAGGCCGGACTAGTCCATCGGTTTAGACTTGTCTGTTTTAAACAGAAGTTTCTAAGTGAGATCGGACTAGTCCTCTATGTGTCGGACTAGTCCATATGGAACTGGGAAGTAGCTGCAGGGACCAAGTCTTGGATGACCGGACTTGTCCGTCCATGGTGGCCGGACTAGTCCGGTGGATCAGACTTGTCCGTTCTCAATCGGAACAATAGTTTCTGTGTGAGATCAGACTAGTCCATTGTGCACCGGACTAGTCTGTTGTATGTGACCATTTAGTTGGTAGAATCCAACCGTTTAGTTGGTGAAATCCGACCGTTTAGTTGGTAAAGAGTGATGTCATCGGTCCCCACAGGCCGGACTAGTCCGGGGTTAGAGGGCGGACTAGTCCGGAATTTGGCAGTTGGCAACGGCTAGTTCCACGGGACCTCTATAAAAGGGGGTTGCCCAGGC
Organism: Neostapfia colusana; assembly: GCA_030760725.1. Taxonomy (NCBI): domain Eukaryota; kingdom Viridiplantae; phylum Streptophyta; class Magnoliopsida; order Poales; family Poaceae; genus Neostapfia; species Neostapfia colusana. The sequence goes on from JASWHV010000013.1 coordinate 80,896,992, forward strand.
CTCAAAGCCAGCAACAAGCACCCTAACAACGAAATAGCCTTCCTAGAGCCTTTTAGTCCCCTCTCTTCAAGTTCTTGGAATCCCAAGTGTAATTCTTCAGGGTTTGAGAGTTTTGGGGAAGAGGAGAAGAAGGGGGAGTGAGCACCATAGAGCTCTTGGTTGATTCTCCAGCCTTGAGTCAAAGGTGTGTTGTTGAAGAGAATTGTTTTGTAAGTGCTTTGAACTGAGTTCTCGTGGGAGCTTCAAGCTGTGAGCTGCCCCATGACATATTGTGAAGCATTTGTGATATAGTGGAAGAACAAGCCAACCTTGGTGGTGGTTTGGTGAGAAAAAGGTTGAGAGCAACCTGGTCCTTGGTGGACTTCTCAACGTGGACGTAGGCTTCTTTGTGAAGCTGAACCACGGGATAAATACTGCGTTCTTGTCTAATCTGCTGTGACCGGAGTAGTCCACCCTCAGGACCGGAGTAGTCCGCTCTCTGTGAACTAATCGTCTTTTATTAAGCCAAATTTTAGATTTTCCGCCTATTCACCCGCCTCTAGGTAACTTTTAATTGGTATCAGAGCCCAACTCTTCATTTGAGTGCTTAACCGCACGAAGAGGTCATGGGGGAGACAAGCACCTACTATGAGGGCAAGAACCTAGGCTCCAAAGGAAAGGGCGAGAAGAACAAGTCACATCACTCTCACACAAGTGATAGTGATGATGAAGTGAATTTCGTCACTCCTTTCATGAGCAAGAAGCGTGCAGGGAGAAGAAGACACCCCATCACTTCAAGTGATGAAGACCAAGAAGTACAACATCTCATGGCGTTGCTCAAGAAGAGAAAAGACGACAAGAGGAAAGATAAGAAGAAGAAGGAGGAGGAGTCCAAGGACTATTCCCGATATCCTTTTAACTATGAACGTTTAAATAACAATTCAAAATTTCTTTCCATCCCTGTTGGCAAGCCTCCTCACCTTGATGGTACAAACTACACGATGTGGAGGCATAACATGAAGTTACACCTTATCTCACTTAACCCCGGTCTTTGAAGTGTTGTTTGTACAGGAATAGAAATTCCGGAGGACGATGAAGAGCTCACTCCGGAGTAAGAACAGCAAATTCATCACAACGCTCAAGCTGCAGCCGTCATCATCTCATCGTTGTCAAAAGAAGAGTCTCACAAGGTGGATGGGTTGGAAATTGCCAAGGATATTTGGGACACTCTCAAGGTGGCACATGAAGGCACAAAGTCCATCCGTAAGGCCAAAATTGAGATGATTGAAGGGGAGCTTGGAAGATTTGCTATTGAAGACAATGAGACTCCCCAAGAGATGTACAATCGGCTCAAGATACTCATCAACAAGAGTAGAGCTTATGGATGCAAGAAGTAGGTTGACCATGAAGTGGTCAAAAGAATGATAAGGGCATTCACGGTGCGTAACCTCACTCTTTGCACCTTGATTCGGGAAAACCCTCACTTTGAATCTATGACTTCCGATGAAGTCCTTGGAAAATTCGTCAACCAAGAGATGATGGAAAAATAGGCCAAACATGTAAATGAGTTGCACAAGATCACTTCTTCCAAAAGACACGATATTGCACTCAAGGCATCCAAGAAGTCAAAGGGCAAGGAAATGCAAGAAGAGCTCAAGTGAGGGAAGCGATGATGAGAGCTCTATGGATGATGAAGAAATGCCCCTTTTCATAAGAAGATTCAAAAGAATGATGAGAAAGAAGAAGAACTCAAGCTAAGAGAGTAAATCCAAGGACAAGACAAGGTCAAAGACAAAGCGAGCCTGCTACAACTGTGGCAAATATGGCAACTACATTGCAAACTGTCCTCATGAGAAAAAGGAAGACGATGAAGACAAGAAAGAAGCCAAAGACAAGAAATTCTTCAAGAAGAAGAAATTTCATGGAGGTGCTCATATATGAGAAGAATGGGACTCAAATGATGAAACCTCATCGTCCGAAGATGAGGGAGTGGCAAATATTGCCATTGACATGTCCTCAAGCAAGAAGATGCTCTTGTCCAACCGAGGTGATTGGAGGAAAGAAAAACACACTTGTCTCATGGCCAAGGAGACAAAGCGCAAGGTAACCTCAAAATTCTCCACTAAGTCTATTGCTAGTGATAGTCTCTATGATAGTAGTGGTAGTGATGTAGAATTCATGTTTAAAGGCATGAGTAAAAAGACTTGCTAAAATGGAAAACCTTATGAATCAAGTAGTTGATATGGAAATAATTCTTGATAAGCAAGGATTACTTATTGTTGAAAAGGAGAAAAACCGTGAACTAGAGGAACTCCTAGAACTTAAAAAAGAAAAATGTAGAAAGATAGAATTAGAACTCGCAACATGCAAAGAGACTTGTGCAAGTCTCAAAAGCTCAAATGTGATTCTTCAAGACGAATTTGATAGTTTGGCAAAAACTCACAAATCACTTAAAGCAAAATTTGAGTCTCTTAAGTCTAGTACTTCATTCTCTAGAGATTCACCTAAATTAGCTAAGCAATCAACTACAAAAAGCTAGAAATGTACAAAATTGATAACCAACCTAAGGTAGCAACTTAGTGCAGCCCATGGAAAATCTCAAACAAAAAGGGAAGTGTTTGACAAAGAAAAAGTTGATTATGCTAGAAGTGCATTTTTGAACTCTAGATCCCCTTTAATTAAAGGTGGTCTTGGATATGTTAGGGGTGGAAAAGAAAATGCTAGGACTATTAAGAACAACAAGGAACACATTACCTTTGTTAAGCAAGGATCATCTAATTATGTTCACTCAAACAATTCCTATCATGTAAATGATGGTTTAGTTCCAACTATGCCATTTCATGATTTCGATGCTACTTACGTTCTTTTGAGAAACATATATGGTAGAGTTGTTGCGAAATATGTTGGGCCACGCCACAAGAAATCAAAAACTTGTGTGTGGGTACTCAAAACTCTTGTGACTAACTGGAGAGGACCCAAACAAGCTTGGGTACCTAAAACCAAGGCATAATTTGTTTTGTAGGCATACTTCTCCGGTAGATCAAAATGGGTACTTGATAGTGGGTGTACAAACCACATGACCGGAGAGAAGAAGATGTTCATCACATATGAAGAAAATGATAATCCAAGCGAAATCATTTCCTTTGGAGACAATAGCCAAGGAAAAGTACTTGGTGTTGGTAAAATAGCTATTTCCTCTCAACAATCAATTTCTCATGTCTTGCATGTCGATTGACTTGATTATAATTTATTATTTGTTTCACAACTTTGTGAAAAGAATACAACTGCATGTTCATCGATGAAGGTGTGGCCATCTTTAGAAGAAGCGATAACTCAATTGCATTTAAGGGTGTGCTTAAGGGAAAGCTTTATCTCGTGGATTTTTCCATGGATAATGCTCAACTTAACACATGCCTAATTGCAAAAACAAACATGGGTTAGTTGTGGCATAGAAGACTAGCCCATGTTGGTATGAGGAACTTGCAAAAACTTTTAAAAGACGAACACATCTTAGGACTAACAAATGTCATGTTTGAGAAAGATATGTCTTGTAGCGCTTGTCAAGCCGGAAAGCAAGTTGGAGCACCTCATCCCGCAAAGAATGTGATGACTACCACAAGACCCTTGGAGCTGCTTCATATGGACCGTTTTGTCCCATTGCTTATATAAACATAGGCGGTAACAAATACGGTCTTGTTATAGTTGACGATTATTCTAGATTTACTTGAGTGTTCTTTTTATATGAGAAGAGTGAAACACAAGGACTGTTGAATTCTTGAGGAGAGCTCAAAATGAATTCTCCTTAAAAATCAAGAAGATTAGAAGTGGCAATAGGACCGAATTCAAGAACACGCAAGAGGAGGAGTATCTCGATGAAGAAGGAATCAAGCATGAATTTTCAGCTCCATACTCTCCTTGACAAAATGGAGCCGCCGAAAGGAAGAACCACACATTCATCGAGATGGCAAGAACCATGCTTGATGAATACAAGATTTCGGACCGGGTTTGGACTGAAGCGGTTAACACCACCTGTCATTGCCACAAACTGGCTTTATCTTCATCGACTCTTGAAGAAAACGTCATATGAACTTCTAACCGGTAACAAGCCAAATGTTTCATATTTTAGGGTCTTTGGTAGCAAGTGCTTCATTCTTAATAAGAAACCTATAACTTCAAAGTTTGCATCCAAATCCGATGAAGGTTTCTTGCTTGGATATGACTCAAACACTTATGCATACCGTGTTTTCAACAAAAACTCCGGTTGTGTTGAAATAGCCAGTGATGTAGTGTTTGATGAAACTAATGGCTCTCAAGGAGAGCAAGTTGACCAATCCATGCTAGATGAAGAGGAAGCTCATTGCATAGAACTAAGAAGGATGGTCATTGGTGACGTGCGCCCACAAGAGAAAAGTCAAGGTCAAACAGATCAATCCTCAACTCAAGCTGCTCCTCCAACACAAGTACAAGATCAAGCTTATAATGATCAACCACAAGACTCTCAAATTCAAGTTGATCAAGATCAAGATGATGGCATTGATCAAGGGTGATCCGATGATCAAGAAGAAACTGACCCAAGACCCCAATTACCACATCCAAGGGTCTACCAAAGCGTTCAATGCGATCACCCCGTCGACAACATTCTTGGTGATATCACTAGAGGGGTAACCACTCGATCCCGTGTAGCAAATTTTTGTGAACATTACTCGTTTTTTCTTCTTCGGAACCTCTAAGGGTGGAGGAGGCTCTACAAGATCCGGATTGGGTGGTGGCGATGCAAGAGGAGCTTAACAACTTAATAAGAAACAAAGTATGGGAGCTTGTGGAGAGTCCAAATGCAAATATAGTGGGAACCAAGTGGGTCTTTCATAACAAGCAAGATGAGAATGGAGTAGTAACAAGAAACAAAGCTAGACTTGTGGCAAAGGGATACTCACAAGTCGAAGGTTTGGACTTCGATGAAACCTTTGCTCCTGTAGCTAGACTTGAATCAACTCGTATATTATTAGCCTATGCTCCTCACAATAATTTCAAGTTGTACCAAATGGATGTGAAAAGTGTCTTTCTCAATGGACCAATCAAGGAGGAAGTGTATGTGGAACAACCACCCAGCTTTGAAGATGATAAGTATCCTAACCATGTTTTTAAGCTTCACAAAGCTCTCTATGGCCTCAAACAAGCTCCTAAAGCTTGGTATGAATGTCTTAGAGATTTCCTCATTGATAAATGGTTTTAGGATAGGAAATGCCGACTACACGCTTTTCACAAAGACCTTAGACAATGACTTATTTGTGTGTCAAATTTATGTCGATGACATAGTATTTGGTTCTACTAATAAATCTTTTTGTGAAGAATTTAGCAAAATCATGACGAAAAGGCTTAAGATGTCAATGATGGGAGAACTAAAGTTCTTTCTAGGCTTCCAAGTGAAGCAGCTGAAAGAAGGCATCTTTATATGCCAAACGAAGTACACTCAAGACATACTTAAGAAGTTTGGCATGGAAAAGGTGAAGCCCATCAAAACACCAATGGCGACAAACGGACACCTCGACCTCAACCAAGACAACCCTAGCATGGATCAAAAGGTATATCGTTCCATGATTGTATCCATTCTTTATCTTTGTGCATCTAGGCCCGACATTATGTTAAGTGTATACATGTGTGCAAGGTTTCAAGCCACACCCAAAGAGTGTCATCTAATAGCCGTAAAGAGAATCTTGCGCTATCTAGTTCATACACCTAACCTGGGGCTGTGGTATCCTAAAGGATCAAAGTTCAATCTCATCGGATACTCCGATGCTGATTATGCTGGATGCAAAGTAGACAGAAAGAGTACCTCGAGCACCTATCAATTCTGGGGCAGGTCCTTAGTGTCATGGTCATCCAAAAAGCAAAATTTTATTGCCCTATCCACAACCGAAGCTGAGTACGTCGCAGCCGGGAGTTGTTGTGCACAACTTCTTTGGATGAGAACTCTAAGAGACTACGGTCTCAATATGAACCATATTCCACTCCTATGTGACAATGAGAGTGCTATTAAAATTACCCACAATCCTGTTGAACACTCTAGGACCAAACACATTGATATCCGACATCATTTCTTGAGAGATCACTTAATAAAGGGAGACATAGTCGTTTCACATGCTAGAACTGAAAAACAACTAGTGGATATCTTCACGAAGCCACTAGATGAAAAACGCTTTTGGGAACTTAGAAGTGAGTTGAATATCCTCGATTCCTGAAATGTGGCTTGAGATGTTGCACATCTAGTTGTTATAGTCTATTTTCTTCAAAAACTGAGCACATTTTCTAAGAGACAATCTCTCTTAATTTTTCTATCAAATTATTTTCGATTATCATCTCCTTGAATCATGGCAATTGTTTGTTTAGTTTTATGCTCTACTGGTCATGATTCAATGAGAATACGTGTGAAAAATTAGTCTATGTGAATCAATTACTAAAGATCACTTCATATATATATATATATATATATATATATATATATATATATATATATATATATATATATATATATATGTATAAAAGAATGTGATGTCACGCACCGGACTAATCCGGCCTAGGGGCCGGACAAGTACGGAATACCTGATAAGTCCAACTAGGTTTTAAAGAAGTCCATAACAGACTAGTCCGCTACAGACCGGACTAGTCCGTACCATCAGAGAAGTACGGATCTAATCCGGCCGCCGGACTTGTCCGGTACCTACGACCGGACTAGTCTAGACAGTTGGGACTTAACCCAACCGCCGGGGGTCGAAACCCACCTCACTCGACACAACACCAAAACCACGCGCCCACACTCAAAAATTGCCCCCATTGGCGATTTTTAAAGATCTCCACCAAAAACTTCAAAGGATCTGAGTCATCTACTTCTTAGGGGCTTGGGAAGTCAGTTCTCGGACTTCTCCGCGCTTCGATCTGGCGATTTCATTGGAATCAAGGAATCAAGGTGTGTTCTTAAGGCAAAACCTAATCTTCTAAAACCTCTCAATTCTAGGGTATTTTCTCCACAAACTATGATGTCTAGTACTTCACAATCTTCATGCACCTCTCCCTTAGGATTATTGCAAACTATCGACTGAATTTGCAGAAAATCCGCTTAGTTAGGGTTTAACCCAGGCTGTCCGGGCGGACAAGTCCGTTACTGAGCGGACTAGTCCGATCAGGGACCGGACAAGTCTGGCCAAACCTTGAGTTAACCCCTAACTTAGTGTGTTTGCTGCATCTCAGTCGCGATAATCTTTTGCTTTCAACTCATATCCTTGCTCATTCATTCTTCCAGCATGTCTCAAAACGACAACTCTCCACCCCTCTCTGACCCGGAGCGCGAAGCGGCTCGACAAGAGCTTTATCATCGTCATGAGGAGGAGGACACCACACTTGCACAAGAGCTCGCTCGTCGTGAAGCTCGAACCAAGAAGTGGCACGAAAGAGAGGCAGCTAAGCTCAAGCTGAAGAAGAGCGCTCTAGTCGGAGGAAACGGATTGTTTCCTTAGGAGACAAGGAAAGGGGCCTAACAGCTGACAAAGGCAAGCGACCCATGAATGAAGGAAAAGGGACAAAGAGAAAAGGGAAAGCCTCGGTTCAGAAGGTGATCATCAAGAAGGCAACACCAATAAAAAAGGCACCTGCTAGTGGGGGATTGTCATTTGAGATCGTCCCATGGGGTCAAGTGCTCCCCCATAGGGTCCCATTGGACCTTTGGTCATGACACCACCCATGAACAATCCCAACCGACAACTAGAGCTTTCAAGCAAATATCTTTCATGGAAAATGTAAAATCCCCAAAAAGTGGTAGCAAGAAAATTCAGCTCATGTACACCTAGGAAAAATGAGGGGAATTAAAACTTTGTATATTAACGGTGTGAGTTCAAAGTGGTGATTCAAACTTCCCAAAACTTCCAAACATGGAGATCTAAATGCATAACCTGGATCTTCATATTTCAAATATTCAACCTTCCAAATTTCAGCTCATTTGGAGGGGTTTTAATATTTGTTTGGGATTAAAAGAGGAAGCCCTCTAATCTGAATTTCAAATTCAGTTTCAAATTCCAATTTCCTCCATTTGCAAATTTGGTTCCACAAATGTATTCTTCACATTTGAATTAGCATCCATGCCAAAAATCAGAAACTTTGGAGTTGGTTTGCTATATTTTTGAAACAACGCAAAAGGGAGAATTTAAATACCATTTCAAATTCAAATGCTCAAACACAATTCAAACTCCACACCAGAATTCAAACTATCTGAATTCAACATTTCAAACCTTAGCTTTGAGGTGAAGTAAAGCATTCAATTGTGAGTAGCTGTGGTAAAAATCTCAGTGGAAAATTTTGATTAAAAGAGTAGGAGGTGGGACCTAGTAGTCAGCCTCACAAAAGGGCTACCACCTGTGTTTTTTCTTCGGCGGTCGCCGAGACACCGCCAGCTCCCGGCGCAACCCGCTCCCGAGGCCTCCACCGCGCCACCTCCTGGTTTCCTCGTGGCTACTCGTCCTAATCACCTCACCCCGAGTGCAACGGGGCTATTTCTCCACTTCCAGCTCGTGCTTCGGCCTCTGTTCTGCTCCCACGCGCGAACGCGAGCCGCCGGCGCTGCCTCTGCCATTTTCGATCACAAGCCGGCGTTGATCCTTCCTTGCTCGAGCTGCCAACACAAAAGGGGAGCTTTGACGTGGGTACAAGGTATTCCCCAGCTCAGCTTTGACGCTCGGGGCTGCTGTTGGCCCTAATTCGAAGATCGGTGCCAAGAACCGAAGCAACCGGCGGAAACCGAAGTCGGGCCACCATGGACAGAGCGCCACGGGCACCCTCTTCCCCAACTTGCTGTACACGGAAGGTGCTTTTGCGTGTCCTGATCGTGTAGCCGGAGGCCATTTAGCGGTTGCTAGAACCGGTAGCAAGAATTTCGCCGTTTCCCAAAACTATGTGCAGGCGGTAGGGCTCGGTCCACCCCAAAACTCGCGTTGCACGATCCACTAGAGCTCGAGCAAGCTTGCACACAGCTTCTATACTTCCTAGAGCCCCTCCTCGATGAAGAACTGAGCAAAAACATCAAGAAATGAGGGAGTTCTAGCTGTTTTGTTAGTCGCCGGTGCAAAAGCACCTCGTGTCACCGTGGAGCCACCGGTTGCCGGTTGTTTCACCGGCGTTAGAGGCCATTACTAGCTTCTACACCATCCACTAGTGCTCCAGCGACAAAAATCCGAGAGGTTGGTGAGGTATTGGGCTCGGTTGACCTCGCCGGAACCCTAGTGGCACACTGCCGCCATCGCGCACCACTCTCCGAGCATCGCCGGCCGCCGGAGACCATGCCATTGAGTTCAGCATGCCAACTTAGTGGGGGGCAGCAAGTTTGAGGCCGGGGGGGGGGGGTGGCCGGGAAGTTGATTCCAGCGGCCCTCACCGGAGCACGCCGCCGCTGCCCTCTATTTGGCGCGAGGAAGGAGATGAACTGACGTGTGGGGCTCGTAGCTGATTTTAAAAATTTCTAGATTTTCCTAATTCGGTTCAAACTTTGTAGAGACATAACTTTGTGCAGAAACCTCCAAAAATTGTGAAATAAATTTTGTTGAATTCCTCAAAGAGTACTCTCCAGGGGTGCAGCCCAATATTTATGAAAATTAATGGATTTGGCTCATTAATTCAATTAATGAAAATATTGTAAGAATTTTCACAGGAGTTATGTTTATTGGAAAATTTCCAAATTTGGGCAGGAAATTCTTCCAAAAATCATTGAACTCCAGTAAAAATTTCAGATGAATTGGACCTCATTTGCTTGACCAAATGTGGTGTCAATCCTTTATGTCTCTGAAAAATGGGAAAAATAAACAGAGGCATTTTCAGCATTTCTTATCAACTTCCAAAATTCATATCTCTCTATTGGTAGCTCCAAAAATGGTGAAACAAATTTTTTTAGAACCATGGAGACTTACCCTAATTAGATCTTCCACTGTTAGCCCTGTTAAAACTCCTGATTTGGGCTCAAAATTCAAAGAAGCCTTGTGCTTGTAGGAATTTTGGAGACCACAAGGTTTAATGAAATTTCTCCAAATTTTGCTCAGACCATCCTTAGAGAGTCTAGTACCCATTGGAAAAATCCCAAAGCCAATTAAGGATCTTAAATAGTAGTAGCTATGAATATAAATTTAATTCTTATAAGTCATTAACACTTATACATATATTTTGCTACATTTCATATAGTGACTGAAGTTGAGGACGCACCGGAGCCGTTGGACGTCCTCCCACCAGAAGCTGACTTTCCATTTAACTCGCAACCAGGCAAGCCCCAGTTTACATTTAAGTACTTTTGCAAATTCTTTATTTGTATCACTTATGTCTAGGGTGAAATGCTTGCATTAAAGTTAGCGTGATTGAAACCCCACTTGCATAGCCTTTTAAATCTTATGAAGTGTTGGGTAGTTTACAAACTCGATGAGTAGAGAATGCCGTGCTAATGTTCTTAGGATCTCGATAGAAGTCGAGTTGTTGGAATCTACTCACGAGATAGGTATTTATCACACGGGATGAGAAGAGGTAGATAATGGCTTAAGTGTGAAACTAAGACCCAACAGGGGGGATAGGATGCAGTGAGCGGAGGTCTCACGTGCGTAGCCCTGTTGGTGTCGATTGAGGACCCAGTCGTGTGCAGCCCTGCTGGAAAAGTATCGAACAGTATCGGATGACATACTGACATAAGCAGGAAATCGATGTAATTGGTTAACCTAGGTGCCGAGTGTAAGGGCCCGAATCCGATCACGGGGCCGTGCCACTCGCCCGGGAATCGCATTGGGTGGTGCCGTGCGATGTGGCACCCAACAGCACACATAATAAAGCATCATATTACATAAATCAAGCGGAAGCTTACAAAGTGTGAATTTTACAAATACTTCTCAAAATAATCTACAACGGAAGACTAATACAACTCACGTCTCTTATCTATGCTAAGCAGTAGAGGAGATGTCCAGCCCGCGGACCCTTCTCGCTAGCAACACGATCACAATAGTAGCGGCAGGGGTTGCCATGAGTTCACCACTCGAAGAGTTCCGAGTCTCATTGGACACCTGTACATATCAGCGTAGTGTTATTACCTGCAAAACAACTCATGCAGTATATGTGAGCACGAAGCTCAGCAAGATTTAACCGTCACCCTAGTCATGAAACTCTACATGAAAATAGAGGGCTGAATTTAGAAGTTTGCACAAAAGATAAACTTGAGCTAAAGGAGAGTCCTTATTTTAAGTTTTAAGCAACTTTTTTATCCCTCGCGTAATTTACATCGAGACTCCACAATCAAACAAGAAACGCTTTATCTCGATGTCACTTGCCCGAGGTGAAAGTAACTTTAGTGAGCTACACTAGACCCATACAGACCTTGCGCCATCAACGTCGAAACTCTATAATCAAACAAGAAACGATTTGCCTCGACGCTACTAGCCCAAGGTGGAAAACAAATTTACTGAAGGTGTTGGTCATTGCTCATCTCCATTATGAAGATTACTCACGAAGCATATTAACTTTTCCCAGTTTATTACTACGTCATGACGTAGAGAACAAGTATGCTCAGTCCATTCCGCGAGCGATGGTGATTGCAATAAAAAACACCCGGCTGACACAACACGTACGCCCGTACTCGATGTTGCCTACAGCAACCATCACTGACGTCGTACGTGACAACCTTTCACACGACACCCAAATGTCGAACCGGTCCCACCGAATTGGATTAAGTCTCACTACGGCAAACCCTCGTAAAGTCGACTTCTCTATCCTTTCAGCATCAGCATAAGACGGTGGGGTTTGCCTCGACACCCAGGTTAACATGTTACATCGGTCTCCTGGGTCCCATATTGCCAGTATGCATCCGGTACACAACTAAAACTTGTCCCACAGGGCCGCACACGAGAACGGGCCTTAATCGACTCAGACATAGACTAGGTTCACAGGACCACGTCCTTGAGCCTTCTATCCACTGCCCGGTCTCCATTCCCAACTATGAGGATCAATTCCCAGCTCTTCTGATTGATCCCCCTTAATCCTGGTTCACGAGTAGGAAACTGCCTACTCGAGTTTTGCCTCTTTTAATCCACTTTTTTTAACTTGAGATCAGCAGTTATAATCAATTGATAACCTACTCTACATTATACTATAGGGTTTTCTAAGTCATGCATTTGGAGTTTCATGCCATCTAGACTTAATGTAATAAACAAAATGCTAGACAATATAAAGTGAATACAAATAAAAATATGTAAGTTTTGATGCAAACCGGGGCTTGTCTTTGTTTGCAGGGGACTTATATATAAGGGTCAGTTAGTGAAGACCACTTGAGGCTTGATCACTCGCTTCCCTCCTTTGATCTCCACTCCGATTGTTTCAAAACCTCCACGTAGATGCTACACGTGATGAATGTGCATATGGATTTAATTGTAAAGATTTTGCTAACAAGTTCTAATGACAAGTTTAAAACTAGAACTCTGTTTAAGAATTTAAAATGACACTGGTTCTAAGGTTTGGATTTGGGGTTAATCCACATGATCAAATGCTAAGTGTGTTTCCCCTCTTCTATGTTGATCACCTTAAAAGGTTAAACTGAACACGGGTGATCCAGAGGTCCAATGGACCTGAAACTTTTCATGTGAGTTCCTTGTCATAAGAAAGTCATCTGGACCAAAGATTAGCACTTTTCATTGAGTGGTTTGTTCAGAACAATTCTCTAAGCAATTAAGAAAAAAGGAATTAATTCTGAAGTAACTCTCATGTTCATGCCAACCTTAGCAAACTACAATTTCAATTATAGTTCATAGGTCCTGCATAAATTTTCCTAGGATTTTTGGAGCTAAGAATTTCCCAGAACTGAATTCCTAAGTTTTGGAAATCCTTTGAAAATGTTTCTGTATCCAATTGAACATAGCAACTTCAAATCCAAATTCCCCTAATCAAATCAACACAAAATGAGCTGAAATTTTTACAGTAGTTCAGTAACATCCTAAAGAATATTCTGGCAAAATTTCAATATTTTTGGATGAACCAAACTCCCTCTAAAATTCTTTTGCTGAAAAGCTTTAAAGATTTTTCTAGAATTAAATAATGGCTTTCATACAAATTGGGTTGCATATTTGGATATAGTTCTTCAACATAAATCCAACCCAATTTGAATCACTAAATTTGGAAGTTCCTACACCAAGATATGACCTTAACAAGGATTGGTGAGAAACTGGAAATGGTTCTTCTATTTTTCCAATTTTCATAGACACAAGGAATTAACACCACATTTGGCCAAGCAAATGAGGTCCAATACCTCTGAATTTTTTTTTGGAGTTCAAGTATGTTTGAAAGAATGTCCTGCCAAAATTTGGGAATTTTCTAATACACAGAACTCCTGGAAAAATTCCTACAAGATTTTCCTTATATGAATTAATGAGCCAGATCCAGGGATTTTTATAAATATTGGGCTCTACCCCTGGATAGTACTCTCTGAGAAGAATCCAACAAAACTTATTTGACAATTTGTGGACATTTCTATACAAAGTTTGTGTCTCTCCAAAGTTTAAACTGAAAACTGGAAATTCTAGAAATGTTTAAATGCTGACTGTGGGCCCCACCCATCAGCTCGTCTTCTTCCTCGTGCCAAACAGAGGCAGCGGCGGCGCCCTCCGGAGAGCATCGCGGAACGGCCTTCTTGGCCATCTCCCGACCCCCTGCTCGCCGCCCCACTCTAACTCGGCCCGCTGAACACGTTGGGAGGTTCGCCAGCGGCCGTAGATCACCGGAAAGTGGTGCGCGGCGGTGGCAGCGGCCGCTAGGGTTCCGACATGGTCGGAAACCTTCTACAGTGCATCAAAACTGTCGGGAGTTGCTCAGAGAGCACCGTGGCAGCTTGAGGATGTCGAAAATGGACGCCAAACCTCGTGAAAAGGCCGACAACATCGAGCTCCACGGTGACCCGAGACGATTTTTCACCGACGGTTAAGATAACGGCTAGAACTTCCACATTTCTTGATGTTTTCGCTCGGTTCTTCATCGAGGAGGGGCGCTAGGAAGTAGGGAAGTTGTGTGCAAGCTTGCTCGAGCTCTAGTGGATCGTGCAACGCGAATTTTAGGGTAGACCGAGCCCTACCCGCTTGCACCATGTTTTGGGAACCTTGGAAATTCTCCCCGCCCAGTCGATCGTTTGCTATAAGGGTTACAACTACACGATCTAGGTAGTATGGCGCACCTTTTTCGTGGAGGAGGGACGGTGAAAACGGCCCTGGCGTGCTGCCCACGGTGAGCCGGTTGCGGTTCCGCCGTTTGCAACTCGGTGCTCCTCGCTGACCTTCAATTTATGGCCAACAGAAGCCTCGAGCATTGGAGCTGAGCTGGGGAAAAACTCGTACACATGTAGGCGCTTCCTTTTTATGCTGACGGCTCGAGCAAAGATCGATCGCACGCCGGTGTGCGGTGGAAAATTGAGGAGCGGCGCCGGTGGCCATCCTTCGTGCCGGGAGCGGAACAACGAGCGAGAGCAGGAGCTGAGAGTGAGCAAATCGTGTGTTGCTTCAGTGGGGAGGATAGGAGCTGGGGTGAGAACCGCGCAAAAGAGCAGGACGTGGCGCTGAGCGGGTGTCGGCAATGGAGAATCGCCAGTGCGCTGTCGGCCGCGCGCGCCACTGAGAGAAACAGAGGCGGTTTCACTGCACCGGGTCAATGACATGTGGGTCCGGCCTTCTCTTTTGATTTTTCCCCACTGTGCTTTGAGATTCCCACGCCAACTGTCCAAATCTCACCAAACTTGGAGGATAGGCCATACATAATGAGAGGGATTTGGATATAAAATCAGATTTCAAAATTGAGCACATTTGGTTAAATTTTCAAATTTGAGTTTGAATGTATTCTCAACTATTCCCTCAAATAAATAGTAGATGAGCTCTAAAATTCTCCAAATTTGGAACTTAAGCTCTTTACTACCTGAGGAACACAGTGATCTCACATATATGCCTTTGGGCAATCTGAACATGAATCTTTTCAAAAGATTCAAATAGTAGTTTAAATTTCTCTCATCTTCTCCTCGCAAAGGATGTGCACATGAGTGAGAATGGTGGAGTGAATTTCTTTCCTGATGTCAACCTGTGTTAAGCATGGGCTAAAGAAAATTTTTAACTCCCTCTCATGACCATTTTTGGGTTCATTATTTCATGTGACACATGATCAAGCAATACCTTTGCCTTAACTTTGTTTTGTAAGTGAAATCAAACTCTACCAAAGTTAGGGCTGTTACACCGAGGCTTACCCAACCGTAAATAGGAGTACGTTGAGGGTAGAAGGTGTAAATCTACCGGTGGGCACAGACACGCTCCATGCGGGGACCTCCTGCCCGTTACGTATGGACCGGTTCGGCATTTGGGTTTCCTTTAAAAGGTTGTTGCATACAATGGAGTAGGAAGGGGTGTGGAATCACGCTTCTGAAAGTGGGTGTATGTGACGTATTCTCCGGGTGTCTCCTGATTGTAATCACCATCCCTCGCGGTTATTTGAGTACCACTTGTTCACTGTTCTGTGACGTAGTAAGAAGAAAAATAAGCCAGATGAATGATAATATGCTGTGATGAATTATTAATGTTTTAAAACCATGTTTGCTATTGATGTAGAGCTAATTAAGTTTATCTTCCACTTTAGGCATCACCACATCGGAGGAAAGCGTTTCTTGTTTGATTGTGGACTTCCGATATGAGGGCTGCCTAAAGCTCATTAAACTGTGGCTATAAAACTGAAAGTAAGGATCAACATGTATGCGTGTCTTTAAGCCCGCATAAGGTCTATGATAGTAGTAGATATTATGGTGCAAATACTAACATACTTGTTGTACATTCTGTAACGACGCTCCGATGTCAGGTAAGAGATAAGGTACGCCACCGCAGGTGGATCAATTGCGGTAAGCTCGCCATACGAGCCATAGTATGGAATGGTATACCGTGGCTTAGCACGGTAGTTAATATGAGTCTCTGAACCTCTCCATGGTTCTGAGGGCATATGAAAACGCTGATCTCCAGCGTGCTTTAGGCAAAAGTAAGAATACCCCATCGTGTGGTAAGCAACACGATAGTATGCAACTCTTGAACGTTCAATGTTCAAAGGGCCATATGCAGCGCTCGCCATCAGCGTGCATCAACGATCATGAGGCAGTAGGTGGTATCCGTTGGGTTGATAAAATTCCCAACCGTGACGACCCGTTCGCGCTCTACTCGGGTTCCCTGTCGTGTGGTGTGAAAACACGACCATGTACCTTGAGACATGGCTTGACTCAAGGACGATCTATATGGCAATGATACGGACCGTATGTTTTTACTATGATATGGAACTGCCTGCAATGTTAAAACTTTTGTGTGCACCATTATTGTGTGTTCTTCTACAGGTACATTAACCACGTTAGTGCATGACGTTTAGAAACCGTTTGTGAGTGACGTTCTTAGTTCCACCATTTAACACGTATATGTCGGAATACCGGCTTAGGATTTTTTTCTTTGGTGAGGCAACATAGTACCGAAATAAATTATTAGTTGCATAAAAGGATATTTTTAAAGATAAGAGTCAAAATGAAGTTTAGGATTCCATTTAGGGGTTATTGAACTTCCATATTGAACTAAGAGTCGATTGGGAGGGTAGATTCATTTCCAAAGATTTAGGAACAATTTCCCCTGTTTTCGGCAGAAATTTTGCTGAACTTAAACAGGGCATAACATAGAATTGGTTGAACCAATGGTGGTGTGGGATATCATTCTGGAAGGTTTTGAAGTCTTCTACAGATTTTCTGTAGAACTCCAGAACAAAATCTCCCTCCAAGTGTATGAAAATCTCAGATGAGTTTGCACTGTCCAGAAACAGGGCGGACCAAAATGCTCTCTGGAATTTTCTGTATTTCGACCACAACTTTCTGTAGAAAATTTTCTAAGGGTCAAGTAAGACATTGTTGTAAAGTATAGGAAATGTGCTACAACTTTGTAGTTCAGTGTTTTCCTAGATTGAGGGCAGAATTAGATGGAATTCTGTCAACTTGTAGAAATCATAACTCACAAAATAGGAAGGCTATGGAGGAAAATAAATACAATCTGGATTCCTTTTTGATTTTACAACAATTTTGTTGTTGAACTCTAGTCCAGATTTTGCCTCCAAGGTGGCCAAAACAGTTAAATTCTTTCAACTGGTCTGCAGGACCAGAGGCTGGACAGTGAACACCATGTTGAAGTGTTTCAACCAAAACACTTGGTTTCACATTTCAATATCCAACGGCTGTTGTAAAACAGCGAGTTGGAGTCGAAAAGTTTATGCATTTGACATATCACTCCGAGCGAGAACATGTTAGGGTCTAGTACAATGGCGAGGATTTATGCAAACCAACACACTTAACATCCCGTGGTGACCCACGATGGTCGAAATGAACTTTTAATCCATAAAGTTCATTATTTTGGAACTCGATCGTGTGACCTTGTCCAGGGATGTATATGTTGTATAAAGTTTATACTTTATCCATATGTGTGATTGTTATACGTATTATTGTTTCATTCTCGCACTACTATTGCATAGACTGGATGAAATAAACAAACATGTGCTGATCGTTTGAATGGTATGAATGTAGAATGGTGCGTACACGTTCAACGCAAGAGGAGGGAGGTCTGAGTCAGGTTTGTGGTGGTGAGTCTCCACCTCCGGAGCAAACCACGACGCAGCAGCAACCACCTCCTCCACCGCCAGAACTTCCAAGAAATCTTGCGGAGGTTCTCGCCACAGTGCTCGGCTCGCGCGACGAGCAAACCGAGTTGCTGTGGATGCTGGTGCAACAGAATGCGTCCCGTCCAGGAGGACGCCAAGACAATGGGCAACGCCAGCCCCAACAAAGTTCATATTCAGACTTCCTGGCGACCCATCCACCGGTCTTCATGGAGGTCGAAGAGCCTTTGGAGGCGGAAAGCTTCATCCGCACTCTTGAGGCGAAGTTCGGTTTACTTCGGTGCACCGAACATCAGAAGGCGTTGTACGCAGCGCAACAACTTCAAGGAGAGGCTGATACCTGGTGGGCGAACTACACCGCCTCCTTACCAGCTGGCCATGCCGTCACATGGACGGAGTTTCAGGAGGCGTTCCGCGCCTACCATATACCTCCCGGTGTTATGAAGATAAAGCTCCAGGAGTTCCTGGCGCTGAAACTGAAAGTTGCCTAGAGGGGGGTGAATAGGCTAATAAAACCTAAAACTATTGCAAATAGCGGATTAAACTTGAAGGAGGCCGGACTAGTCTGGTCTGAGGGCGGACTAGTCCGGTCTAGGTATAAAATTGCGTTTTAGGTTTTCTTTTCAAGTTTGTTTAAGCGGAAGATATGTAGTGGTCTAGCAATCTTACTAATTAGTTGTGAATGAATAGATTGCGAGACAACAGAACAATTCACAAGTGTTAAACAAGACGAAAGCTTAATATGTAATTTTAGTTAACGAGCGAGAAGGTAAAGGAAAACAAGAGACACGATTTATCCCGAGGTTTGATTCCACACAGGAATCTACGTCCTCGTTGAGGAGTCCACAAAGGACCGGGTAGGGCCAATCCCATGGCGTTCTCCTGCTTTAATTACTGCATCAAAAGCTTGATGCTTCTTGTTTGCCATGTAAGGCCAATCCACTCACTGAGCATCGACTACCGGTGTCTTCATTGAGAGATAGATGAGCCGGTAGTAGTCACAATGGAAGTCACACCAGAACCGAGGGTCTGGTGTGGACTTCTCATATTTGTAAACCTCCTCTTCTCTGAACCTTATGGCTTTGTCAGCTCCTTTCCCTTTGAAGGTTGCACTCGCCAAATTGGGTTGGCGGTTTGGATTGTGCATAGGAGGTGCCCTCTCAAGTGGCCCAATAGGTCCTTGTGGGGGATTCTCCCTTCCCCGTCTAGGGTTGTCACGAATGACAAGTCCCCTGTTGGCCAAAGCCTTTTTCTAGGAGGATCAACTGCTTTTACTTTTCCTTTGTCTTGGGTTGTTCTTTGAGACTCAACATGTTGTCTCTCCTTCAATGTCGCTAGCCTCTTCCTCCTTGGAGGGTCAACGGACTTAGAGGCTTGTGCTTCCCTGTCAGCCCGTTTCTTTGTCCGAGCCTCTCTTGCGGCAGCCTCTTTTGCCTGTGCCTCGGCTGCCGCATGATAAGTGGCTTGGCAAGCCGCTTCGGCCTCGGGAATTGGAAGAGGACTGTCTCCGGATCCTGATATGATCTGGTGATAGATGAAAGGAAAGGCTTAGATGTGAGAACATTACGTTTGAAATAGTTTACATTCCAAAAGTTAGGGGCTAAAACTGCATCAGACGGACTTGTCCGCGCCAGGGGTGACTAGTCCGCCTTGCCTGGACTTGTCCGGTTGTGGTCCGGACTAGTTCGGACTCTACAGTTTTAAACCCTAACTTAAGTGATTTGATCACTAATTTAGCAAACTAGACGCAATACTACGAGGGATTGCAACAATATGGTGTAGGAACATCAGGGAAGGCCTAAGGCACTAAATATATGACCTAGAAACAAGAGATTTGTGAAAAATCAAGGTTAGGTCAAAAAGTACCTTAGAGTGAAGAAATTTGATGAAATCCGCGGATCGAAGGAGTGGAGATGGTCGGAGAAGGATTCCCCACACTTCACAAGCCTTAAATCGAGGATTCCTTCGAGGAATTTGAGGGAGAGCTCCAAAATCGCCAATGGGGGCGAGTTTTGGAGGAGAGGAGTGGAGTAGAGGTGAATGAGAGAGGGAGGGGGTTCAACCCGACCCTTGGAGGTTAAGTCTCCAGGGGACGGACTAGTCCGGTGCTCAGTCCGGACTAGTCCGGTCTGTTGGACTAGGTCCGAACTAGTCTACTATCTGGACTTGTCCAGATGCAGCCCGGACTAGTCCGTTGTGGAATTGTCTGCTGCATCCCGGACTATTTAAGATATCCGGACTTGTCCGGCCTCCAGGGCGGACTAGTCCGGCTCGTAGAGGCTGAGAAATTCTTATATATTAGAATTTTGCCCGTGATTGCGGTGAATTTACTTGCACCTTCTATTAGGTAGCTATGGTCATATATATATATAAACACAATTATATGATGACCACAATATAGCTAAAAATAATATGAGAGAAGAATTAGAGAGGGAACAAGTTTTTCACAATCGTGCACATTTTTGAAATTTGTGACAATTTTTGGAAGACTTCTAATTGTTAGCATTCAGATGCACAACTTTTCAACTCACATTCCTAGAGTCTAGGATATTTAGTTCATTTCGAAGTTCACAAAATCGTTTTTCATCTAGTGGCTTGGTGAAAATATCGGCTAGTTGTTTTTCGGTTCTTACATGTGAGATAGCTATGTCCCCTTTATAGAATGATCTCTCAAAAAGTGATGCCGGATGTCTATGTGTTTGGTCCTAGAGTGCTCAACGGGATTATGGGCTATCTTAATGGCACTCTCACTGTCACATAGGAGTGGAATGTGGTTCATATTGTAACCATAATCCCTTAGAGTTTGTCGCATCCAAAGAATTTGAGCACAACAACTTCCGGCTGCAACATACTCTGCCTCGGTTGTGGAGAGGGCAATGGAGTTTTGTTTCTTGGATGACCAAGATACTAGGGACCTACCCAAAAATTGACAAGTCCTTGAGGTGCTTTTTCTATCTACTTTACATCTGGCGTAATCTGCATCGGAGTATCTGATGAGATTAAACTTTAGAACACTTTGGATACCATAATCCCAGGTTAGGTGTGTGAACTAGATATCTTAGGATTCTTTTAACGGCTGTTAGATGGTATTCTTTAGGTGATGCTTGAAATCTTGCACACAAACATACACTAAGCATGATATCGGGCCTAGATGCACAAAGATAAAGCAATGAACCAATCATAGAGCGATATACCTTTTGATCCACGCTTGGTCCATCTTCACTGAGGTCAAGGTGCCCGTTTGTTGCCATTGGTGTCTTGATGGGTTTGGTCTTGTCCATGTCAAACTTCTTGAGTATGTCTTGTGTGTACTTCGTTTGACTAATGAATGTGCCTTCCTTGAGTTGCTTGACTTGAAATCCTAGGAAGAACTTCAACTCTCCCATCATGGACATCTCAAACCTATCCGTCATTATCTTCCAAAATCGTTACAAAAAGATCTGTTAGTAGAACTAAATATAAAATCATAGACATATATCTGGCACACGAAGAGATCATCATCTACATTCTTTATGAAAAGAGTATAATTTGCCTTGTCTATCTTAAAGCCATTATCAATAAGAAAGTTTCTAAGACACTCATACCAAGCTCTAGGAGCTTGTTTGAGGCCATAGAGAGCTTTATACAATTTAAACACATAGTTAGGATATTCTTGATCTTCAAAACCGGGTGGTTGCTCCACGTACAACTCCTCCTTGATTGGACCATTAGAAGGCGTTTTTCACATCCATTTGATAGAGTTTGAAATCATGGTGAGTAGCATAGGGCAATAGAATACGAATAGACTCAAGCCTAGCTACGGGAGCAAATGTTTCATCGAAATCCAAACCTTCGACTTGATCATATCCCTTTGCCACAAGTCGGGCCTTGTTTCTTGTCACCACTCCGTGTTCATCTTGCTTGTTGCGGAACACCCACTTGGTGCCTACCACATTTACATTTCGTCTTTTCACCAGCTCCCATACTTGGTTTCTTGTGAAGTTGTTCAACTCTTCTTGCATGGCCACCACCCAATGCGGATACTTGAGTGAATCTTCCACCCTAAATGGTTCCAAGGAAGACACAAAAGAGTAATGTGCACAAAAGTTAGCCATTCGAGAACGTGTTTTCACCCCTTTTATGATATCTCCAAGGATGTTGTCAACGGGGTGATCCCGTTGAATGCTTTGATGAACCCTTGGGTGAGGCACTTGATTTCTTGAGTGGTCTTCTTCTTCTTCTCCCCCTTGATCAACATCATGGTTTCAATTTCCTCCTTCTTGAAATTGACCGTCTTTTATGATATCTCCAAGGATGTTGTCAACGGGGTGATCCCGTTAAATGCTTTGATGAACCCTTGGGTGAGGCACTTGATTTCTTGAGTGGTCTTCTTCTTCTTCTCCCCCTTGATCATCATCATGGTTTCGATTTTCTCCTTCTTGAAATTGACCGTCTTAATCTTGGGGTTCTTTAGTTTGATCTTGAATGAGAGGCGCCGATTGTGATGAACTTGTAGCATCTTGTCCTACATCTTCTTGGGGACGGACTTCTCGAAGCCCCATTCTTCTTAGTGCTACACATGGTGCTTCTTCTTCATCTAGCACACATTGATCAACTTGCTCCACTTGGGAGCCATTAGTTTCATCAAACACCACGTCACGTGCAATTTCAACACAACCGGAGGTCTTGTTGAAAATGCGATAGGCGTAGGTGTTTGAGTCATAACCATGTAAGAAACCTTCATCGGATTTCGAAGCGAACTTCGAAGTCCTAGGCTTCTTGTTGAGAATGTAGCATTTACTTCCAAAAACACGAAAGTAAGAGATGTTGGGTTTGTTACCGGTTAGGAGCTTGTATGGGGTTTTCTTCAAAAATCGATGAAAATAGAGGCGGTTTGTGGCGTGGCAAGCGGTGTTGACCGCTTCCGCCCAAAACCAATCCGAAGTCTTGTACTCATCAAGCATGGTTCTTGCCATCTCTATGAGCGTTCGGTTCTTCCTTTCGGCCACCCCATTTTGTTCAGGAGAGTAGAGAGCCGAAAACTCATGCTTGATGCCCTCTTCATCCAAATATTCTTCTACTTGAGTGTTCTTGAATTCGGAGCCGTTGTCACTCCTTATCTTCTTGACTCTTGAGGAAAACTCGTTTTGAGCTCTCCTCAAGAACTTCTTGAGGACACTTTGAGTTTCTCCCTTATCATGCAAGAAAAACACCCAAGTGAAACGAGAATAGTCATCAACAATTACTAAACCATATTTGTTACCGCCAATGCTTATGTAGGTGACAGGGCCGAAGATGTCCATGTGGAGCATCTCCAATGGTCTTGTTGTCGTCATCACATTCTTGGCGGGATGAGCTGCTCCAATTTGTTTTCCTGCTTGACACGCGCTACATGACCTATCTTTTTCAAAAACAACATCTTTTAGCCCACGGATGTGATCCCCCTTTAGAAGTTTTTGTAAGTTCCTCGTGCCAACATGGGCTAGTCTCCTATGCCACAACCATCCCATTTTGTTTTTTGCTATTAAGCATGTGTCAAGTTGAGCTTTATCCGTGGAAAGGTCCACTAAGTAAAGCTTTCCCATTAACACACCCTTAAAGGCAACCGAGTTGTCACTTCTTCTAGAGACGGTCACACCTTCGTTAGTAAACGAGCAATTATAACCTTTCTCACATAGTTGAGATATGGACAATAGGTTATAATCTAGTGATTCAACAT
This sequence comes from Neostapfia colusana, assembly GCA_030760725.1. Classification (NCBI taxonomy): domain Eukaryota; kingdom Viridiplantae; phylum Streptophyta; class Magnoliopsida; order Poales; family Poaceae; genus Neostapfia; species Neostapfia colusana. Next base: position 80,920,381 of record JASWHV010000013.1, read on the forward strand.
GTAGAACATGAGAAAGGGGGTGTTGAGAAGAGATTGCAATTTTACCAATACTGAGCACCCTTCCTTGGCTGTTGTCGTCGAAGTAGATACCTTCACTCTGATCATCATTTTCTTCATACTCAACGAACATCTTTCTCTCTCCGGTCATATGGTTAGTGCACCCACTATCTAGCACCCATTTATGCCACCAGAGGAGTAGGGCTGTAAAACAATTTAAGCTTTGATCCTAGGTACCCAAACTCGGTTGGGTCCTTTGAGGTTAGTCACAAGGCATTTGGGCACCCACACACAAGTTTTTGGACTCTTGTGGAGTGACCCAACATATTTTGCATATACTCTACCATACTTGCTTTTCATAAGAACATAGGATGCATCAAAATTATGAAATACGATAGATTTTACATTTTTGGCAATTTCATGTGTGGTAGATGCAAGGTTGTCACTCTTGACTTGACTTGAGTTTTCTTTGACAAAAGCTACGCATTTGCTATTGTTTTTAAGGATTCAAGCGTTTTGCTTTCCTCCCCTAGTATAACCAAGTCCATCTTTGATGAGAGGAGATCTTGTGATTGAGTATGCACTACGTGCATATTTGACCTTTTCCTTATCAAAGATCCCACTCTTGTGTGTATTCTTGCTTTGTGCCTCTTTGAGCTTATTTTTTAAGTTTAAAACAATGTTAGTACATTTGCAGGTTTTAGTGTTGGATTCCATATTTGTTGAGAGGGAGTTTTTGGAGGATGAATTAGTTGAGACACTTGACTTAAGTGAGTTAATTTGTGCTTCAAGATTCTTGTGAGTTTTGGTTAAACTCACAAGTTCATCTTGAAGTACCACATTCTTACTCTTAAGCTCAACACAAGTTACTTTGCTCATAGGAAGTTCGCTTTCGAGTGCTCTACTCTTCTCTCTCTCTCAAGTTTAAGGAGCTTCTCAATCTCAAGGTTTCTTTCCTTTTCAAGGATAAGCAATTCTTCTTATTGATTGAGAAGATCTTCTTGTTCAAATATTTTGTCTGATAACATTTTCATTTTAGCAATAGCCTTTTTGTTTAATCCTTTAAACATGAATCTATTTTCACTACTACTATCAAAGTCACTATCATCTACAGTATGTAACTTGGAAGGTTTAGACATTACCTTACACTTTTCTTCCTTTGTCATGAGGCATGTGTGGCTTGGGCTCTTCCAATTACCCTTATTTGGCAAGAGTGATTTCTTCATGGTTGGCCTCTTGATGGCAACGGTTGTCACCTTTTCTTCATCTTTGGAAGAGGATTCTTCATTTGAATCCCACTCTTCTCCAATGTGATCTTGTCCATAAGCCTTCTTCTTTGTGAAGATTTTCTTGTCATGAGGCTCCCATCCTTCTTCTTCCTCTTGTCATCTTCCTTGTTGTGGGGGCAGTTCACAATGAAATGCCCATATTCACCACAGTTGTAGCAAGTCTTCTTTGTTCTTGACTTTTCCTTGTCTTTGCTCTTGTTCTCATAATGATGGCTTCTCCTTCTCCTCATCAACCTTTTGAATCTTTTGATGAAGAAGGCCACTTCTTCATCATCCATGTCTGTGCTCTCATCATCACTTTCTTCATCTTCACTTTTGAGTTGTGTTACATTTCCCTTGGACTTGGATGTGGCCTTGAGAGCAATGCCCTTCTTCTTGGATGAATTTATCTTTGCTAGGTTGTTGACGTGTTGGGCTTCCTTCTCCATCATCTCGTAGTTAATAATCTTCCCTAGCACTTCATCCGGAGTCATCATGTGAAAGTTTGGACTTTCCCAGATTAAAGTGCACAGGGTCACATTGCGAGGCATAAAAGCTCTTATCATTCTCTTGACCACATCATGATCATTCCATTTCTTGCATCCTTACGCTCAACTCTTGTTGATGAGAGTTTTGAGCTGGTTGTACATTTCTTGAGGTGTTTCGCCTTCTTCCATGGCGAACCTTCCAAGCTCTCCTTCTATCATCTCGATCTTGGCTTCCCTCATGGATCGGTTTCCTTCATGTGCGATCTTGAGGGTGTCCCAAATATCTTTGGCGAGCTCTAACCCATCTACCTTATTGAATTCTTCAATGCTCAGAGATGAGTTGAGCACGGCCGCCGCTTGTGCATTGCGGTGGATTTGTTGTTCTTGCTCTTGGGTGAGTTCATCCTCCTCTTCGGGGATATCTATACCTCTTTACACACAACATGCCAAAGACTTGGGTTCAAGGAAATTAGATGCAACTTCATGTTGTTCTTCCACATTGTGTAGTTAGTTCCATCAAAGTGAGAATTTAAACGTTCATAATTAAAAGGATATCGCGAATAGTCTTGTTGACTACTCTTGAGCTTCTTCTCCAATTTCTCCTTCTTTTTATTCTTATCTTCCTCCTTCTTCCTCTTGAGGAGAGCCATGAGATGAAGAACTTCTTCATCTTCTTCTGAGCTTGAGACGTCTTGTGGAGGAGTAATCGTTGGAGGCGGGTTAGAACCTTGTTTTTCAAAGTTGCTCGTACTTGCTCCTTTTCCCTTGATGAGATCAATTTGGCTACCGGTCTTGTCCCCCATCTCCTCTCCAAGCGGTTAAGCTTTTGTGGAGAGTTAGGCTCTGATATCAATTGAAAGTTGCCTACAGGGGGGTGAATAGGCTAATAAAACCTGAAACTATTGCAAACAGCGGATTAAACTTGAAGGAGGTCGGACTAGTCCGGTCTGAGTGCGGACTAGTCCGGTCTAGGTATAAAATTGTTTTTTAGGTTTTCTTTTCAAGTTTGTTTAAGCGGAATATATGTAGTGGTCTAGCAAACTTACTAATTTGTTGTGAATAAATAGATTACGAGACAGCAAAACAATTCACAAGTGTTAAACAAGACGAAAGCTTAATATGTAATTTTAGTGAACGAGCGAGAAGTTAAAGGAAAACAAGAGACACGATTTATCCCGAGGTTCGATTCCACTTAGAAATCTACGTCCTCGTTGAGGAGTCCATAAAGGACCGGGTCTTTTCCAACCCTTCCCTCACCGAGCGATCACCAAGATCAAGCCCGGGCTCTTTTACTATCAATCAAATATGGATACAATGCTCTTAGGGGCTACTCACAATTTGAGGCTCCCTACAACAATCTAGCAGTTCTAGGAATCAAAATACCACAACCAAGAACTCAATTTAACATCTAGAGTGCAAGAGAGTCAAACCGAGAGCTCAAATATCGATCACTATGTCTTTCCTCTCACAAAACCACAAACCCCTGAAGATCCAATCTTAGGGATCAAGAAGGTGAGGAAAGAGGCATAGAAGAGCTCTAGGAATGAGTTTTCAGCACTAGGGTTTCTGTCTCTTCAACTCTCAGCCGGGGGGTCTCTTTTTATAGAGATCCCGACATCTAGCCCTTACCTACTAAAGTCCGGACTAGTCCGGTCAGAACTACGGACTAGTCCATTCTTGAGGGACCACTCACGTCACAAGGCTACCAACTAAAGTCTCGTGACCATTGGATTCAAACGCTCCTAAAATCCCGGACTAGTACGGTGAAGAGCGGACTAGTCCGATCTCAGTCAGGAACCTTTGTTCCGGATGAGAACGGACTAGTCTGGTAGGGGGCGGACTAGTCTGGCCTCAAAGGCGGACTAGTCCGGTCTTACCAGACTTAGTCTCGAAATCTCTCTAATCTAGGACCGCGGACTAGTCTGGCCAACTCCAGACTAGTCCGAGCTCACATAGGAACCTTTGTTTCGTCCTAAACTGGACTAGTCTGAAGGGACCGGACTAGTCCGAGGTCACTCGGAGACTCCTTCTCCGGACCTAAATGGCTTAGTCCGCTTAGTGGACTAGTCCGGCCCCACGGGCGGACTAGTCCGGCCCTCTGAGACTTAGTCTCATAAAGGCTCAGACTCACTCGACAATGGACTAGTCCGGCCTAAAACGGACAAGTCCGAACTCACTTAGAGACTTCTTGTCCGGTTTATAACGGAGTAGTCTGGATTAGAACGGACTAGTTTGGCCCGTAGTCCGGACAAGTCCGGCCTTCCTTTTTCAGCCACACCTATGACTACTTCCTCTCACGATTCTAACTTTAGTTTGAGCTCTCTAATGATTCTCAAGCACTCTAAAAGAGGAGACTCTGTACAACTAGAAAATGTGAAACTCAATAGAAAAATTATATTTTCTACTCTTGTGAGTCTTCTTCTTTTCCTTTTTGTTTCTTGAGAAACTCCATATCCATTCCTTTTGATAAGCACTTGTGCTCATACTCAGAAAAATATATTAGTATCTTAATTGTCATCATCAATCATCCAAAACCCACGGGGATTACCTAGATGCACTTTCAAAAAAAAGGCGAGAGGAGTGCTCATGAGTACTCCAGGTCATTCAACCGGCTGGCGCAATATGCGCCAGGATTTGTGAGAACAGAGGAAGACAAGCGAAACACATTCTTCCAGGGCTTGAATTCTAAAATGAAGGTCCATCTCGCCCAAAACAATCGCGACACATTCAACGATCTTGTTAATGCCGTGATTTTACAAGAAAATGCTCAGCACGAGCGCAGTTCTGATAAGAGGAAATGCAGCGCGCTGACGAGCAGCAGTGGTGGGACGCCACAAAAATACCGCGTGGTGTACCGATCACCATCCGGTCAAAGATGGCAGCCACCGGCGTGACCACCTCAGTTTCGCGGTCGACAATATAATGCTCCAGGCTTCCGACCGTCGTATCCACCACAGCAACAACAGCAGCAAAGGATGGTCCCGCGTGCGCCTCAGTTTTAACCGCGTGCACCAGGATTCTGTCCTCAAGACGGAGGGACCCCGACACCTTACACGTGCCTCACGTGTGGCCGTGTTGGGCATATTTCGAGGGACTGCCCCGAGCCGCAACAGGGCAGGGATGCAGCACCGTATCAGGGTGCTAATCAGCCCCGCAATCAGCCCAAGAAACCAGTACAAAAACCCGGCAACGTCCACCACTTAGCCATCGAAGACGTGCCGGAAGGCGGACCCGTACTTGCGGGTACGTTTTCTTACTCAGGTGTTCCCGTAGTCATAGTTTTTTACTCCGGTGCCACCCATAATTTCATAAGTCAATCTTATGTTATTAAGTATCAATTGCCTATCATTCCCACAAATAGTTCATACTTGATATGCTCTCCGGGTGGGAAAATAACAGCTGATAGGATGGTGTAAGGGCCTCAGTTTTTGACACCTAGTTGAAGTGTTCATCACCCCACACACACACACACCTCATTTGAGGAAAGATGATGAACACAAATGAAGAGCAAGTAACCACCATCAACATGCTCATTAGATGTGTACTGCGATGCATCCGGCATTGGGCTCGGATGTGTGCTAATGCAAGACTGAAGAGTGGTCGCGTATGGATCACGGCAGCTTAGAAACCATGAGCAGAATTATCCAACCCACGACTTGGAGCTCGCTGCCGTGGTACTTGCACTGAAGATGTGGAGGCACTACCTACTTGGTAACCTCGTACATCTATATACCGACCACAAAAGCCTCAAGTACATATTCACTCAGAAGGAGCTGAACATGAGGCAACGAATATGGTTAGAACTGATAAAGGATTACGAAATAGAGATCCATTATCATCCGGGCAAGGCAAACGTAGTGGCAGATGCGCTGAGCCGCAAGTCACACGTCAACAATCTGACCATCACACCGTTGGAAGAGAGCGAACCACTACTACATGTGATTCCACACGGAGCTCTCTACAACCTAGCTTTGATCCCCACCATCCGTAAAGAAATAGCGGCAGCCCAGAAGAACGACAAGGGCATGTCACATTTGCGGAGACGTGTAGACAGTGGGGAGCTGAAATGTTTCCGGAAGGACGGAGACGGCGTCCTATGGTTCAAGGACCGGATCATCGTACCCCGTAACCCGGAATTACGGAAGAAATTTTTTGATGAGGCTCACTTATCAAAATTTTCTATTCAGCCCGGCAGCAACAAGATGTATCAAGAACTCAGAAGCAAGTTTTGGTGGACACGAATGAAGCGAGAGACTGCAAAATACGTGTCCGAGTGTGATACATGTCGAAGGGTGAAGGCAGACCATCTGCGGAAACCGGGACTGCTGCAACCACTAGGCATTCCTGCCTGGAAGTGGGAGGACGTGAGCATGGACTTCATCGTCGGTTTACCCACCACCTTGCAGAAACATGATTCTTTGTGGGTGATCGTCAATCGGCTCACCAAAGTTGCCCATTTCATCCCGGTCAACACCAACTACAACGCCAAGAAGTACGCTGAACTGTACATTTCACGGATCCTATGCTTGTACGGCGTACCCCGTACCATCATATCGGATCGGGGCACTTTATTTGTGTCCCGTTTTTGGGAACAGCTGCACGCTGCCTTGGGGACGAAGCTGATCCTTAGTTCAGCCTACCACCCGCAGACGGACGGGCAAACGGAGCGGGTAAATCAGATCCTAGAAGACATGCTACGAGCTTGCGCTATCAACCACGGCAAGAATTGGGATGATCACTTGCCGTTAGCCGAGTTCTCGTACAATAATGGGTACCAAGCCAGTATCAAGATGGCACCTTACGAGGCGCTATACGGTAGGAAATGCCGCACACCATTGAACTGGTGTGAGTCTGGCGAAAGGGTTACCTTCAGGATTGACCTTGTCAACAATGCGGAAGAAAAGGTTCGACTAATTCAAGCGAACCTAAAAGCCGCTCAACCCCGTCAGAAACAGTATGCGGACCGGAGAAGGTGCCCATTACAATTCGAAGTTGGAGATCACGTATACCTACAGGTATCTCCAATGAGGGGCGTAAACAGATTTGGGGTGAAAGGAAAGTTAGCACCTCGATTCATCGATCCATTCCAGATTACCGAAAGATGTGGAGCGGTAGCATACCGGCTGAAATTACCAGAAGCACTTTCTGGTGTGCACGGCGTCTTTCACATTTCCCAGCTGAGGAAGTGTCTTAAGCTATCAACTACCGTTCAGCTGGAGGATATTGAAGAACTGCAACCGGATCTCACCTATCGGGAGGAACCGGTGCAGATTATTGATGAAAAGGCCCGAACCACACGCAACCGTACGTTGTGGTTCTACAAGGTTCTATGGAGTAATCACTCCATGGACGAAGCGACATGGGAGAGCAAAGAATTTCTTCGCGCTAACTACCCCGACTTTTTCACGTCGCATATCCGGTAATTTTCCACCGTCCTCTCTCCAATTTTCACCTTATAATCTCGGGACGAGATTCTTTTAAGGGGGGAGGAATGTAAGGGCCTCAGTTTTTGACACCTAGTTGAAGTGTTCATCACCCCACACACACACACCTCATTTGAGGAAAGATGATGAACACAAATGAAGAGCAAGTAACCACCATCAACATGCTCATTAGAGAACAAACTCACACATTGCAAAAGTGGTATTTCCCACATGTGATATAGAGGGGCTGGACATATGAAAACTCCTACACATTGCTAAGAATGTCCATGCCAAGTTTCACCCAAATTCAAAACCTTTTTGAGGTCATTTTGGGTATAGCTAGGAAGAGGGCAGTTTGAAACCATATTCAAATTCAAACTGTTTTTATCCCATGAATTTAAAAGTGGGAGGCATATTCTTACTCAGCACATTTTTGTGAGCCCACACACCAATTTTCACTCCATTTGGAGTTGATCTTGACATGAGCTAAGTGGGACAAATTCAAACTTTATTTGAATTCAAAACTGAACTTGTGCTGAAATTCATTCAAACCAAACCTCATTTGAACTTTGATCAATTCAAATGGCTCATGGGTGTATAATTTGAATTACCAGGGGTACTATGGGGATCACTGTTTACAACAGTGATTAGGAGTAAATTTCAGAGGTTAAAACTGGAAGTGGGACCCACATGTCAGCCACCACTTCAACACAAACCGACTGAAACACAGCTCAATCGGTTCCCGGGTGCAGTGTGCGCGCGCCACCGGGGGGCAGCCGGCGCCAGCTCCTGCTGCGCGCCCCAAGCCGGAGACCAGTCGCCGGGCTACTTATCCCCTCCCCGGCGTGCTTCCATCGCCCATTCCCCGAGCTGCCGACGTGCTCGACCTGTTCTTCCACTACAACCGCCGCCGCTCGAGCTCACGCTTGATCAAGCCCGATCACTCGCGAGCACAGCCTCCTCCACAGCAAAACGGCACCGGGAGATCGTGAGCAACCTCCTAGACGCCGTGTTGGCCAGTGAGCAAGCGTCCTCAAGCTGTACCGAACCGTTTCTCCTATGAACCAAGCATCGCCGCCGATCGGGCTCTCGTGGACAGCACAACACAGCCGTTGTCACGTCCTCTTCTCTACACAAGAAAGGTGTGTGATTGTATGTAGATGGAGTAGCCGAAAGCCGTTTGGTGATTGATCAACCCTCGGCCGAGAATTTCCAAATTTACTCTTGATCAGTTCATAAGGACCGAGCTCACTTTCAGGTGAAATTCGTGCTCTATACCCGAGGATTGGACAAGCTCGTTCCCTAGTAGCTTCTACGCACGATAGCACCCATGCTCGAACTGGAATCAGAGGAAACCATCGAGAATCGGCCATGATATGGCCGTTTTCCCCGCCGCCATGGTTGAACACCTCGGCTCACCGTCGAGAGCCTAGTTGTCGGTATTTCTAGCTTCCACCCAGCCCTGGTTCGTGTTTCCCATGCTCTACTGATGCTCTCCGACCGATTCCCGGTCGATTTGGTGCACGGGAGAGCAGGACCGACCTCACCGGAACCCTAGCAGGTGCTGTCACCGGTGCGCACGGGTTTCCGGTCATCGCCGGCGGCCGGCGACCCCACCATCGAGTCCAGGGGATCAGTAAAGGGGCAGGCGGCGAGTTTCGGGCTGGGGGTGGCTGGGAACTCGGTTCCGGCGAGGGTCGCCGGAGGTCGCCGCCGCCGCGCAGTTGGCGCGAGGAGGGAGACGACGCACTGTGTGCGGGGCCCAAGAGCAGGAATTTAAACTTTTCCCCGAATTTCAGTTTCAGTTCAAACTTTAAATCGTCATAACTTTGTCTAGAAAGCTCCAAATCGAGTGAACCAAATTTTGTTGGATTCATCTCTATGAGTACTTTCTAGCAAATCAAGTTTCACTTCATGAAATTCCTTATTTTTCCAGAATTAATTCCTCAAAGTTTAACTTGTTTGGAATTTTAACTGGATAATCCTTTGGAGAAAAACCCTGAAATTTTGCTGGGAGGTTCACCAAAATATCCCTGAACTACCATAAAAATTTCAGACCCATTGGAACTCATTTAATCCACCTAATGGTGTGATTAGTGAAACTGTTCCAGAGAAAATAGAAAATACTCAGAAACATTTTCAGAATTTTCTCTGAAATTGTTTAGTTCATATATTTAGTTAGGAACTTCTAAATTAAGTGAGACCAACTCCATTAGAACCCTCTGAAAATCTAGTTTTCAGAAAGTCATAGTTTGTTTCATGAAAATCCTTAGAGCACCCTAAGAGAGTTCCAATTGAGGTCAAGGAAATAATTAATTGTGGAGGGCTCAAATGAGCTTTGTTGCAACTAAAACTTGACCAAGTCTCTATTTAGGTTGTAACCAAGCCACAGTAAAAATTTCACAGTCATTGAGTCTGTCTAGTGGGACTTATAAGCTTCACAAGTTTAAAAGTTAATACAACTGCATTTAAATTAATACATGTATTGCTTCTATCATGTAGTCGCTAAGGTCGAGGAGGAACCCGAAGTCCTAGACTTCTTAACTCTGGAGGAGCAGCTAGCCTACGACCAAGAGCAGCAAGGCAAGCTCCGGTTTGCATTAACCTTTTACAAATTTTTAGTGTTTTGAGCACTTACTTGAGTATCATTATTACTTGCATTAGAGCCTTGTTTGGAAACCCAACTGCATAGCCAAGAAAACAATGGGTTGGGTTTAGGATTGCAAACCCTGTTAGCTACTGCAATGCTAAGATAGTGTAGGATTCGGTACAAGTCGAGTAGTTGGAACTACTCGCGAGCATAGGCTAGAGGCACTCGACTCGGGTAGTGATAGCACATGAAACACATGGCAAGAAAATGAGACCAAGCGGAGGATAAGGGCAGCAGGACTTTGGGGCCTGTGTGCTGTAGCTCCGCTTGTGTCGATTGAGGACCGAGCCGTGTGCGGGCCTGTTGAACAAGCTAGAACAGTACCGAAGACCTACCGGCTATATGGGAACCGGGAAACCGATGTAACTCGGGTAGCTGGGTATTGAGGCATTGCCCGTCGTTCAGAGGGTAGGTTGAGAGCTCGAGGTGTAAATCGGCTGGCGGCACTGAGATGCGCGTGCAGAGACCTCTTGCTCGGGACGATGGGACCGGTTCAATATTTGGCTGACAGGCGAAAGGTAGTTGCGTACGGCGTCCGTGATGGTTGTTGTAGGCAACATCGAGTACGAGCGTACGTGACGGGTTGTTCGGGTAACCCTGCAGGTGTAAATCGATTATAATCGCCGTCCCTCGCGGTCAGTGAGTACCACTTGTTCACTGTACCGTGACGTAGAAAGAACAGGCTAGTTACATGTTAAAATGTTGCTGATTGAAAGATGGAATTGATTGCTAATGACTTGCTGTAGTTTAGAGCTAACTAAAGTTCATTTCAACTTTGGGCAAAGTACATAAGAGAAATGCGTTTCTTGTTTGATTGCGGCTCTCTCATGTACCTTAGCGTAAGGTTCTTCGCAACCTGCTGCTAAAACTTGAAAGTAAGGTTCTACTAATTAGGCGAATCCTTGCAAATGATTTTTACCTCATGTACCCATCACCCCTCATGTAGAAGCTCCATGTTTAGGTGAGACGGGTCAGACTTGCCGAGCCTTCGTGCTCACTGCTTGTGTTTGAAGCTTTTGCAGGGTTCTATGAGGAAGGGACTCCCGAAGAGGAGACGGAACCCCAGGAGGGGAACCCCGTCGAGTGGGAGTCGTGCACGCCGCAGAGTTAGTGTGCGCGTGTGCTAGCAAGGACACGTTCAAGGGCTGAACATGGACTTGATGCGTAGTCTACGCCCGTGAGTGTAGACTAGACTTATTTTGATGTAAACATGTTCATAAACCAGTTTATGTAATAAAATTTTGCTTCCGCTTTGTACCTTTGATGTGTGTTATCCGGTGTTGTGTAACGCAGCACCCCTCAGCGTGATTCTGGCTCGACAAGACCGTGGGGTCGTGTCAGCATTGGTATCAGAGCTCGCTTGAGGTTTAACACAGTACAAAGGTCATCTTTTCCAAAAATCTAGTGAGGAACGAGTTAGTAGCCCGTATAAGGATGTTATTAGCATATAGAAAGTGGCATATTAACCTATTTGTTTATGTCGGAAAGTCGTGTATCTCGGGACGTTTATGTCTTGGGGGGTACACGTAAGCGCTGTCCACCAGTGCGCACAAGCTGATGGGTGGAGCCCCACGGGTGGCAGGTAACCCGACCCGCTTTGATATCCTCTACGACTCTTCATGTCGTTTGGGGTATTCGAGCAACGTTTGTCCCTGGCGTGCGTGGTGCAATCTGGGAGACCCCGTCACGTGGTTTGAAACATGAACACGTAACTCAAGGCATGTTTGGCTTGAGAACATCCGGGCGAGTGATGACGGTCGGGTGTACGAACTGTATGGGTTTCGGGCTCGGTGTGCAGCCGAGTCTGACGATTTCTTGAGTTTCTGCAGGTAGCCCGACCACGAAACGGTAGACGTGTAGCATCCGTGTGTGAGTGACATTTAGTGCCACTGAAATAATGAAGCCGGCTAAGTCCGGTATAGGTTTTTCTTTGTGAGGACGTAGTACCGACATAATCTGGTGACGCATCAACGTCACACCCCATTAAATGAACAACTTCATTTAAAACTTGAAGATTTTGATCTAAAGTAGTAAAACTTGATGTAACTCCTTCCCTTGAACAGGATATTCAAAGTTAACAAGTTTTCAACTTATAGGTTGTTAAGGACGGAGCACTCTGTTTTCAGCTGAATCAAGGCTGAAGTTAATCAGAGGTTAGAGGTGGAGTTCTTTCGAGGTTAGGGTCATATGATACATTTCTGGAAATCTTTGGAAGAGTTTTACAAATTTTCTGTTGAGGTCCAGAGGTGTTTCATCCCTTAACCAATCGAAAAATGCAGTAGAGTTGAAACTGTCCAGAAAACAGGACAGAGTAAAGACTCTCTGTAAACTCTCTGTAAATTAAGCATAACTTCCTGCTTAAAATCCAAAAATAGAAAATGAGGTAGTTCTGGAAATCTTATGAGATGGGTTACAACTTTGTAACAGAAAGTTTTGTCAGATTTGGAACATAATTAACTGGAATTCTTGGATTTAATCAGTACCTAAAGCAGCGAGGTGCTGTCCAATTTTCTCCAGAAATTCTGTTAACTTTGAGATCTCATAACTTTTGAACCAGGACAGATCTTAGGCCAAGCAAATACTTTCTGGAAAGCTATTGAAGTTAGCGTTAACTTTGATGTTGAGATCCAGAACTGGTTTTGCTTTTAACATGGCCTAAATCAGGTTGAAATGGAAACTGGACAGGGCTGTCATGGGAACAGCAGATCAGCAGTCAAATTTGTTTAAAATTTGAACTATGTTTCCAAGTTTTATGGGTTCAATGACATGTCTTATGTTATAACTCAGTGGTTTACTGTTTAAATAGATATTTGACATTTCTCAAATATATTTTTACAGATGACAGCAGATAAACAGTTGGAGAACGGGTGGGTGGTTTCCCACTGTTCTCACCGTCGCGGCTACCCGGAAGCATTGTGGCAAATGCTCCAACATTTCAGGTACAACCAGATGCCGCAGTACTTCACCAAGGAAGAAGGCGAAGAGCGGAACAAGACGTGGACGATCCATGTTGAGGTCCCTGCAGGACCTACGCCACCCGGTTGGGTGCCGTTCACCGTCACGGTGAGAGGAAGACAACCGGAAGGGATGTGGCAAGTGGCAGCCCATGACACTATGTCACGTTTCTGCCAACTACACGTGCAGACTATGGAGGGCACTCCATACGCGCTCGTTCCGGTGGAGGGACGGGCTCAGCATGTGTGGGAAGAGAGGTACCTAGAGGCAAAGGACCCGAGTTGCCCAAGGTACAACCCCGCGGAGGCAAATCTCAGCCTCCAGATGAGGGCGGGAAACGCCGTGATGGACAGCCAAGCTGTTCATACGGAGCATATCGCCACAAGGCTCAAGGAGAGCACGGGCCATGGAGACCACTTCGAGAGTGCTCACAGCGCACTCCGCAATGTGCTCCTTCCGACGATCAAGCGACTGAATAAACAACACAATCAGTTGCATCGTCTGAAGAAGGCAAAGAAGAAGAGCCGTGTCGACATCGCGGCGTTGCAAGAACTGGTACAAAATCTGACCCAGCAGAACAAGGAACTTACTCAAGAGCGGGACGGCGCTATTGAGGAAGGGCAAGGCTGGGAAGAAGATTACAACCAGGCTATGGACGAGGTGCATGCATTGCAGGACCTCGTACCTCCGGTGTTAGGCGTACCGGTGGTCTTGGGCCTTCCAGCAATGGGAGAACCCGGGATGGGAGAAGAGGTGGTAGATCCAGAGCCACCAGCAGAGGTACCGGAGGAGGACGACCCACAGGAGGTCGAGTTCTACTCCGAGTAGGGGGTTACGGTTGCCAAGTAGGGCAGCTAGGGTAGCGTAACCCAACTTTTGTGATCGGTGACATGTCGTGTAGACAGTAGCATATGTATAGGTAGTGACGACATGAGCACGACTTCTCGGAGACCTGAGAATAATGTATCTTGTATAAAGTTTATGCTTTATCAATATATGTGAATGTTGTGCAAATTAATCATGTGTCACTTCAATACCTATTGTTGCTTATGGAATTTTAAGTAAGACATGTGCTAATCGCTGCTGTTTTGAATTTCAGAATGACGCGTACTCGTGCCAACCCTGATGTTGGGGGTACTAGCCAAGGGGGAGAGACTTCCCAACAGCCTCCCGAGGACTCCTCGGGACAACAGCAACAGCAGCAACAGCAACAGCAAACACCGCCACCGCCACTGCCAACGGTTACATTGGCCGACATCGTCGCAGCAATGGCGGGTTCACATCAGCAGCACATGGAGTTGCTGCAAATTCTTATTGCCAATACGTCTCGCCCAGAGAGACGTCAAGACCGTGAGGAGCGTCAACAGAGCTCCTACTCCGACTTCCTGGCAACTCGTCCCCCAGTATTTTCAAGGGCAGATGAACCTCTTGACGCGGACAACTGGCTCCGCACGATAGAGATGAAGTTCGGGCTGCTCCAGATAAGCGAGCAGCGCAAGACTCAGTTCGCGGTCCAGCAGCTCCAAGGATACGCGAGTGTGAGGTGGGCCAACTTCTGTGCTTCACAGCCCACCGACCGACTGATGACCTGGACGGAGTTTCGGACGGCCTTCAGGGCCTATCATATACCGCCAGGTTTGATGAAGAGGAAGACGCAGGAATTCCTACACCTGCAACAAGGGAGCAGGAACGCGCTGGAATACTCCAGAGCGTTCAACGATCTCGCGCTATATGCGTCGTATCACGCGGATACTGACGAGAAGCGGCGGGACCACTTTTACCAGGGGCTTAACCCGCTCCTGAAGGACAAGTTGGCGATGTTCAATTGCGGCAGCCTCAACGACATCATTGATGCTGCGATTGTTCAGGAGGACTCCTGCAAGGAGTTAGCGGCGGCGGAGAGAAAGCGAAGCGCGCCGTAAAGCAGCGGAGAAGGAGGCGGTCCTTCTCAGAAGTTTTGGATGGTGAATCGGCCACCATCAGGTCCACGCTGGCAGCCACCACAGCGGTCGATGCCGTTCCGCAGTCGACCGTACCCTTCACCGGCATTCATGCCGGCACTGCCAGTACCACCTCCGCAACAACAGCAGCAGCGGGCGATGCCGCGTGCGTATGCACCTCAGCAGCGCATGCCGGGCTTTCGTCCCCCGAGCACTACACCAGCAGCGGCCACATGTTACAAGTGTGGTCGTCCCGGACACTTCGCGAGCAGTTGCCCGGAGAGGCAAGGCGGCGGAGTGGCACCGCAGTTTCCAGGGAGGAATCAACCCCGGAACCCTACTAATGCGCGGCGGGCAAACCCTAGGCCCGGCACCGTCCACTAGCTTGCCATAGAGGACGTGCCGGAGGGCGAGCCAATCCTTGCGGGTATGTTCCAACTCCACCAGCATCCCGCTATAGTACTGTTTGTTTCAGGCGCCACGCATAATTTTATTAGCCAAGCTTTCATTGCTAAACACAGCTTGCCAATACTACCCACCGATAGTCCATATTTAATTTGTTCACCGGGTGGGAAGATTTCGGCAAGCATAATGGTTTCTAAAGCGCCATTATGCTTAGCGGGTAGAGTGTACCCCACGTCTCTCATTATCTTAGAGGGACAGAAGGTCGATGTCATCCTAGGGATGTCATGGTTAACCCGCCACGGCGCTGTTTTAGACACCGTCCTTCGAGTCGTGCACTTAAACTCAGAAGTGCACGGGTCTCACTCTTTGTTTCTGGACAGTCCAGAAATAAAACTTCCAAGTGTCTATCAGTCTACAACCATCAGATTGGAAGATATTCCAGTGGTCCGAGAGTTCCCTGACGTATTCCCGGATGATTTACCGGGAATGCCGCCCGATAGAGAGGTGGAGTTCAAGATTGAACTTGCACCGGGAACCATGCCAATATCCCGAAGGCCGTACAAGATGGCGCCCAAGGAGTTGGCTGAACTGAAGACTCAGCTCACGGACCTCCTGGAGAAGGGTTTTATTAGGCCGAGCTCCTCGCCATGGGGCTGTTCGGCGTTATTTGTCAAGAAGAAGGGTGAGACGTTACGGCTTTGCGTGGACTATCGTCCATTAAATGCCGTAACCATCAAGAACAAGTACCCGTTGCAACGGATCGACATGTTGTTTGATCAGTTGGTCGAAGCAAAGATCTTTTCCAAAATGGACTTAAGATCCGGGTAGCATCAGATTAAGATAAGGGCTGAGGACATTCCAAAGACAGCTTTCTCGACGAGGTACGGACTTTATGAGTACCTGGTCATGTCCTTCGGCCTCACCAATGCTCCAGCTCACTTCATGTACTTGATGAACTCGGTATTCATGCCGGAGCTGGACAAGTTTGTCGTGGTCTTCATCGACGACATCCTGGTATATTCCAAGTCGGAGGAAGATCACAAGAAACATCTGCGTATAGTCTTGCAACGGCTGCAGGACCACAAGTTATACGCGAAATTCAGCAAATGCGAGTTTTGGATATCACAAGTGCCTTTTCTTGGGCATATCATCTCAGCGGAGGGTATCGCTGTGGACCCGAGCAAGATCACTCAAGTGCTGAATTGGAAATCCCGAGGACTGTTCACGAGGTATGGAGTTTCCTCGGGCTCGCGGGATATTATCAGAGGTTCATTCTGAACTTCTCGAAGATTGCCAAGCCTATGACAGAGCTGCTGAAGAAGGCTACCAAATATGTTTGGAGTCCAGCATGTGAAGCAGTGTTCAAGGCTTTAGTCAAGCACCTGACATCAGCACCGGTTTTGGCGCAGCCAGACACAACAAAACCGTTTGATGTGCACTGCGATGCATCCGACATTGGGCTCGGATGTGTGCTAATGCAAGACCGAAGAGTGGTCGCGTATGGATCATGGCAGCTTAGAAACCATGAGCAGAATTATCCAACCCATGACTTGGAGCTCGCTGCCGTGGTACTTGCACTGAATATGTGGAGGCACTACCTACTCGGTAACCTCGTACATCTATATACCGACCACAAAAGCATCAAGTACATATTCACTCAGAAGGAGCTGAACATGAGGCAACGAAGATGGTTAGAACTGATAAAGGATTATGAAATAGAGATCCATTATCATCCGGGCAAGGCAAACATAGTGGCAGATGCGCTGAGCCGCAAGTCACACGTCAACAATCTGACCATCACACCGTTGGAAGAGAGCGAACCACTACTACATGTGATTCCACACGGAGCTCTCTACAACCTAGCTTTGATCCCCACCATCCGTAAAGAAATAGCGGCAGCCCAGAAGAACGACAAGGGCATGTCACATTTGCGGAGACGTGTAGACAGTGGGGAGCTGAAATGTTTCCGGAAGGACGGAGACGGCGTCCTATGGTTCAAGGACCGGATCGTCGTACCCCGTAACCCGGAATTACGGAAGAAATTTTTTGATGAGGCTCACTTATCAAAATTTTCTATTCACCCCGGCAGCAACAAGATGTATCAAGAACTCAGAAGCAAGTTTTGGTGGACACGGATGAAGCGAGAGACTGCAAAATACGTGTCCGAGTGTGATACATGTCGAAGGGTGAAGGCAGACCATCTGCGGAAACCGGGACTGCTGCAACCACTAGGCATTCCTGCCTGGAAGTGGGAGGACGTGAGCATGGACTTCATCGTCGGTTTACCCACCACCTTGCAGAAACATGATTCTGTGTGGGTGATCGTCGATCGGCTCACCAAAGTTGCCCATTTCATCCCTGTCAACACCAACTACAACGCCAAGAAGTATGCTGAACTGTACATCTCACGGATCCTATGCTTGTACGGCGTACCCCGTACCATCATATCGGATCGGGGCACTTTATTTGTGTCCCGTTTTTGGGAACAGCTGCACGCTGCCTTGGGAACGAATCTGATCCGTAGTTCAGCCTACCACCCGCAGACGGACGGGCAAACGGAGCAGGTAAATCAGATCCTAGAAGACATGCTACGAGCTTGCGCTATCAACCACAGCAAGAATTGGGATGATCACTTGCCGTTAGCCGAGTTCTCGTACAATAATGGGTACCAAGCCAGTATCAAGATGGCACCTTACAAGGCGCTATACGGTAGGAAATGTCGCACACCATTGAACTGGTGTGAGTCTGGTGAAAGGGTTACCTTCGGGATTGACCTTGTCAACAATGCGGAAGAAAAGGTTCGACTAATTCAAGCGAACCTAAAAGCAGCTCAATCCCGTCAGAAACAGTATGCGGACCGGAGAAGGCGCCCATTACAATTCGAAGTTGGAGATCACGTATACCTACGGGTGTCTCCAATGAGGGGCGTAAACAGATTTGGGTGAGAGGAAAGTTAGCACCTCGATTCATCGGTCCATTCCAGATTACCGAAAGATGTGGAGCGGTAGCATACCGGCTGAAATTACCAGAAGCACTTTCCGGTGTGCACGACGTCTTTCACATTTCCCAGCTGAGGAAGTGTCTTAAGCTATCAACTACCGTTCAGCTGGAGGATATTGAAGAACTGCAACCGGATCTCACCTACCGGGAGGAACCGGTGCAGATTATTGATGAAAAGGCCCGAACCACACGCAACCGTACGTTGTGGTTCTACAAGGTTCTATGGAGTAATCACTCCATGGACGAAGCGACATGGGAGAGCGAAGAATTTCTTTGCGCTAACTACCCCGACTTTTTCACGTCGCATATCCGGTAATTTTCCACCGTCCTCTCTCTCATTTTCACCTTATAATCTCGGGACGAGATTCTTTTAAGGGGGGAGGAATGTAAGGGCCTCAGTTTTTGACACCTAGAGAAGATTTCATCACCCCACACACACACACCTCATTTGAGGAAAGATGATGAACACAAATGAAGAGCAAGTAACCACCATCAACATGCTCATTAGAGAACAAACTCACACATTGCAAAAGTGGTATTTCCCACATTTGATATAGAGGGGCTGGACATATGAAAACTCCTACACATTGCTAAGAATGTCCATGCCAAGTTTCACCCAAATTCAAAACCTTTTTGAGGTCATTTTGGGTATAGCTAGGAAGAGGGCGGTTTGAAACCATATTCAAATTCAAACTGTTTTTATCCCATGAATTTAAAAGTGGGAGGCATATTCTTACTCAGCACATTTCTGTGAGCCCACACACCAATTTTCACTCCATTCGGAGTTGATCTTGACATGAGCTAAGTGGGACAAATTTAAACTTTATTTGAATTCAGAACTGAACTTGTGCTGAAATTCATTCAAACCAAACCTCATTTGAACTTTGATCAATTCAAATGGCTCATGGGTGTATAATTTGAATTACCAGGGGTACTATGGGGATCACTGTTTACAACAGTGATTAGGAGTAAATTTCAGAGGTTAAAACTGGAAGTGGGACCCACATGTCAGCCACCACTTCAACACAAACCGACTGAAACACAGCTCAATCGGTTCCCGGGTGCAGTGTGCGCGCGCCACCGGGGGGCAGCCGGCGCCAGCTCCTGCTGCGCGCCCCAAGCCGGAGACCAGTCGCCGGGCTACTTATCCCCTCCCCGGCATCCTTCGATCGCCCATTCCCCGAGCTGCCGACGTGCTCGACCTGTTCTTCCACTGCAACCGCCGCCGCTCGAGCTCACGCTTGATCAAGCCCGATCACTCGCGAGCACAGCCTCCTCCACAGCAAAATGGCACCAGGAGGTCGTGAGCAACCTCCTAGACGCCTTGTTGGCCAGTGAACAAGCGTCCTCAAGCTGTACCGAACCGTTTCTCCGGCGAACCAAGCATCGCCGCCGATCGGGCTCTCGTGGACAGCACAACACAGCCGTTGTCACGTCCTCTTCTCTACACAAGAAAGGTGCGTGATTGTATGTAGATGGAGTAGCCGAAAGCCGTTTGGTGATTGATCAACCCTCGGCCGAGAATTTCCAAATTTACTCTTGATCAGTTCGTAAGGACCGAGCTCACTTTCGGGTGAAATTCGTGCTCTATACCCGAGGATTGGTCAAGCTCGTTCCCTAGTAGCTTCTACGCATGATAGCGCCCATGCTCGAACTGGAATCAGAGGAAACCATCGAGAATCGGCCATGATATGGCCGTTTTCCCTGCCGCCATGGCTGAACACCTCGGCTCACTGTCGAGAGCCTAGTTGCCGGTATTTCTAGCTTCCACCCAGCCCTGGTTCGTGTTTCCCATGCTCTACTGATGCTCTCTGACCGATTCTCGGTCGATTTGGTGCACGGGAGAGCGGGACCGACCTTAACGGAACCCTATCAGGTGCTGTCACCGGTGCGCACGGGTTTCCGGTCATCGCCGGCGGCCGGCGACCCCACCATCGAGTCCAGGGGATCAGTAAAGGGGCAGGCGGCGAGTTTCGGGCCGGGGGGTAGCCAGGAACTCGGTTCCGGCGAGGGTCGCCAGAGATCGCCGCCGCCGCGCAGTTGGCGCGAGGAGGTAGACGACGCACTGTGTGCGGGGCCCACGAGCAGGAATTTAAACTTTTCCCCGAATTTCAGTTTCAGTTCAAACTTTAAATCCTCATAACTTTGTCTAGAGAGCTCCAAATTGAGTGAACCAAATTTTTCTGGATTCAGCTCTCTGAGTACTTTCCAACAAATCAAGTTTCACTTCATGAAATTCCTTATTTTTCCAGAATTAATTTCTCAAAGTTTAAACTGTTTGGAATTTTAACTGGAGAATCCTTTGGAGAAAAACCCTGAAATTATGCTGGGAGGTTCACCAAAATATCCCTGAACAACCATAAAAATTTCAGACCCATTGGAGCTCATTCAATCCACCTAATGGTGTGATTAGTGAAACTGTTCCTGAGAAAATAGAAAATGCTCAGAAACATTTTCAGAATTTTCTCTGAAATTGTTTAGCTCATATCTTTAGTTAGGAACTTCTAAATTAAGTGAGACCAACTCCATTAGAACCCTCTGAAAATCTAGTTTTCAGAAAGTCATAGTTTGTTTCATGAAAATCCTTAGAGCACCCTAAGAGAGTTCCAATTGAGGTCAAGGACATAATTAATTGTGGAGGGCTCAAATTAGCTTTGCTGCAACTAAAACTTGACCAAGTCTCTATTTAGGTTGTAACCAAGCCACAGTAAAAGTTTCACAGTCATTGAGTCTGTCTAGTGGGACTTATAAGCTTCACAAGTTTAAAAGTTAATACAACTGCATTTAAATTAATACATGTATTGCTTCTATCATGTAGTCGCTAAGGTCGAGGAGGAACCCGAAGTCCTAGACTTCTTAACTCCGGAGGAGCAGCTAGCCTACGACCAAGAGCAGCAAGGCAAGCTCCGGTTTGCATTAACCTTTTACAAATTTTTAGTGTTTTGAGCACTTACTTGAGTATCATTATTACTTGCATTAGAGCCTTGTTTGGAAACCCAACTGCATAGCCAAGAAAACTATGGGTTGGGTTTAGGATTGCAAACCCCGTTAGCTACTGCAATGCTAAGATAGTGTAGGATTCGGTACAAGTCGAGTAGTTGGAACTACTCGCGAGCATAGGCTAGAGGCACTCGACTCGGGTAGTGATAGCACATGAAACACATGGCAAGAAAATGAGACCAAGCGGAGGGTAAGGGCAGCAGGACTTTGGGGCCTGTGTGCTGTAGCTCCGCTTGTGTCGATTGAGGACCGAGCCGTGTGCGGGCCTGTTGAACAAGCTAGAACAGTACCGAAGACCTACCGGCTATATGGGAACCGGGAAACCGATGTAACTCGGGTAGCTGGGTATTGAGGCATTGCCCGTCGTTCAGAGGGTAGGTTGAGAGCTCGAGGTGTAAATCGGCTGGCGGCACTGAGATGCGCGTGCAGAGACCTCTTGCTCGGGACGATGGGACCGGTTCAATATTTGGCTGACGGGCGAAAGGTAGTTGCGTACAGCGTCCGTGATGGTTGTTGTAGACAACATCGAGTACGGGCGTACGTGACGGGTTGTTCGGGTAACCCTGCAGGTGTAAATTGATTATAATCGCCGTCCCTCACGGTCAATGAGTACCACTTGTTCACTGTACCGTGACGTAGAAAGAACAGGCTAGTTACATGTTAAAATGTTGCTGATTGAAAGATAGACTTGATTGCTAATGACTTGCTGTAGTTTAGAGCTAACTAAAGTTCATTTCAACTTTGGGCAAAGTACATGAGAGAAATGCGTTTCTTGTTTGATTGCGGCTCTCTCATGTACCTTAGCGTAAGGTTCTCCACAACCTGCTGCTAAAACTTGAAAGTAAGGTTCTACTAATTAGGCGAGTCCTTGCAAATGATTTTTACCTCATGTACCCATCACCCCTCATGTAGAAGTTCCATGTTTAGGTGAGACGGGTCAGACTTGCCGAGCCTTCGTGCTCACTACTTGTGTTTGAAGCTTTTGCAGGGTTCTATGAGGAAGGGACTCCCGGAGAGGAGACGGAACCCTAGGAGGGGAACCCCGTTGAGTGGGAGTCGTGCACGTCGCAGAGTTAGTGTGCGTGTGTGCTAGCAAGGACATGTTCAAGGGCTGAACGTGGACTTGATGCGTAGTCTACGCCCGTGAGTGTAGACTGGACTTATTTTGATGTAAACATGTTCATAAACCAGTTTATGTAATAAAATTTTGCTTCCGCTTTGTACCTTTGATGTGTGTTATCCGGTGTTGTGCAACGCAGCACCCCTCAGCGTGATCCTGGCTCGACAAGACCGTGGGGTCGTGTCAGATGGTCTATAGAGCACCATTACAATTGGGTCATCGACATCATACGCTCTACTGAAATAGATTTCACGGAAAACCAGCTATATCCGATCTTGGTTGGCCTGGGAATCTATACCCGACTTCCCTAATCATGTTAGAGAGTCAAAAACTTGATGTCATTTTAGGAATGTCATGGCTGCATCACCATGGTGCTGTTCTTGACATCATTCCACGTGTGGTTCGTTTAAACTCTCCACTTCATGAACCACATGTTCATATTCTTGACCGTTCGGTTCAAGAAGCTCCAACCACATATAACACGGAAGCCACCAAAATTGAAGATATTCTTGTGGTCCGTGAATACCCGGATGTCTTTCCGGATGATCTCCCGGGCATGCCACCCGAAAGAGATGTCGAGTTCAAGATTGAACTTGTACCTGGGACGACACCGATATCACGGAGACCGTACAAGATGGCTATGAATGAGCTAGCTGAATTGAAAGAGCAGATCAATGATTTAATGAAGATGGGTTTCATTCGACCGAGTTCCTCGCCATGGGGATGCTCGGCGCTGTTTGTGAAGAAGAAGGATGAAACCTTGAGGTTGTGTATGGACTACCGACCTCTCAACGTCGTCACCATCAAGAATAAATATCCACTGCCCCACATCGATATACTCTTCGATCAACTTGTGGGTGCGAGTGTATTTTCAAAGATGGATCTTCGCTCCGGATATCACCAAATCAAGATCCGAGCGGAGGACATTCCGAAGACGGCCTTCTCGACGAGATGAGTTGTATGAATACCTCGTCATGTCTTTTGGTCTCACCAATGCCCTAGCATATTTCATATACCTCATTAACTCAGTGTTCATGCCGGAGTTGGACAAGTTCGTGGTGGTGTTTATCGACGACATCTTGGTTTAACCCAAGTCTGAAGAATAACACGCCGAACACCTGCATATCGTGCTTCAACGATTGCGAGACCATAAGCTTTACGCCAAGTTCAGCAAGTGCAAGTTTTGGATCATCCAAGTGTCATTTCTTGGTCATATTGTTTCGGCAGAAGGCATTGCAGTTGAGCCAAGCAAAATCGAACAAGTGCTGAAATGGAAGTCCCCCACATTAGTCCACGAAGTCAGAAGTTTCCTCGGGTTAGCAGGATATTATCAGAGATTCATACCGAACTTCTCTAAACTTGCTAAGCCGATGACTGAACTGTTGAAGAAGGGGATCAAATATGTTTGGAACTCAGCTTGTGAAGGAGCTTTCCAAGCATTGGTGAAGCATCTTACAACAGCCCCGGTGTTAGCTCAATCGGATACAATCAAGCCCTTCGACGTATATTGTGATGCGTCTGGCATCAGGCTTGGCTGTGTGTTGATGCAAGGAGGAAGAGTGGTCGCCTATGGCTCACGTCAACTTCGTAACCACTAGCAGCACTATCCGACTCATGATCTTAAGCTCGCTGCTGTGGTGTTGGCATTGAAAATGTGGAGACACTATTTACTTGGGAACTTAGTGCACCTCTACACCGACCACAAGAGTCTGAAGTATATATTCACTCAAAAGGAGTTGAATATGCAGCAACGGAGATGGCTAGAACTGATCAAAGACTATGAGATCGAGATTCACTACCATCCCAGAAAGGCAAATGTGGTTGCTGATGCCTTAAGCCGCAAATCTCATGTCAACAATCTATCCATCACCCCACTTGAAGAGGACGAGCCGAGTCTGTACTTGGTTCCCTATGGGGCATTATATAATCTTGCTCTCGTCCCTACCATACGAGAGGAGATTATGGAAGCTCAGAAGAAAGACATGGGAATGTCGTACATTTGAAGAAGAATGAAGAATGGCGAAATGAAATGCTTCCGAAGGGATGAAAACGGTACTCTATGGTTTAAAGACCGTATAGTGGTACCCCGTGACATGAAACTTCGGAAGAAAATCTTGGACGAGGCTCATTTGTCCAAGTATTCTATTCATCCGGGCAGCAACAAGATGTACCAGGATCTGAAAACCAGGTTTTGGTGGACACGGATGAAAAGAGAAATTGCAAAGTACGTATCCGAATGTGATACGTGTCGGCGTGTGAAAGCCGACCATATGCGTAAAGCCGGATAGTTGCAACCATTTGAACATTCCGTCGTGGAAGTGGGAGGATATCAGCATGGACTTCATTGTGGGTTTACCTCTCACGTCACACAAGCATGACTCGATTTGGGTAATAGTCGATCGACTAACCAAGTCGGCTCATTTTATTCCCGTACATATAAAGTACATGGCCAAGCAATATGCGGAGTTGTATATCGCAAGGATATTGTGATTGCACGATGTTCCCCGCTCTATTATTTCAGATCGCGGTGCGCTATTCATCGCTCGGTTTTGGGAATAGCTGCACGCATCATTGGGGACCAAACTAATCCGAACCTCCGTGTATCACCCGCATACGGATGGTAAAACCGAACAGGTGAATCAAGTGCTTGAAGACATGCTACGTGCTTGTGCCATCCACCACGGCAAAAATTGGGACGATCATTTGCCGTTGACGGAATTTTCTTACAACAATGGCTATCAAGCTAGCATCAAGACGGCGCCGTATGAAGCTCTCTACGGCCAGAAATGTCCCACACCCCTCAACTGGTGCGAGTCCGGCAAGCGAGTTATCTATGGCATTGAACTTGTGAATGAGGCTGAAGAACGAGTGCAAGTAATACAAGACAATCTCAAGGCTGCTCAATCTCGTCAGAAGAGCTATGCGGATAAAAGACGTCGTCCTCTTCACTTCGACATCGGGGACCATGTTTATGTCCGTGTGTCTCCGATGAAAGGAGTTCATCGTTTCGGAGTGAAGGGCAAACTTGCACCACGGTTCATTGGTCTGTTCGCTGTCATTGAAAAGTGCGGACCCGTGGCCTATCGCTTGGATTTACCGGTGTTGCTCACAGGGATTCACAACGTCTTCCACATCTCTCAGCTGAGGAAGTGCCTCAAACCCTCGGCTTAAATCCGCACTGAAGACATAGAAGTTCTTCAACCAGACCTCACATACGCAGAATATCCAATCCGGATTATCGATGAAAAGACTCGCGCCACAAGAAATCGGACCTTATGGTTCTACAAGGTCTTGTGGAGTAACCATACCGCTGATGAGGCGACATGGGAAAGCGAGGAATATCTACGAACTAATTATCCGGACTTGCTATCATCATATGCCCGGTAAAGTTTCCTCACTTTGCATTTCTTTTGGAATCTCGGGACGAGATTCTTTTTAAGGGGGGAGGGATGTAAAATCCCCAAAATGTGCTACCAAGAAAATTCAGCTCATGTACACCTAGAAAAAATGAGGGGAATTCAAACTTTGAATATTAACGGTGTGAGTTCAAAGTGGTGATTCAAACTTCCCAAAACTTCCAAACATGGAGATCTAAATGCATAACTTGGATCTTCATATTCCAAATATTCAACCTTCCAAATTTCAGCTCATTTGGAGGGGTTTTAATATTTGTTTGGGATTAAAAGAGGAAGCCCTCTAATCTGAATTTCAAATTCAGTTTCAAATTCCAATTTCCTCCATTTGCAAATTTGGTTCCACAAATGTGTTCACATTAGAATTAGAAGCCATGCCAAAAATCAGAAACTTTGGAGTTGGTTTGCTATGTTTTTTAAACAATGCAAAAGGGAGAATTTAAATACCATTTCAAATTCAAATGCTCAAACACAATTCAAACTCCACACCAGAATTCAAACTATTTGAATTCAACATTTCAAACCCTAGCTTTGAGGTGAAGTAAAGAATTCAATTGTGAGTAGCTGTGGTAAAAATCTCAGTGGAAAAATTTGATTAAAAAAGGAGGAGGTGGGACCCAGTAGTCAGCCTCACAAAAGGGCTACCGCCTCTGATTTTTCTCAGGACGGTCGCCGAGACACCGCCAGCTCCCGGCGCAACCCGCTCCCGAGGCCTCCACCACGCCACTTCCTGGTTTCCTCGCGGCTACTCGTCCTGATCACCTCACCCCGAGTGCAACATGGCTATTTCGCCACTTCTAGCTCGTGTTTCGGCCTCTGTTCTGCTCCCACACGCGAACGTGAGCCGCCGGCGCTGCCTCTGCCATTTTCGATCGCAAGCCGGCGTTGATCCTTCCTTGCTTGAGCTGCCAACACAAAAAGGGAGCGCCGACGTGGGTACCAGGTATTCCCCAGCTCAGCTTTGACGCTCGGGGCTGTTGTTGGCCCTAATTCGAAGATCAGCTCCAAGAACCGAAGCAACCGGCGGAAACCGAAGTCGGGCCACCGTGGACAGAGCGCCACGGCCACCCTCTTCCCCAACTTGTTGTACACGGAAGGTGCGTTTGCATGTCTTGATCGTGTAGCCAGAGGCCATTTAGCGGTTGCTAGAACCGGTAGCAAGAATTTCACTGTTTCCCGGAACTATGTGCAGGCGGGTAGGCTCAGTCCACCCCAAAACTCGCGTTGCACGATCCACTAGAGCTCAAGCAAGCTTGCACACATCTTCTATACTTCCTAGCGCCCCTCCTCGACGAAGAACCGAGCAAAAACATCAAGAAATAAGGGAGTTCTAGCTGTTTTCTTAGTCGCCGGTGCAAAAGCACCTCGGGTCACCGTGGAGCCACCGGTTGGCGGCTGTTTCACCGACGTTAGAGGCCATTACTAGCTTCTACACCGTCCACTGGTGCTCCAGAGACAAAAATCCGAGAAGTTGGTGAGGTATTGGGCTCGGTTGACCTCACCGGAACCCTAGTGGCATACTGCCGCCGTCGCGCACCACTCCCCGGGCATCGCCGCCCGCCGGAGACCATGCCATCGAGTTCATCATGCCAACTTAGTGGGGGCGACAAGTTTGAGGCCCGGGGGGTGGCCGGGAAGTTGATTCCAGCGGCCCTCACCGGAGCACGCCGCCGCTGCCCTCTGTTTGGCGCGAGGAAGGAGATGAACCGACATGTGGGGCCCGCACCCGAGTTTAAACATTTCCATATTTTCCTAATTCGGTTCAAACTTTGGAGAGTCATAACTTTGTGCAGGAACCTCCAAAAATTGTGAAATAAATTCTGTTGAATTCCTCTCGAAGAGTACTCTCCAGGGGTGCAGCACAATATTTATGAAAATTCATGGATTTGGCTCATTAATTCAATTAAATACAATTTTGTAGGAATTTTCACAGTAGTTATATTTATTGGAAAATTCCCAAATTTGGGCAGGACATTCTTCCAAAAATCATTGAACTCCAGTAAAAGTTTCATAGTCATTGGATCTCATTTGCTTGACCAAATGTGGTGTCAATCCTTTGTCTCTGAAAAATAGGAAAATAAACAGAGGCATTTTTAGCATTTCTTATCAACTTCCAAAATTCATATCTCTCTGTTGGTAGCTCAAAAAATGGTAAAAAAAAATTTTTAGAACCATGGAGAGTTACCCTAATTAGATCTTCCACTTTTAGCCCTGTTAAAACTCCTGATTTGGGCTCAAAATTCAGAGAAGCCTTGTGCTTGTGGGAATTTTGGAGATCACAAGGTGCAATGAAATTTCTCCAAATTTTTCTCAGAGAATCCTTAGAGAGTCTAGTACCCACTGGAAAAATCCCAAAGCCAATTAAGGATCCTAAATAGTAATAGCTATGAATCGAAGTTTAATTGTTATAAATCCTTAACACTTATACATATATTTTGCTACATTTCATATAGTGACCGAAGTTGAGGATGCACCGGAGCCTTGGACGTCCTCCCACCAGAAGTTGACTTTCTATTTAACTCACAACCAGGCAAGCCCCGGTTTGCATTTAAGTACTTTTGCAAATTCTTTATTTGTATCATTTATGTCAAGGGTGAAATGCTTGTATTAGAGTTAGGGTGATTAAAACCCCACTTACATAGCCTTTTAAATCCTATGAAGGCTTGGGTAGTTTACAAACTCGACGAGTAGAGAATGCCGTGCTAATGTTCTTAGGATCTTGGTAGAAGTCGAGTGGTTGGATCGAATCTACTCGCGAGATAGGTATTTATCAGACGGGATGAAAAGAGGTAGATAATGGCTTAATGTGAAACTAAGACCCCGCACGGGGGATAGGATGCAGTGAGCGGAGGTCTCGCGTGCGTAGCCCTGTTGGTGTCGATTGAGGACCGAGCCATGTGCGGCCCTGCTGGACAAGTATCGAACAGTACCGGATAGCATACTGACATAAGCAGGAAACCGATGTAATTGGTTAACCTGGGTGCCGAGGCTTATCCAACCGTAAATAGGAGTAGGTTGAGGGTAGCAAGGTGTAAATCTGCTGGTGGGCATAGACACGCTCCACGCGGGGACCTCCTGCCCGTTACGGATGGACCGGTTCGGCATTTGGGTTTCCTTTGAAAGGTTGTTGTATACAACAGAGTAGGAAGGGGTGTGGAATCACGCTTCTGATAGTGGTTGTCTGAGACGTGTTGTCCGGGTGTCTCCTGATTGCAATCACCGTCCCTCGCGGTTATTTGAGTACCGCTTGTTCACTGTTCTGTGACGTATTAAGAAGAAAAATAAGCCAGATGAATGATAATATGTTGTGATGAATTATTAATGTTTTGAAACCATGTTTGCTGTAGATGTAGAGCTAATTAAATTTATCTTCCACTTTGTGCATCACCACATCGGAGGAAAGTGTTTCTTGTTTGATTGTGGACTTCCGATGTGAATGCTGCCTAAAGCTTATTAAACTGTGGCTATAAAACTGAAAGTAAGGATCAACATGTAGGCGTGTCTTTATTGCAAAGTCTTTGGCCTATATTATACATCCCTGCATGTAGAGTTCCATGCCTAGGGTAGTCGGTTAAGCCTTGCTGAGCCATCGTGCTCACCGTTGCAATATTTGAGCTGTGTGCAGGTGAGAGCTATGAGGAGGGGTCCGAGGACGAGGCGGTGCCCCCGTCGGAGTACAAGGCCGAGCTGGAGCCCTGCACGCCGCCGTGATCTCCGGTTACATGTTGCTAGTGTGTAGCGTCCCCGGGCTGGATGGCTGCACTTTTTCTTAGTTAGGATTAGAGAGTAGCTATGTATATTACTTCCGCTGTATAATTACGTTTTGTAAAAAGACTTCCGCTATTTTATATCAAATAAAAGTTTGTATGTTGTTCTTATTCTTTTCTTGTGTGTTGTTGGGTGCCGCACCACATGGCACCACCCTCTGCGATCCCGGAGTGGGTGAACCACGGGGTGGTCCCCCACAGAAAAGGCTCTGAAAAGGCAAGGAGGCTCACGTAGAAGAACCCCTATAAGTATGAGAAGGCCACAACGGATCATCGCTTTTGGTGTGACTTTCACTGCGATTACTATCGCCTGGTCTATTTGAAGATGAAGACACCAGTGGTTGATGCTCAGTGGGTTGATTGGCCCTATATGGAGAAGAAAAACCATCAAGCCTTCAATGCAATCATTCAAGCCACAGAGCATCATGGGTTGAAGGATATTCTAGCCTTCTAATATGACTGGAACACAGAGGTGGTCGCTCAATTCTACACCATATGCTATTTCTCCACCTTCGGAGACACGAAGATTTCATGGATGACGGACGGAGTCCAATACTCCATTATCTATAGTGAGTTTGCACGGATCCTTGGCCTCGAGGAATTTCAGAACTATGAACTCACTATTCACAACCTCACAGCGATAGACTTGGGGGAGATGGAGTTCATGTATGAGGTTGGCTTCTATAATCTCCCTACTACCAAAATCCTCCGTCCCTTCTTTAGCGTGCTTAATCGGATCTTGAGAAAAACTTTAGCACCTAAAGACGGGGATGCGGGAATGATCCAAGGTCATCTCCGCCATTTGTTGAAGCTAATATGTGAAGATGAAAAGTTCAACGTGTTTGACTACATCTACAACGACATCTTCAACATATCCCACACCCCCAATCGCTCATGTGGGTATGCTACTTTTATCATGTGCCTTATTGAAAAAGTGTTGGCACTGGTGTTCATGAAGGATGTCAAGCATAGAACCCTTCACCCTCAAATCCCTCCTATGGTGCCAAAGATTGGTGGAGCCTCTAGGAAGAGTGTCCCCGATGCACCTCCTCCTCCAGCCGCTCCTGCCACTTCATCTTCTGGAGACTCCTCCAGCACCATCTTCAAATTCTTAAAGTCTATCTTCATATCTTGCCGCAAAGTGGAAGTCAAGACACAAAAAATGTCTAAAAGGCAAGAAAAGTATTTGAAGAAGCTCTGTGAGAAGGCAGACATCACTATGTCTCCGGAAGCCTCCGACGACGAGGAAATCACACCCTTCCCGGATCTCACAGCAGTTGAGGCTGCATTCCTTGGGGGAGGTTCCTCTAGTGCTGCTCCCGCCATCGAGGAAGAAGAGGACGACCAAGATGATGAGGAGGACGACGATGAAGCAACCCAAAGCGATGAAGATCACGAGGAGGAGAATGAGAGCGACAACGACTAGACTTAGGCTCTTTTCTTTTCCTTTTTAGTGTCTTGATGTCAAAGGGGGAGAGAGATTGAGGGGCTCTTTTAAGTTGTAATGTTGCTACACTTTCATATTTTGCTATTTGGGTTGTAATAACTTTATACTATGCTACTCGTATGTGTGATGATACTTGATTTCAATTTGAGATGCATGTCCTTTCCTGCAAAACATTCATGCACCTATTTAGGGGGAGTATCTTATACACACGTGCCTTATGAAAACTAAATCATTCACATTTTTTATCAAAATCTCAAAGTGTTGTCATCAAATCACCAAAAAGGGGAAGATTGAAAGTGCATCTAGGCTAATTCCTCGTGGGTTCTGTTGATTACTAACAACACTTAAGGGACTAATGATCTTTGCAAGTGTAAGTACAGGTGATCAAGAGATTCACGGAGTTGGATACACTCAAAAAGGAAAAGAGGAGAAAAAGGAAAATGCACAAGAAGAATAGAATTTAGGGGTTTTAATTTTTTTGTGTTGAGTTTAGCCTTTGAGTATGAGTGTGATCATAGAGTAAAGTGTTGAGAATCATCTAAGAGCTCATAGTCCGAGTTTAGGTTGAGTGGAGTGAAGATTTAGGATAAGCCCAAGGAATAGGGTCGGACTTGTGCGGGCAGGGGACCAGACTACTTCGACACATCGGACTAATCCGATGTAGAATGGAACAAGTGATGATGTGTGTGTTCGGACTTGTCCGGGGTGGAAGGTCGGACTAGTCTGAAGTATCGGACTGATCCGATATAGAACGAAACAAGAGTTTTTGTGTGGGTTCGGACTTGTCCGTCTGGGGACGGACTAGTCCTTTGAGAGAGTGTCTGAGGCATTCAGGAGCTAAGTCCTGGATGACCGGACTAATCCGCTCCTTGAGGCCGGACTAGTCCGTGGGTTCAGACTTGTCGTTTTAAACCGGAATAGGAGTTTCTGAGTGAGATCGGACTAGTCCTCTGTGTGTCGGACTAGTCCATCTGGAACTGGGAAGTAGCTGCAGAGACCAAGTCTTGGATGACCATACTTGTCCGCCCATGGTGGCCGGACTAGCCCGGTGGATCAGACATGTTTGTTCTCAACCGGAACAATAGTTTTTGTGTGAGATGAGACTAGTCCGTTGTATGTGGCCGTTTAGTTGGTAGAATTCGACCGCTTAGTTGGTGAAATCCGACTGTTTAGTTGGTAAAGAGTGATGTCATCAGTCCCCACAGGCCGGACTAGTCCGAGGTCAGAGGGCATACTAGTCCGAGGTTTGGCAGTTGGCAACAGCTAGTTCCCGGGACCTCTATAAAAGGGGGTTGCCCGGGCCTCAAAGCCAGCAACAAGCACCCTAACAACGAAATAGCCTTCCTAGAACCTTTTAGTCCCCTCTCTTTAAGTTCTTGGAATCCCAAGTGTAATTCTTGAGGGTTTGAGAGTTTTTGGAAAGAGGAGAAGAAGGGGGAGTGAACACCGTAGAGCTCTTGGTTGATTATCCATCACTGAGTCAGAGGTGTGCTGCTGAAGAGAATTGTTTTGTAAGTGATTTGAGCTGAGTTCTCGTGGGGGCCTCAAGCTGTGAGCTGCCCCACGACATATTGTGAAGCATTTGTGATATAGTGGAAGAACAAGCCAAACTTGGTAGTGGCTTAATGAGGAAAAGGTTGAGAGCAACCTGATCCTTGGTGGACTCCTCAATGTGGACGTAGGCTCCTTTGTGGAGCTGAACCACGGGATAAATACTGCGTTCTTATCTCATTGAGCTATAATCTGCTGCGACCAGACTAGTCCGTCCTCAGGACCAGATTAGTCTGCTCTCTGTGAACTAATCGTCTTTTATTAAGCCAAATTTCAGATTTTCCGCCTATTCACCCCCTCTAGGCAACTTTTAGTCCCGGCTTGGCTCCTACGCTTTCTGGCTTCTCGGTCTGGGCCCCCAAGAAGGGCATTTATGTGACGGCGCAGGACATGTCCCTGCCTCGGCGTATCAGGGCTAATTTGTTTGGTTCAACCCACATGGACCTCATCGTGTACCAGATTATCCTATAGTAGGCAGGGACCTCATGTTTGCCTCGTTGGATGGGTATTCTCCCCTCTTTTTTATTGATTGTGTTGTAGTTAAGCATGAACCGAATTTTTTGACGAAACTAGCAAGTGCTCCATCAATTCATTAAAGAAAGAGAGAAATCAAGTACAAATAGAGTTCTAGATTATATATAAAAAAGTCAGAAGTGGGATTTGATCCCACGCCCTCGTTCTTAATATAAATCCAGGTGAAGGCCTGGAGCTTTCTAAAAAATAGAAAAAAAAAGTCAATCTTAATTGTCACACAACTAAAGAGCCTCCGCGAAAAAAAAGTAAAATGAAAAGTTAGTAGCAACATTCCCCCCTGTCCTCTGGATCTTTCGATGTCTGAGCGAGAGAGGGAGACGAACAAGAGAAGAGAAGCCTGTGTTAATTTATAGCAGGATCAGATCAGATTATCGGGTCGCCTTGCATGGGGCCCGTGAAGCAGTAGAACAGTTTGCCTGACCACCACTATCGACGGTCTCGGCTTGACTCTCGGGCTTTCTGGCGTATCGATCTGGGGCCCCAAAAAGGAATTTATGTGACGGTGCAAGACCTGTCCCTGCCTCAGTGTATCGGGGCCAGTTTATTTGGTTCGACCCACATGGACCTCATGGTGTACCAGATTATCCTATAGTAGGCAGAGACCTCATGTTTGCCTCGTTGGATGGGTATGCTCTCCCTTTTTTATTGATTGTGTTGTAGTTAAGCATGGACTGAATTTTTTTAACGAAACTAGCAAGCGCTTCATCAATTCATTAAAGAAAGAGAGAAATCAAATATAACTAGAATTCTAGATTATATAAAAAAGTCAGATGTGAGATTTGAACCCACGCTCTCGTTCTTAATATAAAGTCAGGTGAAGGCCTGGAGCTTTCTAAAAAATAGAAAAAAGTCAATCGTAACTGTGACACAACTAAAGAGCCTCCGCGAAAAAAGTAAAATAAAAAGTTAGTAGCAACATTCCCCCTGTCCTCTGGTTCTCTCGATGTCCGAGCGAGAGAGGGAGACGAGCAAGAGAAGAGAAGCATGTGTTTATTTATAGCGGGATCAGACCACATTATTGGGTCGCCTGGCATGGGGCCCGTGGAGCAGTAGAACAGGCTGTCGGACCGCCACCGTCGACGGTCCAGGCTCGGCTCCCGGGCTTTCTGGCGTCTCAGTTTGGGCCGACAAGAAGGGCATTTGTCATTTGTGTGACGGCGCGGGACCTGTCCCTGCCTCAGTGTATCGGGGCCAGTTTGTTTGGTTCGACCCACATGGACCTCATCGCGTACCAGATTATCCTATAGTAGGCAGGGATCCCATGTTTGCGTTGGATGGGTATGCTCCCCTCTTTTTTTATTGATTGTATTGTAGTTAAGCATGGACTGATTTTTTTTACGAAACTAAGTGCTCCATCAATTCATTAAAGAAAGAGAGAAATCAAGTATAAATAGAGTTCTAGATTATATATAAAAAAGTCAGAAGTGGTATTTGAACCCACACCCTTGTTCCTAATATAAAGCCAGGTGAAGGCCTACAAAATAGAAAAAAAGCCAATCTTAATTGTCACACAACTAAAGAAACTCCGCGAAAAAAGTAAATAAAAAGTTAGTAGCAACATTCCCCATTTCCTCTGGTTCTCTTGATGTCCGAGCAACAGAGGGAGACAAACAAGACAAGAGAAGCATGTGTTAATTTATAGCGGGATCAGATCAGATTATCGGGTCGCCTTGCATGGGGCCCACGGAGCAGTGGAACAGGATGTCAGACCGCCACCGTCGACGGTCCTGGCTCAGCTCCCGGGCTTTCTGTCGTCTTGGTTTGGGCCCCCAAGAAGGGTATTTATGTGACAGCACGGGACCTGTCCCTGCCTCGGTGCATCGGGGCCATTTTGTTTGGTTTGACCCACATGAACCTCATCGTGTACCAGATTATCCTATAGTAGGTAGGGACCTCATGTTTGCCTCGTTGGATGGGTATGCTCCCCCTTTTTTATTGATTGTGTTGTAGTTAAGCATGGGCTGATTTTTTTACAAAACTATCAAGTTCTCCATAATTCATTAAAGAAAGAGAGAAATCAAGTACAAATAGAGTTCTATATTGTATGAAAAAATCAGAAGTGGGATTTGAACCCACGCCCTCATTCTTAATATAAAGCCACGGGAAGGCCTGGAGCTTTCTAGAAAATAGAAAAGAAGTCAATATTAACTGTCACACAACTAAAGAGCCTCCGCGAAAAAAGTAAAATAAAAAGTTAGTAGCAACATTCCCCCTGTCCTCTGGTTCCCTCGATGTCCGAGCGAGAGAGGGAGACGAACAAGAGAAGAGGAGAATGTGTTTATTTATAGCTAGATCAGATCAGATTATCGGGTCGTCTGGCGTGGGGCCCATGGAGCAGTGGAACAGTCTGTCGGACCGCCATCATCGACAGTCCCTGCTCGGGTCCCGGGCTTTGTGGCGTCTCGGTTTGGGCCGCCAAGAAGGGCATTTGTATGACGGCGCGGGACCTGTCCCTGTCTCAGTGTATTGGGACCAGTTTGTTTGGTTCGACCCACATGGACCTCATCGTGCCCCAGATTATCCTATAGTAGGCAGGGACCTCATGTTTGCCTCGTTGGATGTGTATGCTTCCCCTTTTTATTGATTGTGTTGTAGTTAAGCATGGACTGGATTTTTTTAACGAAACTAGCAAGTGCTCCATCAATTCATTAAAGAAAGAGAGAAATCAAATATAACTGCAGTTCTAGATTATATATAAAAAAAGTCAGATGTGGGATTTGAACCCACGCCCTCGTTCTTAATATAAAGCCAAGTGAAAGCCTGGAGCTTTCTAAAAAATAGAAAAAAAGTCAATCCTAACTGTGACACAACTAAAGAGCCTCCGCGAAAAAGTAAAATAAAAAGTTAGTAGCAACGTTCCCCCTTGTCCTATGGTCTCGATGTCCGAGCAAGAGAGGGAGACGAACAAGAGAAGAGAAGCATGTGTTTATTTATAGCGGGATCAGAATCAGGTTATCGGGTCGCCTAGCATGGGGCCCACGAAACAGTGGAACAGGCTGTCGAACCGCCACCGTCGATGGTCCTGGCTCAGCTCCCGCGCTTTCTGGCGTCTCGGTCTGGGTCCACAAGAAGGGCATTTATGTGACGGTGCGGGACATGTCCGTGCCTCCGTGCATCGGGGCCATTTTGTTTGGTTCGACCCACATGGACCTCATCGTATACCAGATTATACTAGAGTAGGCAGGGACCTAATGTTTGCATCGTTGGATGGGTATGATCCCCTTTTTTATTGATTGTGTTGTAGTTAAGCATGGACTGAATTTTTTTAACGAAACAAGCAAGTGCTCCATCAATTCATTAAAGAAAGAGAGAAATCAAATATAAATAGAGTTCTAGATTATATAAAAAAAAAGTAAGAAGTGGGATTTGAACCCATGCCCTCGTTCTTAATATAAAGTCAAGTGAAGGTCTAGAGCTTTCTAAAAAATAGAAAAATAGTCAATCTTAACTGTGACACAACTAAAGACCCTCCGCGAAAAAAGTAAAATAAAAAGTTAGTAGCAACATTCCCCCTTGTCATCTGGTTCTCTCGATGTCCGAGAGAGAGGGAGACGAACATGAGAAGAGAAGCTTGTGTTTATTTATAGCGGGATCAGATCAGACTAACGGGTCGTCTGGGATGGGGACCACGAAGCAGTAGAACAGGTTGTCGGACCGCCACCGTCGACGGCCCCGGCTCGGCTCCCACGCTTTCTAGCGTCTCGGTCTGGGTCCCCAAGAAGGGCATTTATGTGACGGCACGGGACTTGTCCCTGCCTCAGTGTATCGGGACCTGTTTGTTTGGTTCGACCCACATGGACCTCATCGCGCTCACCCCTTTCTTTTTGCGTTATTGATTGTGTTGTAGTTAAGCATGGACCGAATTTTTTTACTAAACTAGCAAGTGCTCTGTCAATTTATTAAAGGCAAATAAGAGTTCTAGGTTATAGAAAAAAAGTCAGAAGTGAAATTTGAACCCACACCCTTGTTTTTAATATAAAGCCAGGCGAAGGCCTGGAGCTTTTTAAAAAGTAGAAAAAAAAAGTCAATCTTAACTGTGACATAACTAAAGAGCCTCCGCGAAAAACTAAAATAAAAAGTTTGTAGCAACATCCAGCATTGTAGAGGTCCCATACTAGAGCTACCACGGCGGACTGGCGGTAAAGCTAGTTGACGGAGGCATTGATTTATTCTATCTATATTGATTTTTGTCTATCTGGGCCTACTCAACTGCTAGCACACTATTGCTCTCTACTTCTTCTGGTTCATACTTCAGGATTTAAACACCCTTCAAATCAGCTTGTTTGATAACCTCTCCTCTCTACTTCTCCTGTAGAATTTGTGCAATCTCCTCACGCCCCCAGGGCTTGTTTGTTGGTGGAAATCAAACCTAATTGCTGCCTAGGCCCAAAAGTTTGCCCATGCTTTTATGGTAGTCCATTCCTTCTTTATGCATGACCTAGGCATAGTGAGCATACAACGTTTTCATCCCATCCTTTTTTCTATAGGTTGTCTGCCGTTTGTAGCTTCTTGTTTATCGCTACTCAGACAACCCATAGCACTTTTAGGCTCCACTTTGGCTCTCCACAAGAATTTTTCCCTGAAGAGGCACTAAGTTCCCTCGAATATTGGTATTTGCATACCGATTTGGTTGTATATTGCCTGCTTGCTGTGAGCCGCCATGTCATTTTATCTTTTGTTCCGTGTTAGGGTGTTACTGTTGTCAACATGGTCCAAAGAGTGATATATTCCATTAACTGTTGTACGGTTTGTTATGTGTCAAATTGACCTGATCCAGTTGTAATCCTCTAATTCTTTTGACACACTGTTCTTCTCTTATGTTTTGATATACCATACAACAATGAAAACGTGTCTTTCAGTGCCTCTTCTCCAATCCATTTGTCATGCGAACAGTGTCGTCTACCCATCCCCAATTTCCATTTTTTGTATAGGCTGCAAACAATGATTTACCATATTCCATATTTAGGGGTTGAATTCCTTTCCAGGGTTTCTCTCTTGCCGTCCACGCGAGCGGCTGTCCCGTATTTCTCTAAGTCCAGCATTCCCAGTCGTCCCCCTAACTGCTAACTTTCCTGCTACCTTGTCGATTAATGGCTGGAGATCTATTCTCTTTGAGCCTGGTCTTGTGCAGTGGTAGACCTAGATATCTGCAAGGAAATTGTTTGAAGTTGGCTAGGAAGGCATCCAATAGCATGGACTGAACTTTGGTGTTGTGTCATGTGTGGCTCGCCTGTAGTAATTGTTTAAAATATAAGTATGTATTTTGGTAACCACGAGAACTGAAATGTGGTATATGTGATGGACTTCGTTCTCAATTCATAGAGAGGAGAGGTAAAGCTACCACCACCTCTTCATAGAAGGTAAGCATATCAAGATCCATACAAGCAACCACACGTGTGTGATCTTGTATTCATCTTGTTAGGTATAACGAATTAAACATGCTGCTCCCGTATCATCTCATCCATGATCACTCTATCCGCTTGAACCATTCTATCCAGGACCAACCGTATACGAGCAACCAGACACTATCTTATTTGCCATTCTTTCTGAATTTTACAACAAAGATATGCTAATCACACGTGCGTGGGAGACAAATTCTTATCACGGGTTTATATAGTACAAAATTGTGTATTTATGAGTAAATTCTAAAATACATTACCTTCTCTTCAAGACAAACAAATTATCATATCCTCAGTATTTTTTTACCCAAATATCTTGTTTTGAGTTCAATCCTCCTATTTAAAACGTGAAGATCAAGAATACACAATACCACACCTTCGGCTCTCAAGAACTAGTCTCGTAAATCTCGTGGATCCTATGCTAATCACACGTGCGTGGGAGACAAATTCTTATCACGGGTTTATATAGTACAAAATTGTGTATTTATGAGTAAATTCTAAAATACATTACCTTCTCTTCAAGACAAACAAATTATCATATCCTCAGTATTTTTTTACCCAAATATCTTGTTTTGAGTTCAATCCTCCTATTTAAAACGTGAAGATCAAGAATACACAATACCACACCTTCGGCTCTCAAGAACTAGTCTCGTAAATCTCGTGGATCCTATGATACCATCCAATCATACACATGAACTCATCATTATTGATACCGACTAGATAAACAGGGAATATATGTGATAGAAACAACTACTTGATGGATATGAAAACCATATCTAAATACACATATCAAAGTTTCGAAAAAAGGAGAGCCAGTTGCGTCATCACTCATAGTCATAGATGACACGGGCGGAAATCTAGATCTAAGCCGATATCATCTCTCCTAGTCATGCCGCCACCAGAGTGTTGCATTGCGAATCCAGGCGAGCACAAAAATGGAGGTGAGGCGCTTTACCCTCTAATAACGTTGCTCAGTGTCGCTAGAGCTCAACAGGAGCCATGGGTTGTCCCAGCTAACCGCCTTGAGCTCTTGATTTTGAATCAGCATCTCTGTAAAAGCAAAGATAATGTTACTATTTAGAAATAATTTTCTCTTCGGACCTCACAATGTGCGTAAGCCCTCAACACTTGGATATGCCATTCTACCCAACCCCAAAACTAGAGCCACTAACCTCTCACCAGATAGCGTGGCTGAACAAGCATGCATGTAAACAAGATGGAAATTAAACAGGTTGAGGAGCTTCCTGTTCCAGCACGCCACCCGTATGAAGCACCTAACTCAAACCATGCGCCGATGAGCCGGTCACTCCTACTCGTCTAGTTCAAGCACGAACACCTAATTGAAATCCGCCTGCAGGTGCTGACCCCCCAACGACCTGCAGACGAAGTAATCTTCTTCTCCTTCTTTATAAACGCAACTGTGCTAGCGCCTATACTAGCGCTCAGGCCAGCCAGCACTGAGCAGCCCAGGTAGGCCAGGATGGCGGCTCGCGTGGCGGCGCTGGCCGCCGCCGTCCTCCTCTTCCTCCCGTCCCTCCTCGCGCCTGTCGCGGCGCAGCCCAAGGGCGCCAAGGCCTTCTGCATCAGCCAGTTCGCCATCGCCAGCCAGGCTTGCTCCATCCTGCCGCCGAGCCCCCCGGACGAGCACCACCATCACCACGACGACGAAGACGATGATCACGAAGACGACGATGATCACGACGAAGAAGATGACCATGACCACGACGACGCCCGCCGTGTCCGCGGACGCCGCCGCGGCCACCGCGCGGCGGCGATCGGCCTCTCGGCCCTGCTGGCGAGCGGCAACGACAGCCATGTTTCCGTCGTCGTGGCCGCCGCGAACGGCACCGCCGGCGGCCATCACCACCGCGGCAACCGCACCCGCGGCGGGCACCGGCGCGGCCACCGTGGGCACCGCGGCCGGCTGCGGGACGGCGGCGGCGACGATGACCACCACGACGCCGACGACCCCGACCACGATGACGACCACGACGACGACGACGATCACCACGACACCGACGACCCTGACCACGACGACGACCACGAAAACGACGATGACGACCATGAAGACGACGATGACGGCGGCGACCACCACGACGAGGAGCTCCGGGCGTACCGCGACTGCTGCCGGTGGCTCAAGGAGGTGCAGAAGGACTGCGTCTGCGAGGCGCTGATGCGGCTGCCGCCGTTCCTCGTCAAGCCGCAGCACACGTACGTGGTCAGGGTCGGCAGGACGTGCGGGATCACCTACCGCTGCGGCGGCGTCTAGCCTCTCTAGCCCGTAAAGGCGACCGCCGCGCGCCGTTAATCCATGTTTCTTTTACTCGCGTACGTGCTCGGTCATTTTGTTCGCGTAGGTGATTAGTTAGGGCATCGCGCGATCATAATGGCAGTGACGACGACAAACCATACTTAAATTTTGCTCATCCTAGATCATGCACCGAAGGAGAACACGATTAAATTGTCGTCTTGCCTCAGTTTTCAATTTGTCCGGTGTACTAGATGCACAGTTGATGAGAAACTCATATAAATATGATAATGAATATATTCATGCACTAATTAAGTGCACTGTAGTGAAGTCCATGTTATGGTATCGAGAAAACCGACATGCATGGTAAGAATCATGTGGTTAGAATTCAACAATAGTTCATCATTTATTCAAACTAATGTTCATCACAGTTGTATTATTGGTTAAACACGAAAGCTCAATGAATGAAGGTGAAATACAAAGGCCTGCAGACTAGTAAAATGAGTGGCATCATTAGTGATTTATTATTGTTCTTCCATACTGTTCATAGTAATCACAAACAAACTCTCACACAGAAATTAAAATAACGTGAGATCGAGGTCACCGCAATTGTAAAGGGATTCCGTACATGGGCCTTTTAACAAATTACACCAGCTATTATTATATATTAGGCTAAGATTGAATAGAAATTAGCCTAATACTAATCCGGTTCAGACTAGTTCATTTTTTTCTAGCCCGTTACAAGGCCTAAATGGTGCCAATGCGATGGACGTGGCACATATGGGTGAAATTTGTGCAAGAGTAATGTAATATTCAATTGGAGCATTGCATTTGTAATGTACTCAACATCTTTGCGGCCAAGACTCGATCTGTCTCTGCCAAATTGATTGTGATACTATTTTCGCTTGCTGATGGACATGCATGACACACACTTGAAATCCATCATCCACATTGAATATATGTTTGACAGAGAGGCACCTGGTTCGGTTCCATATGTCTTATTGTTGGTGATATGCCCAAGAGGCAATCATAACAATTCGGATAAACACCTGATGGATATTTGATCCATAAGAATTTAGGGTACTAATGGGTCTGTGACCTAAAAGCCCATTAGCGCGCCTATAAATATGAGGGGTAGGGTTAGGGACAGATGACTCCACCAGATAGCAATCCCAGCCGCCGCCCCTCAGGTCAGCCGCCGAAACCCCTGCCGCGCACACGGTGCTAGCACACCGACGCACGGCGTTCCTCACTGTACGTGTGGACTCCATGGAGGCGCTGCTATTACTGCTGCGCTGATCGGCTACGACGCGCATCTACGATCCGCTGCGCTGCGCGTCTAGTGGTAACGATCCATGATCTTCTTACTCGCATGTTTCCTGAGTGATACGGTCGAATTGCTAGAGTAGCGCATCGCCTATTTCCCTACAGTGGTACCAGAGCCGACTTGCGTAGTTTTTGGTCTGGATCTTAGATGCGATCTACTGCATACAAGTTCATATGATGAATTTTTATAGTTCGGCTTTTGGGGTTTGGAATTGGTTAGAGTAGATTGCCATCATATGACTAAAGGATTAGTTCGTGCTCCTTCTCTGCTGTGTGCGCAACCTGTGCCTACCGGCTGGAATCACCATCGGGACTAATAGTGTACATAGCTAACAGATTGAGCCAACAGATCACGGTCATGTGTCGCGATCTTCTCGTGGATAATCAGTCACAATGAAAATTGAGGCATTCTGAATGGCTCAGATTCGGGTTGTTTCACGATAGACATTGTTCTACGCTTAACTTGTTTTTGCAGAGAATGATGTGAATGGTATGGCCTAAATATGATGTGATAATCTGTGTGTAAAATTCGTGCAGCCTGCGTGTTGCAAATTTAACACAACCGGGTTGAGGTTGTCACATTTTGTATAACGACCTGCGTGTCGCCCTGTGATGCCTGATCTCTCATGTAATTTATTTGATAGCTATTAGATGTATTAGCTTCTTTTATATTCATTGAGAAACCTCAAGCATGATGGCGATGGTGATCACCATAAGAAGGGAGACATGGCGGTGTAGATCATGATGGAACCATGGTGATGGAGACCACTATGATCCTAAAGGCCATACTATTCACATATATGATATGATCGTATGCCTGTGATGTTTTACTATTCTTTTCATGCTTTTCATATGGTGGATGTTTTGTCATGATAGAATAGCTTCCCTCGGAAAAATTGAGTATTTGATGCCATTTACCTATAGCTGCACCTATGTTGTTTTGATCGTTGTATGGTAGGTTTGCCAAAGCAAAATACCGTCATCTATCATAATGAATAGGGTGAATGTTGGACATTCACATGCATAGTATTGGTTTACTCAACAAAGCTATCAAAACGGTTTTGGGCTTTATGGCATAGTGTTGGGAGCCAGGGCATTGGATGTCACCCAACAAACAAGAATCATATAGAGATATGATTAACAATAGTTGTTTACCTATGTCACTAATTTTCTAGCAGTGAAGCCAAAGCTCAGTAGGAATTAGTGAATATGGAGCTTGGACCACTATATGTCGTTAGAGGGAGGATGATGCTCATATAGTGGTGGTGTCTTTTATTAAACTGTTAATAAAAGATTGGTACATAACATAGTGATAAAACCTTGCATATTTATTTTCTATTGTAGATCATGTCTGCTAGTAACAATTCCGGTTTCAATTTGCGATCTGTGCTTGAGAAAGAAAAGCTCAATGGAGCCAACTTTATTGATTGGTACCGCAACCTGAGAATTGTTCTCAGGCAAGAGAAAATTGAGTATGTTCTTGAGCAACAATACCCCAATGACCTCTCCGATGATGCAAATGCCGCAACTCGCAGGACTTATGAGAAGCACTGCGATGATGCGCTTAATGCAAGCTGCCTCATGCTTGCCACAATGTCCCCTGATCTACAAAAACAATATGAGCATGCAGATGCTTATTCTATGATTCAGAGACTACGTGGAATGTTTGAGAACCAAGCAAGGGCTGAGAGGTACAACATCTCAAAGTCCTTGTTCTCATGCAAGCTGGCAGAAGGTAGTCCGGTCAGTCCCCATGTAATCAAGATGATTGGTTACATTGAGACTTTGGACAAACTTGGTTCTGAACTCAAGGATGACCTGACTATTGACGTTATTCTCCAGTCACTCCCACAGAGCTATGAGCCATTTATATTGAATTATCAAATGAATGGCATGGAGAAAATGTTGGCTGAATTGCATGGGATGCTTAAAACAGCCGAGGAAAGCATTAAGAAAAACACCACTCATGTGATGATGGTTCAAAAGGAGAATAAAAAGAGGAAGCGTGTGATGCATCTTAAAGGCAAGGGAAAGGTTCC
This sequence comes from Neostapfia colusana, assembly GCA_030760725.1. Taxonomy (NCBI): domain Eukaryota; kingdom Viridiplantae; phylum Streptophyta; class Magnoliopsida; order Poales; family Poaceae; genus Neostapfia; species Neostapfia colusana. Next base: position 80,964,351 of record JASWHV010000013.1, read on the forward strand.
CAATGAGTCTTCAAGCTCAAAGCCAAAGGGCAAATCAGGCCCTTCTCCTAATGATGAATGCTTCCACTGTCATGCTAAGGGGCATTGGTCTAGGAACTGCAAGAAGTACTTAGAGGATAAGAAGAAGAAAGGGAGTGAGACTTCCACTTCAGTTATAAATGTTATAGAAATCAATATTGCTACATCTTCTAGTGAATCATGGGTATTTGATATCGGATCAATGATTCACACTTGTAAATCGTTGCAGGGTCTAAGTGAGACTAGAAGATTTGCAAAAGGCGAGTTGGATGTTCGGGTCGGCAATGGAGCAAAGGTTGCTGTCATAGCTGTCGGAACTTATCACTTGTCATTACCCTCAGAATTAGTTTTGGAATTAAATAAGTTATTGCAATCCTTCTTTGAGCAAGAACATTATATCTTCTTCATGTTTGGAAGAAGTTAATGGTTATGAGATTATAATAAAGAACAAATCTTGTTCTATTTATTATAATAATATTTTCTATGCTCAATGTCCATTACTGAATGGATTATATGTTCTTGATCTTGAGGATAAAACAGTCTATAACATTAATACAAAAAGGGCTCGACGAAATGATCTAAATCCCACTTTTATTTGGCATTGTCGCTTAGGTCACATAAATGAGAAACGCATTGAGAAACTCCATAAAGATGGTTTGTTAAGTTCATTTGATTTTGAATCACTTGACACATGCGAGTCTTGTTTGCTTGGGAAGATGACCAAAACACCCTTCACTGGTCAAAGTGAGAGGGCAAGTGACTTGTTGGGACTTATACATACTGATGTATGTGGACCAATGAGTTCGGTAGCTAGAGGTGGTTTTCAGTATTTCATTACTTTTACCGATGACTTTAGTAGATATAGATATGTCTATCTAATGAGGCACAAGTCTGAATCTTTTGAAAAGTTCAAAGAATTTCAGAATGAAGTACAAAATCAGTTGGGCAAGACAATTAAACTTCTACGATCTGATCGTGGGGGTGAATATTTGAGCCATGAATTTTATGATCATTTAAAACAATGTGGAATTGTTCCACAGTTTACTCCACCTGGAACGCCCCAATGTAATGAGATGTCCGAGCGGAGGAACCGAACCTTGTTAGACATGGTTAGGTCGATGATGAGCCAGACTGATCTTCCACTATTCTTTTGGGGTTATGCTCTTGAAACTGCTGCGTTTACACTAAACAGAGTCCTAACTAAGTCTGTTGAGAAGACACCATATGAGATGTGGACCGGGAAACGTCCCGGATTGTCTTTCCTCAAAGTTTGGGGATGTGATGCTTATGTCAAACGTTTGACGTCAGACAAACTTACTCCCAAATCAGACAAATGCTTCTTTGTGTGATATCCTAGGGAAACCAAAGGATATTATTTTTATAATAAAACGGAGGGTAAAGTGTTTACTGCTCGCAATGGTGTCTTCTTGGAGAAAGAGTTTCTCTCAAAAGGAGTTAGTGGGAGCAAGGTGCATCTTGAAGAAATTCAAGAAATATCTGAAAATGTTTCGGCACCCTCTAATCCTATACAGAATGCACAAGATGTTGTACAACCACTTGATGAAACACCAGCCCCACGAAGGTCTACAAGAGTACGTCGTGCAACTGAAAAGTTGACACTCCTAACCACGGAACCACAGGACATGGTATTGTTGGACAATAATGAGCCTGTGACCTACACTGAAGCAACAATGGGACCCGACTGTGAGAAATGGCTTGGAGCCATGGAATCCGAAATAGAATCCATGCATGAGAATCAAGTTTGGAACTTGGTTGATCCAATCGATGGTGTGAGACCGATCGATTGCAAATGGATTTTCAAGAAAAAGACTGATATGGATGGAAAAGTTCACATCTATAAAGCACGATTGGTGGCGAAAGGTTTCAAACAAATTCAAGGTGTTGATTATGATGAAACATTTTCTCCCGTCGCTATGCTAAAGTCTGTTCGGATTCTCCTAGCAATTGCTGCATATTTTGATTATGAAATATGGCAGATGGATGTCAAAACAGCCTTTCTTAATGGGAGTCTGACTGAGGATGTGTACATGACACAACCTGAGGGTTTTATCGATCCTAAAAATGCTAAAAAAATATGCAAACTTCAAAAGTCCATCTATGGATTGAAGCAAGCATCTCGGAGTTGGAATCTACGTTTTGATGAAGTGGTCAAAGGGTTTGGTTTCATCAAGAACGTAGAAGAACCTTGTATTTACAAGAAGGTTAGTGGGAGCGCACTTATATTTCTGGTCCTATATGTAGATGACATATTGTTGATCGGAAATGACATTCCAGTACTAGATGCTGTTAAATCCTCATTTAGGAAAAGTTTCTCAATGAAGGATTTAGGAGAGACAGCGTACATTTTGGGCATAAAGATCTATAGAGATAGATCTAAAAGGTTAATTGGATTAAGCCAAGACACATATATTGACAAGATATTGAATCGGTTCAATATGCAAGATTCTAAGAAAGGTTTCTTGCCAATGTCACATGGCATCACTCTAAGCAAAAGTCAGTGTCCTTCGACGCCTGATGAGCAAAAGAGGATGAGAGCGATTCCTTATGCTTCGGCTATTGGATCTATCATGTATGCCATGTTGTGTACACGCCCAGATGTATCCTATGCTCTAAGTGTTACGAGCAGGTATCAATCAGATTATGGTGAGGCTCATTGGACAGTTGTCAGAAACATTCTTAAGTACTTGAGAAGAACTAAGGATGTATTCCTAGTGTTTGGAGGTGAATAAGAGCTCGTTGTAAGAGGTTACACTGATGCTAGCTTCCAAACAGACAAGGATGACTCTAGATCGCAATCCGGTTTTGTGTTCTGCCTCAATTGAGGGCCAGTGAGCTGGAAAAGTTCCAAGCAAGACACAGTAGCAGATTCAACGACGGAGGCGGAGTATATTGCAGCTTCTGAAGCTGCAAAAAAAGTTGTTTGGATCAGAAAATTTGTTTCTGAGTTGGGTGTTGTTTCTAGTGCGTCCGGACCTGTGGATCTCTATTGCGACAATAATGGAGCCATTGCACAGGCAAAGGAGACTAGATCACACAAAAGATCCAAACATATACTACGACGCTATCATCTGATTCGAGAGATTATCGACCGAGGTGATGTGAATATATGCAAGGTGCATACGGATTTGAATATGGCAGATCCGTTGATAAAGCCTCTTCCACAATCAAAGCATGAGACGCACACGAGATCTATGGGTATTAGATACTTACATCAGTGATCCTAATGTGTAGTGGGAGACTTGTGTCATAGCTATGTTTATGTACTATTTGAGTAACTATTATTCACATTGATCATCAAGTATGTGACTTGTTCGTGAGACTCTTTGTTAATTATAATGTTACTCAAAATGATCCCTAGTCTACATCGTTATATGAGATAATGATAGTACGCATACTAGCACATGTATTAATTGATGATCACGTTTCACGGATCATAGATATGGAGATATCAAATTAATAATGTGAACACATGTTAATGAGCATGATGTTGGATAGGCCCATTCCGAGACACTGTTGGGATTATTATTTACATATGTGCCATCAGTTGATCTTGAGTGATACACCTGCTAGATTCTTTGACCTGAGATCACCATTATTTCTCACTACGTGTAGTTGTGCACTTTGAAACTATCAAACGCTACTCAGTAACTGGGTCGTCATAAAAATAGTCTTCAGGTGCACGATGAAGCATGGAATGAGATGTGTGCGGATCAAGATGGGATTTGCCCCTCCTAAATAACAGGAGAGATATCTGCGGGCCCCTCGAGATAGTTGGATTGAAAGTGCATGGCCATGCCAAAATGATTAAAGAGTTAATCACTATGATTAAAAGTTAGTCATAGATTGAATCCACTATTTGATCGAGTGAATGGTCGAGCTATCACAAGGATGGCACGTATCTCGCCTTGAGCTTGACTAGTATCGTGTGGCAAAGAAATTAGCATGTGAATGTATCTAGATTCAGCCGATATGATCTTTGTGTACATTTGGGAGTCAGTATGTCCTGCTAGGTACCTCTACTGACTTGTGTTTGAAAACGGTTTTCATTCATAATCGACTGTACATGAACCTAACGGGTCACACACTTAAGGGGATGGAATATTGAAAAACTTGGCTATATGATTGTCTCTAGTGCAAGTGGGAGATTGTTGGTGATATGGGCAAGAGGCAATCATAACAATTCGGATAAAGGCCTGATGGATATTTGATCCATAAGAATTTAGGGTACTAATGGGCCTGTGACCTAAAAGCCCATTAGCGCGCCTATAAATATGAGGGGTAGGGCTAGGGACAGATGACTCCACCACATAGCAGTCCCAGCCGCCGCCCCTCACAGGTCAGCCGCCGAAACCCCTGCCGCGCGCACGGTGCTAGCACACCGACGCACGGCGTTCCTCCCTGTACGTGTGGACTCCGTGGTGGCGCTGCTATTACTGCTGCACTGATCGGCTACGACGCGCATCTACGATCCGCTGCGCTGCGCGTCTAGTGGTAACGATCCATGACCTTCTTACTCACATGTTTCCTGGGTGATACGGTCGAATTGCTAGAGTAGCGCATCGCCTATTTCCCTACACTTATATGGTCTGAATTTGAAGCCATTAATTAATTCTCTAAGGATGCCTGAAATCCTTTGTTGAACAACAGAATACATCTGCCAATGGCCAGAAGAGACTGAGATGTGTTAGATTCTTTCGCACTTAGGATCAATGCTAAGAACATCTAATCGGTGATACTGATACTTAATCAGTCTATAGACTAATTATTTGATCTAATCTAACAATCAAACATGTGTAAAAGATTATAGTACTTAGGAATTGAACACATTAGGAGGTATGTAATTGGATTACCTTCACTGGATCCACTTGATGCCATAGAGCTCAAGTGGATGGTCATAGGAGTAGGACTTGACGCGGTGGCGGCGAGCGCCGGTGCGGTCTTCCCCTCACTCCGCAGCCAATTAGATCGGGTTTTGATTATGGGGAGAGATTGAGCTCTTAATCCACTTGTTAGTCCCTTGAGCCCCGGCCTCTCCCCTTCTTTTTTTAATATTGCGCGTGTGAGAGGGGGCCGCACCGTAACAGAAGCGGTTGCGCCCTCGATCAAGGCGCGTGAAGGAGGAAAAATCAGAAGGGGGGGCGTGGTTGTTGCCCACGTCACCCCCCCCCCTGAGATCATATCGACTAACAAGATGATGCTAACCAGTGCCCTAGAGCTAGCAACACAAGTTGTCACTGCTAGAATTCTTCAGTTTGCTTACCGTTAGAAATGTTTAGGCATGCGAGAAGGGAAATGTTATACTCCCTCCGTTCTGAATTAATTGACGTTTAGGACAGCTAATTTAGTTCAAAATAAACTAATATTTTTGTTCTAAATATCAATTAATTCAGAATGGAGTGAGTATATACCTAAGGCAAGATTCAGAAAATGCACAGGGAGAATGTCGTGCAACCTTCTTTTTTAGAAAAGTTTGACTCTTAGTAACTTCTTTGGGAAACTTTCACAAATTTTTTGCTCGAAACTTTTATAGAAAACTTTGGATAGAACTTTTTCTACATATGTTTTGATGCAATCGTTAAGTTTTTGAATCACTAATAACCTGATCCACTGGGTACTTATGGTATAAATTGATTGGATATTAGTCGTACCTTCAGACTTGATGCAGACGATGATGGGTGCAGTGATCGATGGCTTGATGCAACGACGAAATCGACGCATGCAGTGATGGCTCCATGCAGATGAGCGACGACATTGGAGACGACAACGATGAAGTGGTGAAGAGCGCGGTGGTGCTGAAGTCTTTCACTCACTCCTACGTGTGAGTATTCGGGTCAAAATGGGTTTGGACCGATTTTCATGTTGGTGGCATGCCTCGCTTTTATACTGCATAGGGTGAGGGAGTGTCCACACACTACATGAAAGAGCAAAATTTACGACAGACAGGTTTAACTACAACGGTTTTAGAGTTGACCGTCATAAATAATATAGCCAAACTTAGCTATAATTGCTCAAATATAGCAAAATTTAGCTAAAATTAGTCAAATCTCGGTAAACGTAGCTACAGCTAGAATATTTTAGCAAAATATAGCCAAACTTAGCCACAATTGCTCAAGTCTACCTCGTGATAAGTAAAATTAGTGAAACACACACTTTTCAAGCTAAAACTTGTCTAATTACACATGTACATCACAGGGATCGACGGCGGAGTCTCAGACTCCATTGCCACAACTGCCGCGACCTCGAGCATGATGTGAGGATGACATTCCGGGGCTCTGAAGGTAGCGGACGTGGGAGTGTGTAGTGTCGTGTCTTATATTTGATAATATTTTAATCTGGATTGCCTGTGATCTTATCTATATTGGCCCTGTTTGGCACGACTTAAACTTGTTAAAAAAGCAGCTTGTCTGAAAAGCTGGTGAACAACAGCTTAAACTTATATCCTGCTTTTAGTTCATTCTGAGAAGCAGCTGAACTAATAAGCTGCTAGAGATGCTGACTGTTTGGTACACCCGCAGCTTATTTTTATAAAAAAGTTGGTTCAAAAGCTGTGCCAAACAGGGCCATTGTTATGTATCTGCCTGTGAGTTGGCCATCGTGCCATTTAAGCAGTTTTCTATTTTAAAAATAAAATAAAAGGACATGCCGTTGTAAATAAGTCTGCAAAGTTTACGACGGCCAGATCATGGGCTATTGTAAATAAGGTTCCAGAATGTGCCACCTGGCACATCTTCATAAATTAAGACGGTCGGTAGGGCCGTCGTAAATAGCTTATTTACGACAGTAGCTGTCGTAAATTACGTTATTTACGACTCTAGACTTGTGACGGCCGTCGACCGTCGTAAATAAGGCATAACCGTCGTAATTAAGTTGTTTACGACGGTTTATGCCTTAATTACGAGTGTTTTGGCCGTCCTAAGTCAACCTGTGTCACACCCGGTTTTCTATAAAGAACAACCGAGTGTATCTCACATATATATCAGGATCAGTTTTAACCATACATGTGTCGACAAGAGTGAAATACCATGATTATATTAAAAGCTAAGTACAACGTGTATAAAATTACGCATATATGAATACTAAATATATTAATTTTACAGCAACGGATAGTCTTGTGGTGTTCCTTCAAAGGCGTTGCCCGGGGGTTCCACCAGACTAGTACAACTCTTCTAGGTTAAAATACTCCTCGTTGTACTCTACTTCATTATCAGAGAAGAGCAATATTGAAAATCCAACAAAAGCAAGTTTGAGTACCAACAATACTTAGCAAATGTACAAAATAGATGACATGTAGGTAAATAACAAGGAAGGCTCACTCAAGTTAAGCACTAAAAAATAATCTTAATTTCTTAGTTTTAATTAGCAACCTATATTACTAAGTGAATATATCTCACCAATTACAGGATATGCATGACCCTCATTATCAAGTTACACCACTTGATAATTATAGTCCAATGAATTCAGGTTACACCACCTGACATTCATTAATGACCAACATTGTCAGTTTACACCACCTGACAATCCTATCCAATCCATTTCAATTTTCTCTAATCATAAATCAAGTCTAAGTCGCTCCTGACCGTGAGCACAACTGTCATGACAGTTTTTATTCTCTACAAAGATTATACCACTTTACCCACAATTCATAATTCCGTCCTCTGTTGCCAGATGGATTAAAACCTCCCTGATATTCTTGGTTGCAAACTAAATTACACACTTTATTTGGTGTGTGATCAGAAGATCACTATGAGGTCTTTACAAAGGGTCCATTGACAAGTACAAGCCCTCTAAGATTTTATCGCTGCAGTTACTAGGAGTACATCTCATTCTCAGTGCAGTCCAACTGACTCCTATTCATGGCACCATCCAAACACTCATATTATACCGGGAAAACACCTAATTAATTGACCAAGATGTCCCCATCTCAGTCTTGTGGTGGCACTATAAAGCCGGGTTAACTGTTTCATAAACCGGTCCTTAGAAACTAAGAGGGGCACTTATCACAATCTCGAGTCTCATGCACGAAGAACCATACAAGTCCAACAGCGTGTCTAGATTCATATTTCTACGACACACCATTTGTATCTCATATATATATATATTCATTATAATAAGCTATATTTATATTTCCATCATTTTCTAAATTTTAAGCATGGCTAAACACATAAAATAACAACTATGTATTCTAAATAAATTCCATCATAGCTTTAAAAAATAATATAGAAAACTAAGTAACACCCTATCATCCATGATGTTACCTGATCCAGGCGTTCAGTAGACCTTTACTCCTCCGAGACGGCGAAGCTGTCGTGCCGCCTCCTGGAGTTGATGTCCAAGGGCGTGGGCGCCGCCGAGCCAGCAGCGCCGTCGTCGCTGCTAGGCATGTTCGAGGGGCAGCCCGGCCGGCGCGCGGGCATGAGGGTGAACTACTACCCGCCGTGCCAGCGGCAGGCGGAACCGGTGCTCGGCCTGTCGTCGCCGCACACGGACGGGGGCGGCCTGACGTTGCCGAGGCAGATGGCCGGCGACGTGCAGGGCCTGCAGGTCAGGAAGGACGTACGGCAAGTGGTTCGCCGTGGACGTCCTGCCTGTGGCGCGCGCGTTCGTCGTCAACGTCGGCGACGCGCTCGAGGTACGTACATGCACATCCTGTCGTCATCCCGTGGCTGTGAAAACGATAGAACACAAAACGACATGCTGACGACAGAAAGGCCCGTCGTCGTTTAATTAATCGCAGATCCTTAGTAACGGCAAAAGTTCAGGAGCGTGGAGCACGGGGCCGTGGTACACCCAAACAGAGAGCGGATTTCGGTGGCCATGTTCCACTACCCTCGCCAGGATCTGGTGCTGCGGCCTCTGCCGGAGTTCGTGACGGAAGGGGAGAAAGCGCGGTACCGGCGGTCCACCAGTTACCAGTGTAAGAATAGAAAGATATATTGCAAGAATAGAAGGATATATGTGAGTAGGAAAGATACATTGTAAAATAGAAAGAGTATATCAGATTACGATCTGATATCTTGGTTACCATCCTGCTAAGATAATTTAGGGTAGGAAATAATTATTCAGAGTAGGAGATGATTGTAATATTCTTTCCATGTATCACCAATCTTCAACTATAAATAAACTTGCGGCCCGAGACAAAGGGTTCAACGCTTTCCCACTCTTCAACATGATAATCAGAGCCGATCTTCCACAATACATCTAGCTTTAGACTAAGCTCGCCGGCGTCATGGCGGCGACGTCGTCAACTATGTTGTCGGCAACCTTACTGAGCTCCTTAGTCTCTGAAAAACTTTCAAGAGACAACTACCTCCTGTGGAAGGCGCAAGTACTTCCTCAAGTGAGGGGAGCGCGACTGCTTGGTTACCTAGATGGAACCATAGCTCCCCCTGAAGAGAAGATCGCAGGGACAGAGAAGGGACAGGCGACAGAAAACCCGGCATACAGTGCATGGATGGCTCAAGATCAACATATCTTAGGTTATCTTATTGGAACTTTATCAAAACAAATTTTGAGTCAAGTTATCTCGTATGACACGTCCAGGGACGTATGGGTTGCATTGGAGAACATGTATGCAGCCCAGTCAAAATCAAGGATTAACAACTTGAGAATCAAGTTGGCCAACGCCTCCAAAGGTATCAAGTCGGTGTCCACCTATTTTGCTGAAGTCACAAGTTGTGCTGATGAACTTGCAGCTGCGGGAAAACCTCTTGAGGAGGACGAAATCATCACATATATTCTAGCCGGACTAGACCAAGAGTACAACTCTTTTGTCACGGCGTTGAACGTCCAAAAGACTGACATCACTCTTAGTGATCTTTTTGGACAGATGCTAAATTTTGAGACCAGGCAAGAGCTCCTTCAAGGAGAAAGTGATTTCAAGTCCTCAGTAAACTCGGCATCAAGGGGACGTGGCAACTCGTCTCGTGGGTTCTCACGTGGCGGCCGTGGAGGAGGTCGCAACGGTGCAAACCGTGGTGGCCGAAACTCAAGTAATTATCGTAGAGGCGTTGGTGGAAGACGTGGCGGATACTCTTCAAATAATTCTGCCAACCGCAACAACGACAAACCAACGTGTCAAATCTGCTTCAAGGTGGGTCATACTGCATCTAGTTGTTGGCACAGGTTTGAGGAAGAATATGAACCGTATGAAAGATTGGCGGCATCTGCCATGACTTCGGCCTATGGAGTCGACACAAACTGGTACATGGATAGTGGTGCAACAGACCACATCACAGGAGAGTTTGATAAAATGTCTGTGAAGGAAAGGTATCGTGGACAGGATCAAGTGCATAATGCAAACGGCACAGGTATGGGAATAAGTCATGTTGGTCATTCATTTATTCGTACCCCTCAAAAGAGTTTTAGACTTGACAATATCTTGCATGTACCAAGCACTTCTAAAAGTTTACTCTCTGTTCATCGCTTTACTCGTGACAATCACATATTTATAGAATTTCATCCATGGTTCTTTTTAATTAAGGATCAGGACACGAGGAAGGTTCTATTCAGAGGCCAATGTAGACATGGCTTGTATCCTCTCATTCCACAAGACTGGAGATCGGACCACATCACCCTCAGTGCCACCAAAGTACACTTCTTGCGGTGGCACGATCGTCTAGGCCATCCTGCCACTCCTATTGTTAGAAAAATTCTTAGTAAAAATAATATTGTTCCAACAGACATATCGAGGTTGGAACAGATTTGTGACTCTTGTCAGCTTGGAAAGAGTCATCAACTTCCTTATTTTATTTCCACCAGCGTGTCGCATTCACCGCTTGAGTTAATTTTTTCCGATGTTTGGGGAAAGGCTCCAAAATCAGTTGGTCATTTTGAATATTACGTAAGCTTTATTGATAATTTCAGCAAATATACTTGGATCTATCTCATAAAGAAAAAATCTGATGTTCTTAATGTCTTCCAAAATTTTCAAGCTCATGTAGAGAGGCGATTCAATAAGAAGATCATTGCTCTACAATCTGATTGGGGTGGAGAGTATGAGAAGCTAAACAGTTTTTTACAAAAATGTGGTATTGCACACCACATCTCTTGCCCGCATGCACATCAGCAAAATGGATCCGCCGAACGCAAACACCGACATATTGTGGAAATTGGACTTACACTCCTAGCAAATGCCGGTATGCCTTTGAAATTTTGGGATGAAGCTTTTCTCACTGCCACACACCTCATAAATATTCTACCTAGCAAAATTCTTGAATATTCTACCCCTTTTGAGCGTCTCCTTGGCACAAAACCATCATACTCTAGTCTTCGTGTGTTTGGATGTGCATGTTGGCCAAACCTCAGGCCATACAACACCCATAAACTCGCATATCGATCCACTCAGTGTGTGTTTATTGGTTATAGTTCTCATCATAAGGGAGTAAAATGTTTAGACATCAAAACTGGCCGTGTCTATGTCTCTAGGGATGTAGTATTTGATGAAACTATTTTCCCATTCAAGAAACTTCATCCAAATGCTGGTACAATCTTGCAAAAAGAAATCCTTCTCCTACCGGAAAATCTTAAGTCTACACTCTTTGATCAAGGGGGCGAATTAAATAATGATCAAATGACTAACCCATATATATCTGTTAATCCTGTGCGTGAGCATGAATTTTCAGGAAATTTGGAAGGAGATCGGAATGAAAATGAAACATGGAATGAAGAGAGAATTGATTCACCTGCCATAACTGCAAGCAGCAGCATGCAATCCCAGACTCATCAGCAATCTGATGAAAGAGTGGAACAACAAAGCGCGGGTGCGGGCCACCAATCAGGAGCGGATGCGCCGGCACTTTCCATGTCACCCAGTCAACAGCAAATCAACATTGATGAAAGCAACCAACGGGAAAGTGCCACGTCACCCGGATTCTCATCGACTACGGGATCATCTGTGGAGCAGCAGATGCACACACGACCAGTTACTAGACTTCAAAGAGGCATAAGTAATCCTAAGAAACTTTATCCCGGTGTGATACGTTATGGTCTTTTAACTTCCACAGGCGAACCAGAAAGTACGGAGGAAGCTCTACAGAACAAACTTTGGAAAAGAGCTATGGAGGAAGAATATGGCGCACTAATAAAGAACAAGACGTGGCATCTTGTTCCGTCAAGTCAAGGGAAAAATGTGATAGATTGCAAATGGGTATATAAAATTAAAAGGAAAGCTGATGGTACAATTGATAGGTACAAGGCACGTCTGGTAGCAAAAGGATTCAAGCAACGGTACGGTATTGATTATGAAGATACTTTCAGTCCCGTGGTAAAATCAGCAACTATTCGTTTGGTTCTCTCTATTGCGGTGTCAAAAGGATGGAACTTGAGACAGCTAGATGTACAGAACGCGTTCCTACATGGTGTTCTGGAAGATGAGGTATACATGAGGCAACCACCTGGGTTTGAAGACAAAAATACACCCTCTTATATATGCAAACTTGACAAGGCATTATATGGTCTGAAACAGGCTCCGAGAGCCTGGTACTCTCGACTCAGTACAAAACTTCAAGAGTTCGGGTTCAGGTCATCTAAATCCGATACGTCTTTATTTATTTATAACAAGCATGGTTCTACTATTTATATGTTAATTTATGTTGATGATATAATTATCACTGGATCTTCTCAGAAAATTATTTCAGATCTCTTACAAGAATTAAGATTGCACTTTGCTCTAAAAGACTTGGGCGATCTACATTTTTTTCTGGGAATTGAAGTTAGAAGAACACATGAAGGTATTATACTCACACAAGAAAAGTATGCAATGGATCTCCTGACTAGAGTCGGCATGAAAGCATGCAAGCCGTCACCAACCCCTCTCTCAAGCTCAGAAAAATTAACGGCTCATGAAGGAACATCTCTTGATTCTGAAGATAGTATAAAATTTTGAAGTATCGTGGGTGCACTTCAGTATCTTACACTCACAAGACCCGATATTGCATTTTCAGTAAACAAGGTATGCCAGTATCTACATGCTCCCACTTCAGTGCATTGGACGGCGGTAAAACGTATTTTGAGATATATTAAAAGTACATCTAATGTTGGGTTGTTGTACACCAAGTCTCAAACATCAACAGTCAGTGCATTTTCAGATGCTGACTGGGCCGGATGCCTTGATGATAGACGCTCCACTGGAGGTTTTGCTATATTTTTTGGTTCCAATCTTGTGTCATGGTGTGCAAAGAAACAACCAACTGTGTCTAGATCAAGCACGGAAGCGGAATATAAGTCACTGGCAAATGCAACCTCGGAAGTTATTTGGGTACAATCGTTGCTTGGTGAATTAGGAGTCAAAGAAAGTGAAGTGCCCCTTCTATGGTGTGATAATTTGGGTGCTACATATTTGTCTGCAAATCCTGTCTTTCATGCTAGAACAAAACACATTGAAATAGATTATCACTTCGTCCGAGAAAGAGTTGCAAACCGACAGTTGAGGATAAAATTTATTCACTCTGGTGATCAAGTTGCTGACGGTTTTACCAAGGCCCTGTCGACCAGAAAGTTGGAAGAGTTTAGACGTAATCTCAACTTAGTTAAGTTGTGATTAAGAGGGGATGTAAGAATAGAAAGATATATTGTAAGAATAAAAGGATATATGTGAGTAGGAAAGATATATTGTAATAGAAAGAGTATATCAGATTACGATCTGATATCTTGGTTACCATCCTGCTAAGATAATTTAGGGTAGGAAATAATTATTCAGAGTAGGAGATGATTGTAATATTCTTTCCATGTATCACCAATCTTCAACTATAAATAAACTTGCGGCCCGAGACAAAGGGTTCAACGCTTTCCCACTCTTCAACAACCAGGATTTCATGAAACGACATTATATTACGCGGCGAAGCTCGGTGGGAGAAACCATGTCGAGAGCCTCAAGTTGGAGTAGCAGCTACTGGATTTCATTGTCCTTCTTGATCTCCATTCTCGTTGGACGTTTTGGAGAGGTACGAGTGAATTATCATCATCTTACGCTGTCCTTTTTTCTTCTAATTGTCAGGCAGTCTAATTTGCCCACTTAGTGGGTGCCAACAGTCTAACTGTCAGCAACTCAGCATCCCCTGCTGAACCGGCGTCCTTCCTTTTTTTGCTTTTATTTAACTTTAAATTTTAGAAAAGCGGCTTGCTTCGTCCGAATGGAATATTCCATTCTGATGACGCCAACGTCTCAAAGGCGTTCGGCCGGCGGTGCGAATCGACGGTCCCCTCAATGATCGCATTATCCATCGCTTTGTTTATTTATAACCCAATCAGTCTACGCAAAGGCGCCGTTAATCACGGAATCCGCAGCACTCCAAGGCTGCGCGCGAGCGACCGAGCTGCAGCGCGAGGCCACCGGTCGCCGGACTACGCCATGAGGCCGTCCTCGCCGCCGCGGCGGCGGCTTCCCCTGCCCCCCTTCCTCCTGCTCCTCGCGCTCCTCCCGTCGCCTCCAGCAGCCACCGCGGCGGCGGTGGGTGGTCCCGCTCCCGCCGCGTGGGAAGCGCTCCGCGCGGCGGCACCCAGGCACAGAGCGTCGCCGGCGGCGCAGGAGGGGGCCGCCGCCGGGGTGCTCCGCCGGCTCCTCCCCAACCACGCGCGCAGCTTCCGGTTCCAAATCGACTCCAAGGTTGGCTCCCAGCACGGCGACGACCTGCTAGAACGGGACGTTTGTTGCCGCCCCCTTGTCTCGATATGAAATTGGTGATGTTTTGTCGTGGTTTTTACTTTGGTTGTTCCAGGGCAACGTCTGTGGTCAATCGAGCTGCTTCAGGATAAGCAACATTGCTGACGGCTCCGGCAAAAGCGGCGCAGAGATTCTGTATGTTCACCTTCACCCACCCACCCAGACACTCTCACACACGTTTACACGCACACTTGTTTCAATCCCAGGAATGCTGTAACTTGCTTGTGGCCACAATTGTAGCCCGACACTTGCCACGATACCCTAGGCTTTGATTGTTTTTTTTTCGAACCAGGCCAGTATAACCGGCATTTCATTTCATAAGTTAGAAGAAGAAATACATGCTCTCATGTACAAGGAGTACATTGTGGTGGCCCAAAAGACTGGACCAAAGAGAAAAAACTTAATGTTGATTACCCCTGACTGTTGCTTGCAAGCAACGCTGCAAGATGCTTGCAGCCGGCTGCACACCAAAGCTGAAGCTCATTCTTCACTTCAGTTACCACGTCTTCAATTCGGCGCTTAATTCCCTAAAAAATCCTTGCATTTCGTTCCTTCCAAATTGACCAAATAACGGATATGATTAGCGATGTAATTCCTTTGTTGCGAGGAGAGTAAGGTCCTTCCGTCATGCTGTAGAACCAATCTGTTACAAAGGTGGCCGTGTTCCAGTTGTTTGGATTTAAGCGTCCCTCTAACGTGGTTTCAAAATGATCCGACCAATGTGGTGCTACTTCAAATGCTTAACCAGTTGTTTAGCACTAATGGTTTTGAAATGATTCGTCCAATGTGGCGCTCGTTCAAACGCTTAACCACTGCATGTTGCGTTGATGTGCTTCAAGTACATAGGTGGTGAAGCATGATTGACCAAGCCCTCTGTTCCTGTAATCATGTTCACACCTTGTATGGCTTTTCTTAATGGTATTGTGGTTTGTTCAAAATTCATAATGTTGTCGTCAATTTTGTTTCTTCAATTGAGCACTAGGAAAGTACGAATTTCAATGTATTTAATTTTGCTATGACTCCATTGCAAAGGTTCATGCAATCACCTTGTCCTCTTTATGGTTCCCAGGATCCAGGGAACAACTGGCATTGAGCTTGCGTCTGGCCTCTATTGGTACTTCAAATACTGGTGTGGTGCACACATCTCGTGGGATAAGACTGGGGGTGCACAACTGGCGTCAGTCCCTTTGCCTGGGTCTCTACCACGAGTCAATGGGGCAGGAGTCAAGATTGTCCGTCCTGTTCCGTGGAATTACTATCAGAATGTCGTAACCTCCAGTTGTGAGTCCTTTCTTGGCCTATTTCTATTTCATAGTTTTATTATATTTCAAACTTCATCATTTCTTCAACCTAAAGCTCTAGGTTCCTTATTGTACTACGATATACTAGGTGCACTGCAAATATAAATATGTTACGATTTCAAACTGCGATCATTGCCTCTTTTTGTGTTAATATAATATCAATCTACTGTTCCTCGCACATGCCAAATTTTTCATTTTAAGAATTTTCATGTCATATGTCATTGGTGTACCACTCGTCAAACTATGAGCATTGAATGTTCCTCATTTTGAAAGGAGAATCTTTAAAACATTGCCAGTGTGGATTCCAACACTTCTCTATCTCTCTGATAAAACTCTTGTTGTTTTTCTATAGACTCCTTTGTCTGGTGGGATTGGAAAAGATGGGAGAAAGAAATCGACTGGATGGCACTTCAAGGAATTAACCTGCCTTTAGCATTTACTGGACAGGAAGCAATTTGGCAAAAGGTTTTCAAGGTAGTGTGGGAGACCTGGAGACCATCTACAGCAATGAAATGTCTGATCAACTTTTTGCTCTTCTTTAAACATAGTTCAGCTAGTTTTAAGAGGTACTGTAACTTTTTCAGAATAATTAATGATGGGCCATATGTTTAGAAATAAAAGGCTGGATCAGTATAAAATTCAAATTTATTCAGGTGTCATGTGAAGGCAGACCTGACTTAGTGGTAGAGTCTCCCCACTTGTGTCCTGGTGGTCATGGGCTTGAATCATCCTCCTTGCAATTTAAGCAAGGGAAAGGTTGCCTATAAATTCCCTTCCCCAGACCCCACATTATGTGAGAGCTTTCAGCACTGCGTATGCCCCTTTTTTATTCAGGTGTGATGTCCTTGCCTGGTGGTCTAGGGCTCTAGGCTAGTTGAAAATGTTGACCCCAATAACCATTGGTGCTTGCACCTATTAATAGGATCTAGCCATCACATACAGATAAATTTTTAGCATATAAGGCTAGCACTGTTGCGATCAAATGGTACTATAGTTGAGCTACACATAAGAAAACCTAAAAAAGTTTATCTTAATTTGGTTCTGCCTCTATAAAACTATCACAGTACCTCTTTTATTGGTCAAACTATCATCAAATTGATGAGTTCCAATGTTTTTCTCCTTGTTTAATAACTACGCATCAATTTTTGTGTCAACATGCAGAAAATGGGGGAAAATAAAAAAATTATATGGATACTAATAACTAAAAATTACCATGCTTGCTATCTTTGGTATTTTCTTCAAATATCCAAGACCTAAGTTACTATCTTCATTCTGTTGGGTACTGCCACCATTTCTCCTCCTGTTCACATCATTTTAGACGAGTGTTACAATTTGCAGTTTGTCTGTAACCTCACATTCTGATTGAGCTATTTGGTGCCTTGTTGACTTCTGTTTAGAGTTTTAATGTCACTAGCAGAGACTTGGATAATTTTTTCGGAGGGCCAGCTTTCCTTGCTTGGGCCAGAATGGGGAACTTGCATGCGTAAGTAAAGACTTAACTTTGTTACCTATTGCTTGATTGGAATTTGCAATATAAGCAGTACGTTATTTACAAAATTAGTAAGGCTATATTGTCTGCTACTGTTTTAGTGATAAATTTCCTTATATACAAAAGGAGAATCAAATTATGTGTAAGACAGTCCAAATCTTCATATTACATTGTGAAAACAATATCATTTTATGTTGTTGTTGTTACTTGTTTGGATTTTGATACAAGAAAATTCGCTGTATCCAAGCTAGGTTTTTCTTCCTGCTTGAATATTTTTTTTCTACACTAGGGGTTTGTACAGCCTCAGAAAAAAATCTTCATTCTTTTTGTTAACATTCCCCTACATCAGCATCCAAAGAAATAGAAGTGGCCAATGATCTGAGGCATCAATGGGGCAGCGCCTGGAAACAGTATATTGTAAAAATGCAGGGAAAGGCTGCTTAGAAAAGACCCAAGTTGGTCGGACACTTCCCCAGATCCTGCGCAAGCGGGGGGCTATGTGCACCGGGCTGCCCTTTTATCAATGGGGCAGCAACACAGTGCCCATTTCAACTGATAATTAAGATAACATTTGGATCTAGGACCTCTTGCTGGTACATATTCATTGCTTTGACATGAAATGGTAAATTTTTTTGTAAACATTTTTTTATTTTCATCTCTTAGATGGGGTGGACTACTTTCACAAAATTGGCTGGATCAACAATTGGCACTGCAGAAGAAAATACTGTCCCGCATGATTGAACTTGGGATGGTCCCTGGTATGCTTTTCTGTTTTGTAGTCCAGGACCAGGATCACAGTTCCTTACTATTTAGTCAATACTGTCCCACCTATACTGCATTTTCTCCTCTCTTTCAAGTATGGCTATATTCGCTTAATGTGTACTTATATATAGCTGACAGTTCAATGTACTTTTTGATAGAAACATTCTGTTTTTATAATGTGCTAAATGCTTTTTTAGTTCTATACTTACAATGTACTATTTTGCAGTTCTACCTTCATTCTCGGGGAATGTACCAGCCGCTTTTAAAAACTTGTTTCCTTCTGCCAACATAACTAGGCTTGGTGACTGGTAATGTAGTTTATTGTGCAATTTGCATTATAGTGTCCAAAAATTCATTCTAATGTAGGGACTACTGTTTGTGGATTCTTTGAACAGAAAACGTAATTCATAGGTTCTTATTGCAAGATACTAAGGTAGTAGTTTAGTTTTAACTACTGTTAGTTATTAAGGCCTTTTCTGGTTATTGCTATTATTTCTCTTGCTGAAAAATAGTGATTGGACATCTGTAAGACTGTATTAGACAATAACATTTTAGAATCTGAGTTTTATTAACTTATACTTGCTAGTATAAATTAACTGTTGACATTCACAATGTCTCTTTCAAAGTAACTTCCAATGGTTATAATGGTTTCCGGCTGTCTAGAAGACCTTAGTGTTACAAATAATCAAATGTGAAGACTATATTTTTTGAGGGAAAATATGAAGATTATATTGGATTGCACAAATCATGGATAGATGATAATTAGGGTCACAGGTGCCTTTATATAGACTGCATGAGGGATACCATGGTGGATAGATATGACACTAATGGCCTTTACTATTATACTCTTAACACGTAGGAGTGTTAAGCTACTATGCTCCGACCACTTGCCCCCAAAAGCCTAAGCTGATGGGGAAGGGTGGGCAATTCACTTATATTTCAACACCCCCCTCACTTGCAGGCTCTCTTGCGCCGCAAACGTGAAATAGGAGTCAGCTGCAATTTATTTTAATAAATCACGCCGGCTAGGATTCGAACTCGAGACCTCTGGCTCTGGTACCATGTTAAGCTACTATGCTCCGACCAGTTGACCCCAAAAGGCTAAGCTGATGGCCAAGGGTGAGCAATTCACTTATATTTCAATAAGTAGGATGGGAACAGTGTTTACCAGGCGCCGCCTAGTCGCCGCCTAGGTGTCTAGGTGCTTTGGTCTGGACGTCATTGCCCGGTCAACTCGCCTGGCTTGTCGGCTGGCCGCCGCCGCCGCGATAAGGTCGCCGCAGCAGCCATGTAGGTCGCTGCCGTCGCAGCTGGCCCCTCGCCACATGGTCGAGAGGAGAGTGAGGGTGAGGGAAGAAAATGGTTAGGATTAGGGGTGGGGATGGGTTTTTATAAGTCCTGATATGAAAAAAAGGACCGTCAGATCTCATCCAAAGGTTCACAATTGGCCCAACCCATACCCGCCTGCCCCCGACGCCCCCCGCCGCCACCCCGACACCCGCCTCCGACCCTGCCTCCGCCCGCCGTCACCACTGCTACCTCCGCCCGCTGCTGCCGCCACCGCCTGGCCGGCGCCTACCCCAACGTGATTTGAGGTTTCTGGTTTTGTTAACTTTATAGTTATCATGAAGCCTACCCCAACGTGCTTGGGATAAAAGCTTTGTTGTTGTATAGTTACCACGAAAATGTCTTTTCTTTACATGTAAACAGGCCTACATTATTTAGGACCACGATAATGCATGATAGCTTATATGATTCTTTTATATGGAGATTCAAACTCCTGTGCACTAGAGTTTAAGGCTCTATTTGCTGTTGCTGTGTGCTGCGCTATGATGTGGAATCTAATTTGTTAGAGCAATATTTGCTATTCCTAGTGTGTTTTCTGCTGTAACAAATCCTTAAAAATGCTCTCGAATAAAACTAACAACCAAAATAGGAAATAAATAACTA
Organism: Neostapfia colusana; assembly: GCA_030760725.1. Classification (NCBI taxonomy): domain Eukaryota; kingdom Viridiplantae; phylum Streptophyta; class Magnoliopsida; order Poales; family Poaceae; genus Neostapfia; species Neostapfia colusana. The sequence goes on from JASWHV010000013.1 coordinate 80,984,551, forward strand.
CTTTTGATAAGCCACTGCTATGCCAAACAGAGCCTAAAGGTGTTTAAACTTTCAAATCAATGTGTCCTGTCAGTGGTCATGTCCTTGTTTTGGGCAGTAAAGTATCAGTTGACTAGCATTTTAATTTGCAAATCCCTGCATGAAATTTCCCATGGCAATTAGTTTTCTTCTTCAGTTCACTAATGTGGTATTTCCATCTGCCCCAGGAACACTGTGGATGGTGATCCTAGATGGTGCTGCACTTACCTTCTTGATCCTTCTGATGCACTGTTCATTGATGTGGGACAGGCTTTTATCAGGAAGCAAATAGAAGGTCTGCTGCTGTCATTTGTTTCTTTCAAGATATGGTATTTCTATTTATTCAAATTCCTTGGGTTACCCAGATAGTCCTGGAAGTTGTTGAATCCAGTCAGTCAATTAATAAGAGTGCCCTTTTGATGTATATTTTCATAATCCGTATATAGGGTTCTCATATTTTCTTTAATATTATTGGTCCTATGCAGAATATGGTGATGTAACCAACATATATAATTGGTAAGCCTTGCTACCATGCTTATTTGGATACCTCCTGTTTTTTGATTGACTACTTTGTTATGTTGAATCAAGTTTTGGCTATCAGACGCTATTAGTATGACTTTTCTGTTTCTATTTATGAAGCTGGCCACTGATTGTTACAAATAATTTATGAAAAAATATTTTGATTCTTGGGGCAGGAAAAGGTTAATATATAAGCAACAAGTCAGCTCCAGGATTGTAAACTGTAAAGAATGAGGCATACTTTATCCTTGAAGTAAGTTAGAGTCCTAGAGAAGATTCACTCTATCCTGATGTAGTGGATTCAATTGAATTCTCATGTTACCTATAGATGAGATAAATGCATTAAGTATTTACGTTGGGGATCTAGAGGCCAATACAGTAGATGAGGCATCTCATAAGTTTGGACAAAAGCATTGTGCTATGTTAAGCTACTATGCACCGACCAGTTGACCCCAAAAGCTTAAGCTGATGGGGAAGGGTGCAATTCAATTATTTTAACACTCCCCCTCACGTACAGGCTCACTCGGGCCGCAAACGTGGAATAAGAGTCGGTTGCAATTTATTTAATAAATCGCGCCCGCCAGGATTCGAACTCGAGGCCTCTGCCCCTGATATCATGTTAATCTACTATGCACCGACCAGTTGCACCCAAAAGCTTAAGCTGATGGAAAGGGTGGGCAATTCACTTATATTTCAACATACTATACCTAAACTAACACAAGCGCATCCTTAACATCAGAACCAGGAGTGTTATTGCTTCCTTGGTTTGGTCCTTTGTGTAGCTATCTGGGAATAATTTGGTTCTTGATGCTGCATCGAGTATTGAGAGAATATATGTATTATCCCCATTTAAGTTACTATAGTATGAAGTTGTCGATATCTTGCCCTGCGTTGCATTCTGTCATTTTGGTGAAATTCCACTGGTTAATCCTCTCTTTGACGTTCTTGTTCTTGTTTTGATCTCTATCGCTTTGTCTATGTCTACTGCTGTCAACATTGGTCGTTGCTTTCAGTGACACATTCAATGAGAATACCCCACCCACAAATGAACCGGCATATATTTCATCTCTTGGTTCTGCTATCTATGACGCAATGTCGAAAGGCAACGAGGATGCAGTCTGGTTGATGCAGGTGTGCTTGGTCTTCTTTTAAACCATTGAAGTGTAAAATGTTCTGCATGCTATGTTTTCATAGCCACCATAGGTCCTTAGATGGTAGCAGTATGTCCTGGTGAGAAGATGAGGAAGAACCAGTGGATGAAAACATAAAGAAATATATCATGCAATCCGACGATTTCCATAGGAATTATTTTATAAAGGATTGTTGTGCATACAACCTCTCTGCCCCACTTTGTAGAAAACAAAAGAAAAAAAACTTCCCTACATGATGACCTGTGAACAGAGTAAAATCTTTTATTTCATCATTTGCTCCATGCTACAGTTCTTTAGCAGACATGATTTAGATGAATGAACTCTTGGAAATCTTTCATCATCATATATTTTGTTCCTTCGCTTGATGCAGGGTGGTTATTCTATTCAGATGCATCATTCTGGACGGAGCCTCAAATGAAAGTAAGCTCCTGTATTTACCTTGATCGTTTCTTTCT